>CM042198.1:16420982-16442063 GCA_023539305.1 Ilex asprella | reverse complement strand
TTTAAAAAAAAAAAGAATTTTATCTATTATACTTAAAAACAGACTCCAACACTATCAATCTAATTGTCACAATACATTAAATCTCTAAATTATATCTCAATAGCATTGGTGAAAAGAAAATTAATTGAGTCAAATAAGTTGGGTATTAGAACAAAAAAATAAAATCAAAAAATCCATACCAAATCTCTTAAAATTAGAAAATTAAATTTGATTCCTTAGAATATTAGTATGATTTGTTGAAATCTCATTTGGTTAAAAAATTATGGAATATATAGCCAAAAATAACTAAAATGTGAAATTTGTAAGAAGATTAAAAATTATAAAATATTACTTATATTTGTGTCAAATAAATTATATAATTTATTCTTAATGTATATATGTTATCATATTAATTTTTTTCAAATAAACCCATTTTATGTTTAATGAATTTTTAAGTTTCAAATTCGATATAAAAATATATTACATTATTTTTATCTATTATACTTAAAGTGTGTCCATCCTATATCATATTTTTGCTCCGCCACTGTTATAAGATATCTTCACTCCTCACTTCTCCAAATTAATCGGTTGGTTTACATTGCACTGTGCCTTCAGGCACGGGTTATCCCTAGTTTATAACTAAACAATATGAAAGTAATTACAATATTACCCTAGACTAATTAACTTATGTCTAATATATAAACTAAAAACTTTAACACTCTCCCTCAAGCTGAAGCATAAAGATAAAAAAATATTTAGCTTGAAATATAAACTATTGAAGGTAGACCGAATCAATGATTTGGTAAGAATATCACTCAATTGATCACCGGACTTAATATATCAAGTGATGATCTCATTTCGCATTAAGAAATCTCTAATAAAATGATAATCCACCTCAATGTATATGGTACGCTCATGAAATACCGAATTACTTACGATGAAGATAGATGATTGGTTGTCACAATGCATCTGCATAGGGGAAGACATATCAAGTCTCATATCACGAGGTAAAGAATAGACTCATAACATCTCACAAGCAGTGTGTGTCATACCTAGATACTCAACCTTTGCATTAGAACGTTCAACCACATTCCACTTTTTGTTGCGTAAAGTAACAAGATTACCACCAACAAATGTACAATAACTAGAAGTAGGCCGTCTACTACCTACCCGGTCAACATCTGACAAACTAACAACAATTATAGATGATGATGGATGGTATAACAATTCTTTCCCAGGAGCTCATTTTAGATATCAAAGTATATGGCAGACAACCTCCCAATGAGACCTACGAGGAGCATGCATAAAATAATTAATCACACTAATAACATATGTAATATCAGGACGTGAAACTCCGTATGTCCTATATCATCAAATACTTCACTACTCTCACGATTTAACTTAACTGTAGAGTTCATAGACGCATCAATTAGACATGAACCAAGAGTCCCAGTTTTACATAGTAAGTCTAGTACATACTTCTGTTGATATAAACTGATACCTTCCTTTGATCGAGCAACCTTAGGCCCTAGGAAGTACCAAAGAAAACCTAAGTCTTTGGTATGAGACTACTTCTCCAAATAGGCCTTGAAGTTGGCAATAACATCTGAGTCATTATCACTAATAATGATGTCATCAACATACACAATAAAAACAATAATGCCTACGAAAGCCTGACAAATGAAAACTGAATGATCTGAGGTAGAGCGTTGAAACTCAAACTGAAGTACCACAATACTAAATTTATCAAACCAAACACGTGGTGACTGTTTTAAGCGATATAATATTTTCTTCAAATAACACACTAATTGTTCCTGACTTGAAACAACATAACCTGGGAGTTGAATCATATAAACCTCCTCTTGTAGATCTCTGTGTAAGAAGACATTCTTTATATCCAGTTGATACAAGACCAATCAGAACTGGCTGCAACAAAAATAAGAACTCTAATAGAGTTAAGACGAGCAATAGGAGAGAAAGACTCACAGTAGTCCATACCGTAGGTCTGAGTGTAACCCTTAACAACCAATCGTGCCTTTAAATGCTCAACAAATCCATCAAGATGATATTTCACAGTGTAAATTCAGTGACAACTGACAAGGTGCTTCCCAGATGGAAAAGAAGTAAGATCTGAAGTATGATTTCCATGAAGTGTCTTAATTTCCTCATCCATAGACAGTATCTATCCAAGAAATGTTAATGCCTATTTCAAAGAGCTAAACAAAGACAAAAAACAAAACTAATGCAAAACAACGAAAGAATGAGAAAAATCGATGCACAGAGACAAAATTAGATATGGGATGCTGAGTACAAGTACGAGAACCTTTTCACAGTGCAATAGGCAAATCAAAAGATGATGATACAGTAAGCATCTCAAAAGAAAAGACCTCGATAGAATCAGATGGTGACCAGGCCCTGTAGCATATGAAACAACTTGTCTAAATATAGAATGACGGTAAACTTGCAATGGAGGGTCAAAAGGCAAAGACGAAGAAGAGACACAATCGGGTACACAAGGTAACATGGGCTCCCCCTAACTAGTAGATATCAAATTTGGAGAAAAAGTAGTTCCTAAAGTAAAGAAAAAATAAAATGACTCAAAGAAAGTGACATTGGCACTAACATAATATCGACAAGAGGCAGGGTCATAACAACAATAACATTTCTGAGTACGAGAGTAACCCAGAAAGATACACTTAGGCGAGCGAGGGAAAAGTTTATCTCAACCCGGGCCTAAAAAGGTAGACAAAGGCAACACAACAGAAAACGCGAGGAGTGAGACCAAAGAGTGATGTATCAGGATAGAGCAAGGAGATCAAAGATTTGTTATTCAAAACCGGGGAAGGCATCCCACTAATAAGATACATTGCAGTGAGAACGTCTACCCAATAAAGTTTAGGTCGTGCATGTTAAACATGATGGTACGAGCAACATCTAAATAAATAACGATGTTTGCATTCTGCAACACCATTTTGTTGGAATATATGTGAACATGTAGTTTAATGAATAATATCATGATCAGCACAATATGAATACATAAAGAATTGCGGGCATTATTAGAACAAAATATCTTAATACATGTATCAATCTGTACAAGAATTTTATTGTAGAAGGTACGAAAAATTTTAGGTAATTCTGAATGATCCTTCATAAGAAATAACCAAGTCATACGAGAATAATCATCCATAAAGATCACAAAATAATGAAATCCAAAAAAAAATTTATTCTTAAAGGACTGCAAATGTCAGAGTGAACAACAAAAAAAAAATGACTCAAATTAGGAACAATTGGACGAAGCTTTGACAGTGATGGGTGACCCAATCAAAAATGCCACCAGAAGAGATACATGATAAAACTGTTGCTCTAGAATCCAAGAAGTAAAGTTTATTATGCTCATGACCCAAACCAATCACCTTATTTGTCTGGAGGTCTTGAGAAATACAAAAAGATGGAGAAATGGTCACTAAACACTCTGAAGACTTGGTTAAATGACTTACAGATAACAGATTAAAAAAAAAACTAAAGAACAAATAAATCAAATGCTAATGACATAGATTCAGTAAGGTGGAGATCACTGATCCTTCATACTGGTCTAAAAGAACCATAGCTAACACAATACGAGAGTTAGAAGAACGGAAATTAGAAAACATGGAGGAAATACCTGACATGTGTGCACTAGCTCCAAAATCAATAATCCAATATAGTGAAGCTAATTGAGCTGCTACGTTTGTAAAATTATCTACAGCGGCTAAACTAGCTGCTATTGGATAGAAGGAAGACAACTGCTGGATAAGCTGACTGAGTTGAAAAGTGAGATCATCATGAGAACCAAACACAGATGTAAAATGCCCACCAATTGATGACTGAGATACAGACGACAGTCATCAAAAACTTGATTAGCATAGGCTAGTCTTACATGTTTATCCCAACAGCAATCGTCAATATGGCAAGCAGCTCCACAATAAGGACACTTCTACACAAAAAGATTGCAATGACCACGACTACGACTACCTAAACCACCATTACCAGGACTACTATCACCGGAAAATAAAGCAGAGGATTCCTGAGAAGTTAGAAGAGTTTTCACGAGTTAAAGAAACTCTCAAAAGACGTGAATAAGCATTAGCAGTAATTGGAAGTCTCTCCCTAGCCAAAATCTGATCTTTAAACGCCCTATATTCATAATTAAGACTGAACAAAAGTAAAGAAACCTGAAACTCTTCCCATTGTTGTCGTTGTATATCTAGGTCTGCACTCAGTGGCTAACAAAATAGAAATTCCTCTCATAACCCTTTCAAAGTACCATAACGTTCAACAAGTGATTTGTTACCTTGCTTGATATTAAACATTCGCTCAAAAAATTTATAAATCCAAAGCACATTATGTTCTTAGGAGTACATCTCCTTGAGTGAGTACTATATTTTCTTGGTCGTATCAAGAAGTTGAACATTACAAGTTACTGAAGGCTCCATGCTAAATCACAACGAGGTTATCACTAGAGAATTCTCACTCCACCAATCTTCAGACCCTGTCTCAGGAGGAGGACTTTCGGTCAAATACTAGGCCTTCCATCTGGCAAGAAGGAAAACCTTGAAAGCATGAGACCATGAGTGATAATTGCTTTCATTTAATTTGACAGAAGTAATTTGCCAAACTTAGTCACCCACAGAAATGATTTTACTATCATCCGGAGTCTACATGTAAACAAAATACGTATCAATAAACGCACACAAAAAAACCAGCCAAACCACAATCCAAAAAAAAAAAAAAAAAAGGTGAAAATCAGTCGAAGCAGACACACGCAAAGGGCATCCACAATGGAACCCAACACAGAGGACAGCCAACACCAACAATCAACAACTCAATACAACCCACACACAAGCCACAAATTCTAGGCTCACGGTGAAGCAGAATGCAGAAGAAGCTTCTGCTGAAGCACAAGAAGGCTACGCCAAAGCACACGAAGTGGAACCCAGACAGAGGACAACAACCAATCAAAAACCCAACACCAACAACCCTCTGCCAAGGCACAGGAAGCTCTGCCGAAGCACTAAACCCACTGTCCAAGCCTTCAATCCACAAAAAACACTCCCACACACCCCAAACAACCATGGCTCCCTTCAAGAAGACCCCCAACCCTTAGTCGCACACCTCTGTGAGAGGAAAAAGTGCATCGTCAGCCGTTGGATGTCAAAGAACCAGCAAATTGAAGAAATCAGCTCAAAAAATTGCAAAAAATATTCAAAAATTCGAAAAAACTACTCAGATGACTTCAAAAAATTCAACAAAAATCACTATAAATCTCAGCATCATCAGTCAACCTTGGATCTAAAATTTGGTCGCCAAAAGATGCTTATGTTAGCATAACGTCATGGCCTAATTGCTGATGTCAGTGGCTAAACCTGTTCACCTATTCTTCCTTTGGTTTTTAGCAGTATTATTTGATTTGTTATTTGTGTAGGATTAATTGCTTTGATACCAAAGTTGAAATAATAATTATAATATTAGGATTAGGATTAGAAGAGATGAAGTGAAAGGAAGAGAAGTAATGAGAGAATAATCAGTGTATGGCTAAGTTGTCCTACACTCTCTATTTTTAACCAAACAATATGAAGGTAATTACAATATTACCCTAGACTAATTAACTTATATCCAATATAAAAACTAAGAACTTTAACATCTTTATTATTCCCGATTTGTATTCATTTCAATTGAGCCCTTGACTTCAAAATTTCAATTGAATTTCTTTGACTATGTTTAGAGCGTCAATCATGGATTATGTGAATTGGGAACTAGATCGTGATACAATGTTATTCAAGGCATAAAAAGAACCGAACCATTCAAGTTTCTTGAGGCCTAGGCAAGAGGAAAAAGTGAAAGCTTCCCTTAAACGAGGCGAATAGTATAAGAACCAAACAAATATTTTAGTTTAATTACTCCTAAATATTCAAATTCCAACTTCTCAAATACCGAATAGTCAAATACAACCAAAAGCATAAACATTTAAATCCAAAAAAAAATTCATACACATTTAAATTCAAAAAAACACCAATAATATCTTAATTTCTGACATTTGAAAACACACAAGTCAAGCAACTAACATTTAGTTAGGTTATGATTCACCCTCTCCGCAACCACGTAATTCAATCTATCAAGATTGAAGAATGATTTTTTGGATTAACATATATATACATGAGGCTGCAATATGATGTGTTAAGGCACATCAATTTTTTTATCCAATTGAGCAGATCTAATGGTCTTTAACATATCAACAAAGCCAAAAAAATCAAAATCATTCACTTCATTGTCTTGCACTTAATCTTGAGCACTCACTTTTTTTACTTGAGCTTCACCGCAGACAACTCACCTGCTAGCCTAAGAGACCCGTGGGATCAAGTTGAACTAGGGTGGTTTGTGAAGGGTCAGGTCTTTGCCCAAATCTCGTATGGCATGTGATGTGATTTGATAATGGTTTCAAGTAATGTCATATTTGACTTGTGTTGGCAATTAGTTTAATTACCAGTTTGATTTGATATGTTATTATTCTAAACATTTTATTTTATATTGTATTGTATACTTTTTTGCTTTATTTATTTTTTAGATTGATTTGTGAGAAATGATCGATGTTGGAATATTTGAAGAATCGGATTTTGGCGAATATCGATATAGCTTCTGAAATATTGAAATTAGGAGATTTATATATTTGGAGATTAAATTAAAAATTGTTATTTTTTTAAAGGTAATTAGCACTCTAAAATATTTAATTGGATGTTGATTGTCAACGTAAAGTTTCCAGAGAACTAGAGCCTTACATTAAGGCTGCCTACCATTAACCTCTCCAAACTGCACTAAGTGAGAGCCTTGTGCACTGTGTACAAGGTCATAATGGTGCTTCAGCAAGTCTGATAATGTTGCAAGCCCTAAACTTCAAGAAAGGACAACATGACAGGTCATTTGATCATTCCCTTTGGCATTCCTCCCCAAAAAAACAGTTATGTCCTACAACTTCCACAAGCGGAAAAATTCTCTGATTGTTTATTTCCAAATTCTTGACAAAGAATCACCGTGATTGCCATTCGTCAAATTGCCCAGACAAGTTCAAGCTACTTGTCAGACTGCCCACATGATGATTAGGCTGATTCCAAACATAACCCCTCCGGCCGGGTTCGAACTTTGTTTGTTGGCAGATGGCACACAGTTGATCTCAAACACAATAAGCATGGCCATAAACTTCAGCTTAGCTTCCACTAGGAATTGACTTCTAGATCTCTAACAACAAATTATGACTCTAATTTCTACCGATTTGCATTTACTTAATAAAAAAAGGCACAAAAAAGTTCAATCAGTAAGTGACACAGAATTTTAATTCATTGTACTCTGTCCATCTGAAGAACCAAATGAAGAACCAGTGTCAATAGCCAGATACACAAGTGCATGCATTGTTGGGTAAAAAGGAAAAGCCACAGTTGCCACAAAAATGTCTTTAACTAACCATAACAAGATGCATCCGCTGCCAAACTATTTTAATATTTGACCAAGTCAACAAAAGAAAAGCAATACAGCAAAGCATTGAGTAATCCTAATCATCAATTACACAGAAGATGGTGGAAAAGAAACTCACAGCACAGACAACAAAAAAGACTAATGAATAATTGACATTTGATTTAGAAAACGCAAATAAAACTTAAAAGGGCAAAGTGCACGGCACATGAGGGAATAGCAGCAAAAAGCTATATAAAAAATAACCAAATTGGTGATAATCAAAAGAAACTTATATTTTTACTGGAGCTTACTGTTAAGGCAAGAAGTTGGACTTTTGAGTTCTTACTTCCAAGACGCTTTTTTATGCCTTTTACAACATCCTTTGATTGCCTGGTGAAACAACAAAACAAATAAAAATATGCAAAACTTATAGATCGAAAAAAAACAGGATCAAATCAAAAAATACTAAAATACAGATAAAACATGGCCTAAAAGCAACAAAAACAAGTCTGAATTAACAAGAATTTTTTAAGAAATAGCTTTTTAAATTTTAAAAGCTCAAGAATACGATTATATGCTGCTATTGATACTATATGCAAGGTATGTTTTGGGATTGTTAAAATATAAATACTTAAGTTACACCCTCTCTAATATCTTAAACTTTTTGGGTAGATTGTTGTTAAATATGGTATTACAGCAGTAAGCCCAGTGTTTAACTCTCGCCGCCACCCTAATTGTTAAAAATATTTTCACATGCTAGACCCAAAATCTAGCTTGATCGTGAAGGAGGTGTTAAAGTATTTAATAAGGATGTTACACTGCATACTAGAATTTTCCTATACCTACAATGATGCAGCATGGATGTCAAAACGATTAGCCACCTTAAGAAAAAATTGATGTAAAAAAAATAAAAAAGAGCGTCGATATTGACCTCTAGTTTCTCTCTCTTTTAGTGTGTGTGTGTGTATGTGTGGTTGTTCTTTCGCACACCCTTCATTTCTACCATTCTACATAAAGGGCAGCCCACGCATGAGGCTCCCACCACTAAGGAGTGTAAGAAGAGTCATATGAGCATAATCTTACCCCGCATTCTTCTTTTAACGAAGAGAAGGCTCCAAACTTGTCTTCCATCCTCCATCTCTAATTCTCCTATACCTTCTTTGTCCATTTCTTTTTTACCTATCCTTGTGACGTAGATTAGGATGGGAAAGAATTAGGAATGAGATCAGAAGAGAAGAAGAGGAGGATGAGAAAAGAGAAAGAACTTGGGAAGGAAGTAATATCAATATTCAATAATAATCAAAGTCTACCAAAAATAAATACAATATCCCATATATATATATATATATGGGACGTACAAACCCTAAAGCAAATAAATAATCAAAGTGACAACTAAATCTCAAGAAATAAAATGACAAATAACTCATAATCCCTAGGCATGCACCTACTATAAAGAAATACAATCCGATTCCTATCATTTCTCTCTGACTGAAAAAAACTAGCATCCGGAGAAATACGATGGTGATAATGCTCTAGAAGATCAAGGTCAAGCCGACAAAACTCCTCTTGAAGCATCAATCTCATGACGATCTCTCCACCAAACGAGTCTCTCCACCGAACAAGATAATGACGATACCCTCCATTCGAGGAGCTAACAATTTGATCCTCAAGCACATCTACAATCTGATCATCCAGCTGTAGTGAAAAGGGTGGAAGAACTAGAACTAGATGTGATCGTGACGATGAAGTGACGCCACCTATTAGAACACCTGGCAACATGAAAGGCTCAAAAGTACCATAACAAGGAAACAAATACTCCACATTGAAAACAGGATTGATACTCATATTCGAAGGTAAGTCAAGATGATATACATTAGGTCCAAACTTACAAAGAATACGAAAAGAACCAGTGGCTTGAGCATGTAACTTTTTGAAGGAATATTTTGGGTAACATTCAGGACCATGACATAATCTCCCACAATAAATTATTTATTCATACGGTGAACATCAACAGCCAATTTACAATTGTCATTACTTAATGTAATTTTCTGTCTTATGTAAGTTACGAATATGCTCAACAAAAGCTTCGATAAAGTTTAAAGAGCGAAAATCAAGAGGTACAGGTAGTAAGTCAATAGGCTATCTAGGAGAATAGCCATAAACAATCTCAAAAGAGGATTTACTAGTCGACTTCTTCATGGAGTTGTTACTGGTAAATTTAGCAATAGACAACAATAAATCCCAATTTTTCATCTTCCCACCCACTAGACACCTAAGCAAATCTCCTAAGTTACGATTAACAATCTCAATTTGTCCATCAATTTGGGGATAAAAAGCTGAGGAAAACTTAAGACTAGTCCCAAATAGCTTCCAAAAATAACTCACAAACTTGACATCCCTATCAGACACAATGAAAATAGGCAACCTATTTAGTTGGACAACCTCTCTAAAGAACAACTTTGCTAAATGTGAAGCATCAATAGACTTCGTGCAAGAAATGAAATGAGCCATCTTAGAAAATCGATCCACGACAACTAGAATAGAATTATGAATACAGGCTATTTTAGGCAATCTGAAGACAAAATCCATAATAAAGTTTCTCCATGGTGTGTGTGGAATAATGTCACGCCTCAAAAGTGAGCCAGTAAAACATATCCTCAACAAGTGTAAATATCTTACCCCTATCAAAGTATCCTGCCAAACCTCTCACGTAAAATTTCCAAATCAGGAAATCCCTAAGTGCAGTACGAGGAATACATAGTCGCCATCCTCGAAACAAGTAACCATCTCTAAGGAGGAAGGTAATGTGTTCATGAAGATTCCTAGCCTAAACATCCTGAAAAATGATACCAAAATCAGGACAAGAGACATACTCATCTCTAACCCTATCAAATCCAATCACATAAACACTCATAGTCTGTAAAATAGCAACTACACGACAAAGAGCATCTGTGGGCTTGTCTTTTATGTCCGCTCGATGGTGAAAAACAAAATTATACTCCTGAAAGAACTCAACTCACCTAACGTGCCTAGCACTCAACTTTCTTTGAGAGTGGAGGTACTTCAACGCCTGATGATCAGAATACAACACAAACTCATATGGCAATAGATATTACCTCCAATGATGGAAAGCTTACACAACAGCATAGAACTCTTTATCATATGTCATGTATCACTATTTAAAGGCGGTTTTTCATTCATCTCCCGGCCTAATTCAGATTTGATGATAACCACTTCGCAAATCAATTTTCGAGAACCAAAGTGCACCGACCAAAAGGTCAAACATATCCTCAAGTCTCGATATAGGAAATCAATAATTGACTATAATTTTGTTAATGGCACGACTATCAACACACATTCTCTAAAAGCCATCTTTCTTAGGGGTCAACAAAGCAAAGATAGCACATAGACTAAGACTATGATGAACAGACCCCTTTTGTAAAAGTCCATCTACTTGCTTTTATAGTTCAGCACGCTCAGTTGGATTCATACGATAATGGGAAAGATTAGGTAACTAAGACCCTAAAACTAAGTCAATGGCATGTTGAACATCTCTCATAGGTGACAACGCATCAGGTAGTTCCTCAGGGAAGGATCACATCATGGAATTCTCTCAATAGACTATCAACCTTAGGCAAAAGATCGTCCTTAAATTCCAAAGGATTCTGAAAAACTTATTTGACAACTAAAACTACCACTATGCCAGACTTTCTTCTCCCTTTTTCAAACTCCTTATGTATCAAGATGTGAAGATCTTTCTTATAAGTTGTCCCGGAAGATTACCTATGCTTTGAATTATTACATTCTGAGGGTTTTACAAGTTTTAACTTGAAGGTTTTCCCATTGTGCTTACAAACATAGGTATCCCCCCCATAGTTTGTCACATCTAGATCAAAAAACCATGGGTAACCTAACAAGGCATGAGTGACATCCATGGATAAGACATCACACCATATATGATCGGAGTAGTCACCTATCTAAATAGAAACCAAATGTCTTTGTGAGACTGATAAGGAAGTCTTGTCAACCCATGCAACCTTGTAAGGTTGTGGGTGTGACTCTGGCTTAAGCTGCAATTGAACTACCGTTGACTTAGAGATGACATTCAATGAACTTCCCCCATCAATGACGACTGTACAATGTGGTGTGTTTTCATGCTCTATGCTTGTAAGGGTGGATAAAATGCATCGTATGACACTGACACAGGTGTCGTCTTTCTTCCTCATCTTCATCTAGTAACTCTAGGTGTTCCCCATCTAAATGATCAACTTGTTGGTCAACATCCTCTCCTTCAAGTGAATTCCCTAACTCCTGATCAATGGTCAAGGTATGCTGAGGACACTGTGAAGCAACACGACCCTTGCCATCACAATGGTGACACTCTATGAAAAAACTATCTTGACGAAAACCTGTGAGTGTAGAGACTCGACCCCTAGTGGCATTACGTCTCGAGTTGAGGCAAGTGCTACCCCCGGATATGATATGAATAACCTCAATGGTTGAGACTTTTCGGTTTGAGAAGGCATACGCTATTGAAGATGTGGCCTAAGGTATTTTTCAATGTCTAAGTCCTAATAATATGTTTCATCAATCGTTTTAGGAGATTGTAAGGTAATCACTCTCTTAACCTCAAGTCTCAAGCCATTAATGAATTTTGTAACTGTTACCCAAGGCACTTCCTTTATGCCACATTTCATAAAGAGTTTCTCAAATCAAGCTAAGTAATTAGTCACACTCAAGGTCAATTAGTGCAAGTTCATCCACTTGTCCAAGAGTTGGCGCTTATAGTAACTAAGGTTTCAATTTGTGTTTCAACTCAGCCCACAAAGTAATGGGTTGTCCTTCTAAACACTCTTGTTTGGACTATCTGTCAATATCTCTTTGACAAACCAACGAAGTTTCATTTTGGCAAAACGAACCCAATGGTCATTAGACATGTCATACCAATCAAATATTCATCCATTCATCCATTTTATCCAACCAATCTAAGAAAACAACAGGATCTAACCTACCATCAAAACTACGAACATCCACTTTGACTTTCGGTGTGATATCCCTAGACTCATCATGGATATGCCTATGTCGAGCATTATGATAATATGGAGTGGGATGCCTGTGGTGTCTGACACATGGTTGTATGGGCTCACGATAACCCTGCATATCATCCTCTACTAAATAGTCAAACATGACTACTTCAGTATCATCTTTTTGAAAATTCTTACGACCTACATTTCGCCCAATAAAGACGTTAGAAGGTGGCCTCCTATTTGGACACTGAACTCGATTCTCTTGAACTACATGCAGAATGGATAGAACACCTTGACATGAGTCAATAGGATCTATCAAGATAGGCAGGTGTCTAACATGGTGTGCTATTCTAAACTTTGGTGAAACTAGTGGCTCATCCTAGTCACACTCTATTAGACGTTTCTCAACAAACTTAGTCAATTGGGCTAGTTGAGTGGTAAACTGAGATTGTTGTTACCCTATTCCTTCAACTTCCTCGCATAATAAGTCGACTGAATGTTTAGTATCGGTCATATCAATGGTGAGGGTCTCAAATTTTTGTTCTAATGCAGAATAAGACTTTGAAAGCTCACGAAGGGTCATACTGAGTGTGATGCAGAATTTGGGCTCAATATGGAATGCCGACTAAACTAAAAATTAAATCAAGTAATAAAAACTATAAATCAATGCAAATGACCACACACAAGAACAAGCATGTTGTGAAGAGACTCAAATAAACGTGGGACAAACAATAATGGATTTAATAAAGAATTCGACAAACTAAGCTATGGATGTAGTGTGTGGGGAAAGTAAACAAAGAAAGTTTGGGAAAGAATGATTTTTTTTTTTGACTTAGCAACAAATATAAATACTAGTCACCAACTCTCAACAAAGAGAACTCGTAACTAGTAGCATATACAGGTCTGAGAGGATGATCCTTCAATTTTCTAGAACTCGGGGAAGATCCGTAATTTTTTAAACTTTCGGTACAAACTTGTTAACTTCTGGGTTTTTTTTTTTAAGAAGATGGGTCAAAAGAAAATGGATCTGGCTTGGGTTTTTTTTTTTTTTTTTTACTTCTTCACGGAGTTTAAAGGATTACACCGTAACCCTGGCCGCTCATTCCACAGGAGACAATGCAGCAACGACAACATAGCAGCAAGATTGAACAGTGACCCAGACTCCGGCAATTTCCACCAGTGATGACGACTTCCCACTGGAAGATCGAATAAGATTTTCAGCAAGATAGACCAACCCTCCTCCTCACGATGGATTGTGGCAGATGATGAACAGTGGCAGCGGCTACAAATCTGGGTTTTTGATTGGGTGCCAAAAATGACTGATTTATTTAGGGAGTGACGGGTGGATTGAAGTTTAGCTCTGATACCAAATTGATGTATATATATGGGGAGTACAAATCCTAAAGCAAATAAATAGTCAAAATAACAACTAAGTCCCAAAAAATAAAATGATAAATGACTCATACTCCCTACGCCTACACCTACTATAACGAAATACAATCTGATTCCTATCACTTTGTCTATTTCATCTTAGTACCTCTTCACTTATTCTTTTTTTTCGAAAAGAAACAAGATTTTATTGATAAAATTATGGCGATACAAAGGAGATAACCAAATCAAAAGTGGACGCGATGTCCATCACCATGACCGATTAACAAAAATAAAATAATGAAAAGCGTCGACATGATGTTTTCCAACTAGCAGGAATACAAAAGAGAGGAATATCATCAAATTCTTTAGTCAAAGGTCCACAAAAAAGCCAAAAAATACAATATACCCTATAGTCCTTCAAACTCCTCGCAGTTATCCTAAAAAAAAATTGTGTTCCTTTCTATCCAAATAACCCACATAGTAGCAAAAAAGCACAATGCCAAAGGATCGTTCCTTTTCTACCTCCACCAAAATCCATATCATCCAAACATGGCAAAGATAACATAATCTTTGGTGCTACCCAACTCATTCCCACTGACCACGCCAAAGGACAACGTAAAAATAGATGGTCCACATTCTCACTATTACAACTACACATAACACACCATTATGGTATGAGGCAATTATTGGATCTCCTCCTTTGATGACATCATTGGTATTGATCTTATAATGAGCAATTATCCATGCACACATTTGCACCTTTAAAGACACTTTAGCCTTCCACATCTTCCGTGATTGTTAGAAAAATAGAGCTAACGTTTCACCAATTAGAGACTCAAAAAAAGATCTACATGAAAAGACTCTTGTTGGATCACTAATTCAAATTCTCCTATCCGCCAAATTTTTGGTCAAGGTAACATTATTAAGAATAAGAAGAAGAACCAAAAACTCTGACTAATTCCTATAATTAAGATTCCTACGAAATCCAAAATCTCAATAAGTCATATAAGAATAAGATTGAGCCATAGATGCGATCCAATAACCATGATAACAAGAGATACGATAGACGTAGAAATAAAGTGAAAAAAAAAAACTCTCCAACCGAAATATCCTCCAAAAAATGCACTCTTATTCCATCACCCACTATGAACTTGACTCTGTGACAAAGCAAGGTAACCCTTGAGAAATGAACTTCCACAAACTCTGAAAAATACCCCTTTCAACCCCACTAATTTGCAACACATACTTGCTCCTAATAACAGAATGTCACAATGAATCTTTTCTTCAGAGGGAATCTCTAGAGCCATTTTTCCACCAAAGCTACATTCCTCTTCCACCAAAGCTACATTCCTCTTCCATAAAAACTAAGTAAACTTGGGTTTATATCCTTTGACAATAGAAAAATAGTTGCATTTTAAGTTTTTAGGACTTTGGGAAAAAAAAAAAGGAAACAGAGGTACTTTGGAAGTGTGCGATGATGGATATTCTTTGGAGTCTTTGGATGGAGCTGAATGCAAGATTTTCAATTATCCTTATATTTTTTCAAAGCTATTGTCGGAAAAAAAATTGTTTATGGCTTCATTTTGGACTAAAGCTATGGGTAGTTTCAAAGGGTTACCTTTATTGAATTTAGAGTTGGAAGGCAATTCTCCATTAGTTTTCCCTTCTTCTCTTTTGATTTATATTTTACTCTTATTAGAGAATATCTTGTTCTCAACATTGTATTTTGTTCTAAACTCTTTTCTCTAATAAAATTCTTCATTTATTAACAAAATGTGGGTACAACCCAAATATTAGGAAAATATACAAGAGTACCTCCAAATATATTATATATACCGGGAATCACAATGATGTCCATTCCCCCATTTCTCTTCCCGACATCTTTTTCTTTATTCTTGGGCCCTTGGCATCTATCCTCTCATTCCTTCCTCGGTGCTTCTTCTTATTCTTCTCATAGGATTGGTATGCATATGAACACCTCGTCCATGTCCTCTCCTAAATTCCCCTTTTCAATTTCTTTCTCTCAATTTTCTATTACATATCATCCTCTCATATCCTTATTACTTTCTCTTTCAACTAACCTTCCCAGTTCTTTCCCTATCATCCTTTCTACTTGTTTTAAAAACCCTATAGGAAATTTATGCTTTTCTTATATTACTGATTGGACAACCTACAACAGGTCACTTCCATACATTAAGTGATTACATAATGAGACTGTGACAACCCGTATATAAAATAATTACTAACATGTTAATTAAGTCATCAATTATGATTTCATATAATTAAAGATAATTTTTAGAAATTTTAAATAAATAAATGAATTTAAAATATGAATTCTTTATGTTAAAACAAGTCAAATAACTATATTATAGGTCACGTTTCGAGTTGGATAACACTTTAAAAATTAATTTTTTAAAGTGTTAATATACAAATCTTATGGACAAGTGTCATGTAAAGATTTAGAAAAAAAAAATGGCAAATGTCTTGTGATGCAATGTATGCATAACCAAATGACACAAAAAAAAAGTGACGTAAAAGCCTTGGAGCCCAAGTCATTCCTCCTATAAATACCTATCCATGATCAGTAGTGAAATCAATCAAAAAGAAAGAGAGAGGAAGAGAGAGAGAGGAGGAGGTAGAAAGAAAGGGAGAGAGAGAGGAAAAAAGGAAGGGGGGAGATAGAGGAAGAGGGAAAAAAATTTATAAGATTTTGGAGTCAAAAATTGAGCAGTGATTTTATTTTAGATTGTTATCAAATTTGACTATTTCATTCGCAGTATTTCGAATTTTCCATCTATTAAAGTCATTGATGGATTTGAGGTAATGGGTAGCATACAATATGCTCTTGTCGTTTAAATCTCTTTGCAAAGAGTATTCTTTCATTAACTGAAATTTGTATTTCTGTTGATTATTCTAATTGATATGAAATTCTGTCAATATTATCAGTTGACCTGTACGCATACGTTGGGCTAAATACTTTGGGATTGATTGGTACATGTACAAAGTGTACTTGGGGACATGATTGATAAAATATGATTATGGCCCTGCGGGGGTGCAATTGTGATTACAACCCTAATGGGTGTAATGGTTTGATATAGAGTATAAATTTTATATGACCAAATGTCACTTGTCATGTCACCAAGTGGACCTGAGTATGAGGCTATGTTTGATAGAAATTGAGCTGTGTAATTTATCAAATTGAATTCTGGATTCTTTTATCTATGATCGTCGATGGATTGAATTATCTGGTATTTGATCATTCATATTTTTTTTCTGTTGAGCATATTGTATCTTGTCATATTGTATACTTCTCCGCCTTTAATATTTTTTCAGGATTATCTAGGAAAGAAGAATCAGAGTTGATATTTAAGAAATCGAAGACGGACAAATCTTGATATAATTTTTAACTTTGTATAATGAGGAGATTATTTTTATTATTTGGAGATCAAAATTGTGATTATAAATTTATTAAGGCAAATAGAGCTCTGGCCTTATATTCGGAGATTTATTTCAAGTGACGCATTCCAAAAATCGGGGCGTTACAGAGACAATCCAAATCTACCAACAGAAAACCTTAGAAGAAACCATGTCAATAAGCCACAACCAAGCACTAAGTCGAAACATTGTGATAGAATACGCCAATGTCCACCAGAATCTCTGAAGTTAAGTTTGTCTAGCTTGGCAACATTACACCAACTCACTACAATACAAATGCCCCAAGTCCATACGCTTGGAAATTTTTCCTCAAAATCCTCAACTAGACCTATGTTATCCCAATGGTAAAAAAGAATACAACATATAGAGTCTTGTCACTCTATGACGAAGCCTCTACAGCATTTTGAAGCAAGTTGGAAAGCATTCCTTCTCTACATACTAAATGCCCCTCCGAGCTCCAGGTGTCCTCAACTAACCAGCATTTAATAAACAATTCTCCCAAAAGATAAGGCTTCTTATAGCTCCAAAGTTCATTCACAACTTTGTCCAAAAACAGATGAAATATATACATATCCATCGTCCATGGGCTATAAGCGTCCATGCCAAGTTCCAAAATCATTTTTTCCAATTCAAATCTCAAAAACAGTAAGTAATTCCACTCCATCCCAAAGAATTCCGCCACAAAAAATATATATAAATTAAGATGTTAATAGAGTAACTAAAACTCCAATTTAGCACTAACCATGTCTGTCAGATAGCATTTACAATCCTATATGAAGAAAAAGTTATATTCTCGATAAAAACTCAATAATCAACATATTGATCAAGATTACGAACAAGTGAATCTTAAAATGAAAAAAAAAATGTTCGCATAGAAAAGAAAATACCCAGGATCGCGATTTAACATGTCACAGATCTCTATGTTCATGGCCCAATCTGGCCCGATTAGCATGTCGCTCGTGGCCCTTTCCACCATAGAATTCACCATGTTTGCTCCAAGTTCAACCCTATAAACGATCGAAAATCAATTGGTATCTGATGACCGGTTCACTTTTCAGGCAAGATCAATAAAATTTCCGACCGCCGTCAAATACTCATTGATCAAATTCAGAGCAGTAAATTTGAAAAAATTATAATGAAAAATGGATCGAACAGTCCTCAAAACATATTAATCTCTCTTTCTCTCCCCTCAACCGATTGGACTCTCCACTATAGCCAATACTTTCTCCCTCTATATCGCATCTTTCTCTCTCTACATATCCCATCTTTCTCTCTCTGTATCTATTGTTTTGCCGTTTGATCGCTATTTTCTTCTTTTTTTTTTCTGTTGTTAGGGATGGAAATTATTTTAAAATATAAGAAAAAAGGAATAAAATGTGGAAAGTTTACCAACTACAAGCTGACACGTGTAAGTCAAATATGCCCCGAATTGGCGTACTGGGTTGTAGAATTTTTGGTGTTCATGACGTTGACGTGGCCGACCATTTTGATCCAACGGTCAACATATTTTTTCTGATAATCAACGGTCAACCTTGTTGGAGAATGGTTCTTCAGTGGCCCAAGTCATCATCACTGTTTAAATTTTATATCTTCTAGAAACAATTTGATTTAATTAATTAAGAAAAATATAAAACCTGAGTTTAGAGAAGAAAATCACATTTTCTTTTGGTTATGTAGAAGAATTAATTTAAGAGAGGGAGAGTTTAAGAAATTTTTTCTTTCGAAATCATTTTTTTCTAATTTTAAATTATCTAATTGGTTCAATTGAATTCTTACATATTGATGATGCACAAAATCGTCTTCGTACAATATCAACAGTCAAGAGAATGATAATGTATAATTAAAGAAAAGTAAATAAGCAATCAATGACAATCAATGGTAAAACGGTAAATATAAAGTCAACATCAAGATTTATAGTAGTTCGGTCTGGGTGACCTACGTCCACTTTCTTGAATGGCAGCGGTGGCCGGCGATCTTTATTAATGTATCAAGGTATTCTGGAGAGTTTTACAGTGCTTAGAGAGAGGGAGAAAGTGTGTGAGGGATTCGGAGGCCTGTAGGTCTCAAGGAGGTGATCAATATCATGCCCTTTCATGTGGAGAGTGGCTTACATTATATAGGCTCACCAAGGCGGTGAGGCGGTGACGTGAGGAAGGGGTCTTTCATTATTTTGGTAAGTACAATTTTGGTAGAAATAGACCTCTTTGGTAAGCATAGTTAAGGTATCCTGATATTCTCTCTCGTGCTCTTGTTCTTTCGGAGTAGGACTCTTCGAGTGACTGAATCTCACCTTAGACTTGGAGATCTTGGACTTGAGTGAAGAGAGGAGGATGGCATAGACAAGCAAGTGGGCGGCGCCCACTTGGGTCCTCATGGGCGACGCCCATTTGGGATAAGGGGTGGGCGACGCCACTTGGTGGAGAAGGCATGGGCAACGCCCTTGGTGCCTTGGGCTGTATTGGTTCCTTCCTTCATTCTCCTTGATGATTTACAAGTGGCCCACTTAGCTACTTAATTGATCCAGTTTGGACTTTTATTTGGGCTTCTTCAGTTTATTTTAATCGGGCTTGGCCCAATCAAATTCGGACTCGTTACATGTATTACTACTTTCAACTTTTTTCACAATTATTTCATATTTGAAATTTTTATCAGTTTTATTAATTATTTTACATTTAATTTTTTTATCAGATATTAATTTTTACATCAATAAATAATTTTTAAATAATGGTAGGATGAGATGAGATTAGAGTAGGGATGGCAATGAAAAAAATATTATAAATTTCATGTATAGTGGTCTTAAATAGAAAAACTTTAAAGATTTTTATCATTTGGATTAATCAATGCAAAGCAACTACTCTCTCTCATTCTTTCTATCCTTCCCTCCCTCCCCCCCCCTCTCTCTCTCTCTCTCACACACACACACACACACTTTTCTCTTCACTAGACAGTAAAATTGGTTATACCAATAGGAACCTGAATTTTAATATTAAATTTTTTAACCAAAATGTATAATTGTTTAAAACTTTTATCTCTCAAACCTCATTATTGGTTGAAAAAAAAATTTAATGATGCATAAATTAGTTTCGTGCAAGATCAACAGTCGAATATGTGAAAAAGTGTAACTAATGAGTAATAAATAAGGCAATCAATGATAAAACAGTAAATATAAGCAAACACACAGATTTATAATGATTCGGTCCGGGTGACCTACTCCACTCTCGAAAAACGACAATGGTGGCAAGAGATTTTTATTGATGAATAAAGTAACTGGGAGAGCACACTCCAAGAGAATTACAATGGTTAGGGGAGAAAAACTTGATGTGTAGGGAAGTGTAGAGAGACAAAGCTCAAGGTGTAGTGTGTTATGAGAGATGTTGTGAGATGCCTCTCCATGTGGGAGAGAGCTTACAATATATAAATTTGGTGAGGCGGTGACGTGAGGGAAGGGCACTACTTTTTCGGGGAGGATAGTTAGGTAAGTATAATTAATGTAAGATTGATCTTCCTGAGTGTGTATCCCGATATAGTTAGGTAAGTATAATTAATGTAAGATTGATCTTACTGAGTGTGTATCCCGATAATCTATCTCTCACGTGTTTTTATCTTCTCGGGCTATTCGAATTTTGGACTGGGCCGGATTGGTGAACCAGGTCTGGGCTGTCTTTTAGCTGACTTGAGATTACTTGATTTATTGGGTCTGGGCCCAATTAGGTTTCGGCTCGTCACAACTTTTAAATTTGATAGAACACAATCTATACTACTAATAAAAGTATGCTAACATAAAAAA
>CM042198.1:16394733-16407296 GCA_023539305.1 Ilex asprella | reverse complement strand
ATTTAAATTTGAGTGAAGAATTGAATAAGAATCGAATATGTTGCTAGTAGTAATAATGACAGGGACACAAGTTATCTTAGTGTACAACTGTACTGTATTTGGTACGTGATAATACTTTTATATGGGAATCATATGAGATTTACATTATCATTACAATGTTTAGTAACAATTAAGATTGAATATTGGAATAGAATACAAAATTCACTTCAATATTTTAATAATTCCTGACCCGAACATTGGACCTCCAATCCAAACCCTGACTCAAACCCCGACCCAACCTCAGAATAAAGGTGGGGTGGTGGTGGTGGTGATAGTTGAGAATGAAAAATACTACAAAATATTTAGGAAGCAGTGTTATATTTATCACATCATTACCGAAAATTATATCCTAAATGATATTTCAAAATTTTATGTATTAAATGTTTGACGAAAGTTAGTAGACATCGTTGATCCAACCACTACACTGATTTAAGATACAAAAATAAATGATTTGATAAGTACAACATTGTAAACATTTCATTACTACATACCAAACAAGAAACAAACAATACTAAAATAATGGTCATTGGAATTTGATGGGTCAAGCCAAAATAGTCCAAATTATGTAAAAGAGCCAAACCTCAATTAAAGAGCCCAGTCATATGAAGATCCATCAAGCCCAAGTTCAAGCCCGATCGAGCTGGAAGGTCCCCTCCGAAGGAATTGGAACACGAGCACAGAGATACCCTACTATATTTGTAAATTATCAAAATAGGAAACCTCTTGCTTACTCCACCGCCTCACCTCCAAACCCTAACTCTATAAATAGTAAGTCCTTTTCACATCTAGGGCACGCCTCCCAAAAAAGTCTACATTCGCCTCCTACACATTGCTCTCTAGCTTTCTCTCTCTTCCTCTCATTCAAAGCATTGTAGCTCCCCGGAGCAAACCTCTAATGGAGGAGAGCGCCATTATTCATTAATAAAGAATACCAGCCACCGTTGCCATTGAAAGTGGATGTAGGCCATGGTTGAATCACTATAAACTCCTGTGTTAGATATTCCTTTATTTGTTCTTTCATTGTTTATCTACTAATCATCGATTAATTACTACGATACCATCCATCTCCTTAATTGTTGATCTTGCATCAATTTGTGCATCATCAGTTTGGCGCCGTCTATGGAAACGACAAAATTCTCACTTCCAAACACTCCATTTTACTGAAACAATGACGAACACTACTAGATCCAAGAACCAGCATGAAAGCAATCCTCCACGAGATGAGGAGGACGTTCCTCCACCTACCAATCATGTGCCAGATGCTCTAGCTCCAAATCTTCAACAAATGTTGGAGACCATGCAGCAGCTGGTGGTCCAAAACTAGCAGATACTGCAACTTCTGCTCGCCGGACGAGGAGGGGCACAACTTGGAGGAGCACAGCTTGTAGGAGCTCCACGTCCTGGAGGTCAAGGAGCTCCACGCCCTGCTGCTCCACATTTAGGCGGCCCCATAGGGTTGGGCGCTCCCTTTGGAGTCCCCATGGGCACCCCACACAGGCGAGCTCATCATGAGGGACCTCCACCCCCTCTTCTTCCTGCTTCTCATGATGAGGACTTTCCTCTCTAAGAGGACGAGGTCAAGAACCAAAGCATAGAGCATGAGAGTCACTTTCATGATCATTCCAGAGGAGCCCCCAACCTTTGGAATGAGAAAATCCAGGAAGTGCAAAACTAACTAGGTGACGTCTTCAATGCCATGAAGGTGCAAGGACCAGAGACAGTAGACTATCTTGTGCGGCGGACAGACACGCCTTTCAAACCCGACGTAGCAAACTACCCTCTACCCCAAAAGTTCAAAATGCCCTCTGTGGAGACCTTTGACGGAACGAAGGATCCACTGGACCATCTGGAGACTTACGAAACTCTAATGCAGCTGCACAACGTCCCTGACGAAATCATGTGCAAAGCGTTCTTAACCACCTTGAAGGGATCCACTCGACAATGGTTCGCCAAACTCACCCCAGCCTCCATAGGCTCCTTCGCCGAACTGAGCAGATCCTTTGTGACACAGTTCATTGGTGGACGCCGCCAGCAAAAGCCTGTCATCCACCTGCTCAACATAAAGTAGGACTGAGATGAGAGCCTAAGGAGCTACCTCACTCGTTTTAACGAGGAGGTTCTCCAAGTTGAAGAGCCTAATGACAAAGTAACAATGATCGCCTTCTTGGGAGACCTCTGCTCGTCAAGCTTCCTCTTCTCAGTGATGAAGCGACCACCAAAGAGCATGCCAGAACTATTGACAAAAGCTTAAAATATATGAATGCTGAGAAAATTAACAAGTCTAGGTAAGGTGAATCATTTCGCAAATCACCAAGAGCTTCACCTGTTTCTGCACTGCTCTTAAGTAGGCAGTCTATATCCAGCTTAGCGGCTCTCTCACGGGTCGCCCAAAAGCTCGCCCTCTGCACTGTTCTCTAACAAGCAGCCCCTATATCCAGCTTAGCAGCTCTCTCGCGGGTCGTCAAAAGCTTGGTCTATGCCCTGTTCTCAAACAGACATCCAAATATTCAATTTAGTGGCTCTCTCGCAAGTCACCAAAAACTTGGTTTCTGCACTGTTCTCAAACAGGCAACCTATACCTCAAGCTTAAAGACTCTCTCATGGGTCACCAAAAATTCGGTCTCAAAAGATGTAGCTCTCCCACGAGCAATCCTCAAACTCTGTCTTTGCTTTCACGCAAGTGGCCTACCTCTCTCTCCAGGTAATTATGTAAGATATTTTAATGTTTGAAATAACATTATTCTTATCACAAGCAGATTCTCCCAAGGTAGCCCGAGGCTAGCCCAAGGCATCCCGAGGCTCGCCCAAAGCGCCCAAGGCATCCCCCTAAAGAGCTCGAGACTCACCCAAGGCGTCCAAAGCATCCCCTTGCTCGCCCAAAGCTCCATCCTTGCCAAAACTCTGCAAACTAGCGTCCAAGGCCTGCACCACCATTGACGTCTGCACCACCAAACGGGCTGCCCCGTGTGCCTGCGCTTGCACCACCAAATGGACTGCCCTGCGCGCCTACATCACCTGCTTTGCGCGCCTGCACCACCATCGGCGCCTAGCTCGCCTAAGACATCAAAGGAGTGCTCATCTCCATGGCCTGGGCACCCAATACCAGACTCTCAGCCCCTTGAACTTTTTGAGTTGCTGGCTCCTCCATAAACTGCACCCCCAAGCGCCCAAGTTGCACCTCCAAGCACCCAGGCTGCACCTCCAGGCGTCCAGCCTACACCTCCAAGTGCCCAGGCATCTCCCCCAGGCGCCCAGACATCTTCTGGCCCCTAGAGGTCCATTCCAGGCTCCCAAATCTCCATTTTAGGTGCCCAGATCTCTTTCCCAAGCGCCTAGGCATCTCCCCAGGCATCCAAACATCACCTCCAGGCGCCTAGACCTTCCTTGGCGCCCAGAGGTCCACTCCAGACGCCCAAATCTCCATCCCAGGCGCCCAGAACTCCTTTCCAGGTGCCCAAGCAACACCAGGCTCGCCCAAGGTGTTTAAAATGGGGCTTATTATATACCAAATTGAAGCTCTCGACGAGGGGAGTAAAACTTTTGCTTCGTAACTCCAAACAGAACTTATTATATACCAAATCGAAGCTCTAGACGAAGGGAGTAAAACTCATTGCCAAAGGCAATGAGCCTTGCAGAAAAAGTCCAAAAAATGGTCCAAAAACAAGTGTTTTGGGCTCTTGAAGTTTTTAAAAAAAAAAAACTGCTCGCTCAAGACCCTATCTGCTCACCCAAAATCGTGCACCCAACTCCCTGCTCAAAATTTTGACCGTAACTTTTACTCCGTAACTCCAAACGGGACTTATTATATACCAAATCTAAGCTTTCGACAAGGGGAGTAAAATTCATTGCCTTAGGCAATGAGCCTTGTAGAAAAAATCCAAAAAAGGTCCAGAAACAGGTGTTTTGTCCTCTTAAAAAAAAAATAGCTGCTCGCCCAAAGGGCTGTCCTGCTCGCCCAAGGTGCCCATGGGGCTGTCTTGCTCACCCAAATCAGTGTCTGCTCGCCCAAAGGGCTGTCCTGCTCTCTACTCGAAGTTTTGACCATAATATCTGCCCCGTTATTCCAAATGAGACTTATAATATGTCAAATCGAAGCTCTCAGCGAGCCCTACAAGACGCACAACTTTTAGCTGTTATTGATGCTGTAAAAAGTCCAAAAAAGCCTTAGAAGCAGGCATTTTGGCCTTCCAAAGTTTTTCCAGTTGTGCCGGTCAGCCAAAAAATTAAATTTAATCGAATGCCCTCCTTTCCAAGTTCCATTGGACAGAGTGCATTGGGAGGCAAATGATGGGTCAAGCCCAAATAGTCCAAATTATGTAAAAAGGACCAACTTCAATTGAAGAGCCTAGTCATATGAAGATCCATCAAGCCCAAGTTGGAAACCCCTCTCCAAAGGAATTGGAACACGAACACAAAGATACCCTATTATATTTGTAAATTACTAAAATAGGAAACTCCTTGCTTACTCCACCGCCTCACCTCCAAACTCTAACTTTATAAATAGTAAGCTCTCTTCACATCTAGGGCACGCCTCCCAAAAAAGTCTACACTCGTCTCCTGCACATTGCTCTCTAGCTTTCTCTCTCTCCCTCTCATTCAAAGCATTGTAGCTCCCGGAGCAAACCTCTAATGGAGGAGAGCACCATTATTCATTAATAAAATATACCGGTCACCGTTGTCATTGAAAGTGAATGTATGCCACGACTGAACCACTATAAACTCCTGTGTTAGATATTCATGTATTTGTTCTTTCATTGTTTATCTACTAATCATCGATTAATTACTACGATACTATCCATCTTTTTAACTGTTGATCTTGCACCGATTTATGCATCATCATCAGAATTCATTAATTCGCATGCTTCACATAATACAGTACTAATACAGCAAAGCCTAAACCAAACTGATGATGACAAGTTAGCAGATCAATTAACGTTTCTCTTAGCATATCAAGTTAGAATAGAATTACTAAAGATTGTTTTATTTTTCCTTTTTTGGTGGTAAAAACTAATTCAAATAAAATAAAATAAAACTTTAATCTCACCGCCTTTCTGATGATAGCATTGAAGGTATAAATTAACGCAGAATCCGTGAAAAGCAAGCACCTGTAAATCGACTCATCATCCTCCAAATCACCTCTTCAAAAACCCTAGTTCTTCAATTCGTGTTCAACTCTCTGAAATCTAGGGCTTGTTCATCTACATATGTAGTATATTCAGAAATATAGTTGTATATTGTTTTGCAATGGCAATTATTGGGGATGCGCTTCGGCAAGCCTTTATGCCGAAGCACGAGTACCAGAGTCTCCGAGAGGAAGACAGAGCTTGGCTAAGATTGCAGAGACCCTTTTTGCTTTTTATTTTGGTATTAATTGCACTTGGAATTGTGATTTCCACGTTTATTAGCTTGAGTATAGTGTTTCCGAAGGATAATGGAAAGAGGCCGTTCTGTAGTAATTTTCGGCTTCAGCCGCTCTCGATTAATGTTAGCGCCACCCGTGGTGGTGGAGGAAATGGCGGTGATTCGGATCTTTTTCCGGGGGCGTTTTATTTGACGGATCAGGAAACCGTGGATTATTACTGGATGGTTGTGTTCGTTCCCTCGGCTATGGTTTTCCTGGCCTCGGCCGTTTATCTTGTTTCAGGTTAGGATGGTTATGCTTTTTTGTTGACTGTGGATGATGTTTTGGTGAACTGTTATATTTTTTTCCTGATTTTACGTCACCTTTTGTGGATTATGGATTAATAATTATCACAACTGTAAGAAATGAAATGTGGTTGACGATAAAAATTTTAATCCATTTAATCCGAATGGAATGTGTTTCTGCTTGAGAGCAAGATATCCTAGAAACATTTATGTGAAGTTTTTCTTAGCTGCATTTATTAGGGTGTTATTCTTTGCTGGGATCACATGTGTTTGTATACAAAAGTGTGTAGGGTTTAGAATTCAGGGACTTCATCAGTGAATGTTCTAGTTTGGAAATCTATTCGTAGCTGGGTATTAACCGATGTGGGTACATAGTTAAGATGTTTTAGCAAATGGAAGATAGGGTATTTTTTTACACTGTCCAAATATATACTTCTCACAATATTTGTTATATGTTTACTCTCACGAAAGTGTCGTTGTGATTTGAGAAATTGGACATTGTGTATATGTTATTGACAAAAATAATTGATTGTTGATGATTTCTGAAAAATCACTTTAACTTCTCTATTGGATTGAGAAATGGCCAATTGAAGCATTCTGAAGCACCATGTGCAGTGAAGTGAAAAAAGTGGTAGAAACAAGAGCATACAGCATGATCTACGAAAAATATAAGAGATTCTCGAAATGCGGAATGTGTTGGTTTGAAATGAGATGTGCTTAAATTAACAAACATTGCAGATAAGATGATAGATATGTTGATTTCTTCACTAAAACCTGGTATGACAACACTGCAATTATTGCTAGTTTGCTTTGGAAATTCAAGTGAAAGATTAAGTCAAGAAAGTGTGAGCACTATTGCACTATGCACTTTTTTGGCGCCGCCCTATATTGGAAGAGAGAAATTTTCTATATAAAGGGTTGATGGGATGGATTGGTTATCGCATCCTTGTGCCTCGAATAAATACACCTTAAAGGGAATTGGTAGCACATATTTATTCCTTACTTTGCTTACCATTTTAGTTCACATTGGAAGTGCTATTTTTGCTTACTCCAATCGTGGAAGTTAAGTTTTGGTGCATTATGCAACTGCAGAAGTGAGTGATGGATTTGCAATAATGCCGCGGATATTGAATTCATGTGGGTTGATGCTTGATACATCTAAATGCTATGCTATATTCATTTATCTCACTTTGCAAGCTTGGTGTGATTGTATGGCTTTAGATGTAGCCGTAATAAGGAAAAGTGAATCATACATCTGAACTCTGAACAATGTTAGGAACCAAATGGAGCACATGGTATTTGTTCTATTGGGCTAGAAGTGTATTAGTTTGTCATGAGTTAGGGTTTCAGTTATGGTTACTTTTTTATTATTAGCTTTTTTAATTTCTGTAAGTGATTTAGGATTTTTCCTGAACTAGTGGAACCTACTAGGTCCTATAATTCAAGGCATAATTGAAATGAGAGTTTCATTTGATGAAGCATCATCAATTGAACTTTCTCCCATAACCTTGTGTCTGCACCAGGTTTGATCTTTCTCCCCCAATTAAGTTTCTAAACAAATTCTACATAGAGTTTGAAGATTATTAATGGAGATCAATTTATTCATACGGCGTTATCACCACGGAGAAAATTTTATAGACTCGAGGGAAAGCTGCCTAGATTATTATGGCATACAATTTGCTTCTCTTCTATTAAATGGGGGAAAACATATTAGAGAAAATAGTGCTGTCACATTTGAGTTTAAGAAGCGTGGCATTAGATCATGTCACTATAAGGGAGCTTCCAACTCTCTCTTCCCCCTCTCCCCAAAAAAATCCAGACAAGAGCATTGAATATGTATACCAACCTAGATTGTTATTTCACTTTTGGTGCTTGTCTTAGAATGGTTTCTGGTTCATTTTCCAATGTCTGATCCTTGCAAGAGGAAAATGTGGAGAAGCTAGGACTGGACTGAGAATGGAGTATTTTCATTTGCATCTTTTTATTTCTTCTTAAGGAGGTCAGGTGGCTTTCTTTGTTTGGAGGGTTGCAGGTAATTTCAACTAATGATACTAAGAGCTAGGGGCAAACACATCTTTACAATTGGGGTGCTTGTGCAGACAGGGAACCACTTAATGCTGTGATGTGACATCACTCGAGGGCTATATTGGGTCCAATCAAGCTGTTGATGTTTGGTTGATAGGGAATCCGGCTCCTGAAAGGGGTTCGGAGGATTTGGCATGTGGTTCTACTGTGGCTTGTGTGGAGCGAGTGCAGCTAAACGGGATAGAGAGCTTTTGAGGGGGCTGAGATCCATATTTATATGTCTTTTTTTTTTAAAAAAGTAATTGTAATCACAAGTATCTTTCACTGTCTTCTTATTTTGGGGTTCTAGTAGGGGAACTTGGGGCATATAAATCCTTTTGTTGATATATTTGGCAGATGTTTACTCTCTGCGTTTTCCTTGCTCCTTGTATACTCTGCAACTGTGTGTACTCAAGGCTCGCCTTTGCCTTGGTGGTTTTTTATTGGATTTTCTTTATTCATGAGGCAGTTCAATCTACATGAGTACTTAAAATGTTTGAGTTGCAGCATTGCACGAGTTTTATTGACTTAATGTTTTTAGTGGACTGCATTACTGAAGGAGGTGTGGTAATAAGTATTTAGTGGAAACATCTTCATGTATGGTAAATTTAATTATTGAAATTGATCTATGGTGACCCTTTGGCCTTTAGCCTATCCAATATGGCTATTGTTTTGCATGGGTGATTGGCAGGTGATTGAAAGCATTACTGTGTTGATGGCTCTTATGTTGAACCCTGCATGTGATTGCTTGCTTGTATAATTTTGGATTGTTTATGTTATGTTTTTTCTTATTGTCCTTAGTCTTCGTTGGTTGTGGCTTGTGACACTTATAAGTAATGTATTTGCTCATGTTGAATAATTTGCCAATATTAAAATATAGGTTGTTATTAAACATGTGCCTCACTTCGATAAAGCGTGCCTCATCTCTCACCTCATGCTAGGTTCTTGGAGACCATAGCACTCGGTGCACGTTGCGCCTTAAATGACAGTAGGAAATGCATCATTAGAATGAATAACCAGACACCATTCTCTTCACCTATACGCTTGAGCTTATTGGTATGATCTAGTGGCAGAGAAAGTTGCAGCATTTTTTGGCCTTTTTTATTAGCTTCATTTGTTTATATTGGTTGTGATATACAAAACCTTTCCACTGCATCAGTTCCAATATATTGTTGTTTCAGCTAAACATAACTGCCTCATTTGTTTTTAATATTGATTCCTCATCTCCTATTCTGAGTGACTTAATCCAAGCAAGGAAAAAAGAAAAATCTTCCTACACATGGTGCATGTTATGCTATGTATTTTTTTTGGTGGCATGGTGCCTGGAGTGTGTGTAGTCATACTGGAGATTGTTAATATAACATATATTTAACTGCACTGCAGGAATTACTGTAGCTTATACTGCTCCAACAAGACATGGATGCTTGAAGGTAGTCGAAAATAACTATTGTGCTTCTAGAAGGGGTATGTTTATCAAATTTTGACTTCCTTATGTTGACTGAAAATTTTGGCTGGAATGAATCCTTTTTGTGTTCCATAAGATACATTTAAGCTTGCCATAGTTTACTATGCTTTCGTCTCTGTGGTGCGCCACTTTCTTTTGTCATGCGGTGTAGAAAGTTATGAACAATGATCTCGTATTAGACAGTTTTGCTCAAGTCAAGCCAACAGTAAAGTATTCACGAGGCAGGTGTGGCTCATTAAATGCTTAGTAACGATTTGTATATATATTTCATGAGCATATGCTTATATGACACATTTGATTCATTTGAATTGTAGCTCACTTGCCACTCACATGCCTTTCCCTTTATCTTGATTCTAGCCATCTCACTTAATAAGCAACAAGACCAGAAGATTGTTAATAAGCACCTACCTCAAATAGCTGAATACAGTATTGAGTCTAGTGGATGTCTACTTTAATGTGTTTTTTAATCTTTGATAATCTTTATACAGGTGGAGTCCGCTGCCTATCAATTCTGAATGTTGTATTTGCCATCATTTTTGGACTTCTTGCACTATTTCTTGGTTCAACGCTGCTCACATTAGGAAGCAGCTGCTCCTTGCCCTTGTTTTGGTGCTATGAGGTTGCCTCGTGGGGGCTGGTCAGTCTATATGGGGGAACTGCATTCTTTTTAAGAAGGAAAGCAGCGGCAATTCTGGATGAGAGCGACTTTGCTGGTCGGAATCTTGGGCTGGAAATGTTGGAAGCGAACCCGGTGGAAGTCACATCAGATGTGGAGAGGCGAGTTAATGAAGGTTTTAAAGCATGGATGGGTTCATCTTTCCTTTCATCGGATGAAGAAGATGAATCCGATAACTACCAGGAACAGGAAGTCCACCATCTGTTGCATACTAACTCCTACAGGCAAAGATTGTGATGTTATCCTTCATCAAAGTTTCTGCATTTCTCATCTTCTGAACAACTTCTTCCACGGCCTTTGGCATCATTAGATTTAAAGGTAAATCCTGGTATGTTGAGGGGGCTGGCTTTTTAGCATGGTTTATATGAAGCTTGTATACACGAATGATGAACCAATGCTAATGATTAGGCATGGATGTGTATTGAATCAGAAGGCATCATCAGTGTCATTTTTAGGTGATTTTCATAGTTTGTAAAAAAATTGCCTGAGTAATTGTATTTCTTTGCGTTGAAAGCCTTGGTCATGGCAATCGAAGCATTTTCTGTTTCATGTTGAGCTTTGTACTCAATTTCACTACTTTAGTAACAACAACATAAATGGTCTCGTAAAATAGAATCAATTACTCTTTTAGAACATAGAATCAATTCATAAAGCCTTTCTTTTAAAGATTCAAGAAATTTCACGTGGATGAGACTTTGCAATATATTTTTTTTACAGCCTCGGTGTATTTTTGTAATGTCCCGATTTTTTGGATGCGTTAACTGATCAATTGATCACAATAAATTGCAAATATTTATATAATAAGATATCTAGATTTTTGAACTAATGGGTGTATATTCCCCTCACCCCCCCCTCCCCGCGCCCCAAAAAATAATAATTTTACACACTTATAACACTTTTCCTCTTAAATTTCACAAATCCAATACCCACTCATTATATATACATTTCAGTTGTACACACAGTCCAATATACGCATAGTATCATTGCTTAGTATACAGTGATTTCAGTCATGAGGTATTGCTAGTATTTTTAAATATAGGATCAGACAATAAAACAAAAAATTATAAATCTTTAATTTTTTGAAATATTAACTCTGGTCTTTCTTTTCAAAATCATTTTGAAAAATATTAAAATCAGGAAAGTGTACAATACGACAGAAACTAATGTGTTCAACAATAATATCAATGCTCAATGTTTTACAATTCCCACTTTTTTTAGAGGTATAGAAAGAAAAGGAATAAGAAAATGTCTCATGTAGCCTTTATCACTCCAGTCTTTGTCTCAAAGATTTTTTTTATAATCCTCATTTTTTCTCCTTTTAGTTTTTTGCCTCCCACTATGAGGAGACAGTGAGAATGGCTTGTTGATGTAAAAATGACTATGATATGGTTTCCTACGGCCTCTATATATTTTCTACACATAAAAAATGAAGTATTCAAATTGAGTTTTATAAATTGTAAAAAAATCATTGAAATAAATAATTGTACCCCCTTATAATTGAGAAACGAATCATTTAGAAGAATTCTTGTTAATACTGTTTATCGAGAGAGAACGCACAACATCTCTCTAATCTCCAAATTTTATCTATTGATGTCTGTTGATATATATTGGCTTAGTGTTCCACTAAAAAGTATAATATCAAAATAATATTAAATTACTTTTTCAGCAAAAAAAAAAAAAAAGACTAATTAGGGAAGAGAACAAATAAGTTAGTATTACTAAAATCCCGTTGGTGATACATAGGGGTTACAACTCTTCTTTTCCTTCAGTCAATGGAGAAATTCTCATAATTTTGCAAGAAATAAAAATTACAATTAGCTCATATTACAAATAATTAACACAAAAAATTCAAAATATAAATGAGTGAGACATTTACATACGAGGGGTCCCTTACTAGAGAAATCACAATCTCTAGAACTCTTTAAGGTGTATAACACTCTTATAATGACTAATGAAATGTCTTCTCCACTCCTCTTTATTGTCTTTTATAGTTCAGACTCCTTAAATTTGAAATTTGAATAAAATTTGGCATTTGTAGCCTTCAATATTAATGTTATACCGCTCCTCTTGACAAGTTGTATGGATCTATATATTTACTCCAACTTACAAGCCATTTTTGACAATGAAGACATTTGTATTTGAAAAACCCTATTTCTAATAAAAACATAGATAATTTTTTCGAATTTCCAAATCCTAAAAAATCAGGTCATTTGGATATTTGAGTTAAAAGTTATGCAAAAAATATCGAGATTCGATCAATTCTCTGTTTCTACTATAAGTGTGGAACTCCTAAGAAAGCATATGAGGTAGAAGATTTAATAGCATATATGATCGAGAAAGAAGACGTCGTAATGCTATTGAAGGTAATTTATCTCGGGTAAATAAATTTTAGTATTAGAGAAAATTATGATCCTGAAGTGCTCTTCTTATGTGAATTCTAGTAATAGTTTGACCTAGTGACTTAGGAGACAAAGAAAATGCTTATTTATATTTAGCTTGAGTTCTTTTAGTTGTTTTCTTTTTATTGTATTTTGTCTTTGTTATTACATTAGATAAATACTAATGTCAAGTTATCCTTAATAAGTATTCTATTTGAAGCTGCACTATGAATTCGAAAGAACAATAGAAGCATATGGATATTGGGAGGTTTTGAAAAAACTTGTTGGTTATGTT
>CM042198.1:16357524-16376235 GCA_023539305.1 Ilex asprella | reverse complement strand
CCAATTGTTATTTTTCATTTTTGTTTACAAGAATACTGCCTTAAGAATCGAAAGATTGACCCCCGAAACTCTCCCCTTTAGTCTTTGATTTCTTTGCAAGTTTCCCACAGTTCCAAAGAGTGACTTGAATACTCGAATACAAAGTTTAACCCAACTTACATGAAGGTTAGTGCAAATTTTACCACCAACACTTAATATTACATTAAATATTTGGTGTAAAAATGATGGACACTATAGTAACCTCTCTCCTCCTCCCCATCAGTCATCTTCTTCTGTGCACAGTGCACGCCCACCTTCTATGTAATCTCCTCTCATGCGGGCTCCTCCCTCCCAACCCCAACCTATCCCCCACTCCAACCTCCGTCGACCCCTCTCACTAGTAGCCTCTTAATTCTCTCTCCTCTTTTTAGGCCTTCGACACCAATGATTTTTTCCTTTTGCCAATGCACCGTGTGGAATGGAAAAAAGAAAGGAACACTGATGCGATCAAGGAGACTTAATGTATTAACAGCCACACAATACTATAAATAGACAAGTGAAATACGAATTCTGATCATCTTCAGTATATTTTTTCTTAATGATAGATCGTGCACTACAAATTCAAATAGAACGTAACATGCAAAATTGAATTGCCACCAACACAGTGGTTGACCTATGATCGAGGGAAATGAAAAGGAAGCTTATTTGAGGAGATATAAGGTCATTAGATACAAGATGACAGGTGTTCCCAGAGAATTAAAAACCAAAGTTCCATACATAACACCCTATAATCACATAAGGAAGGGATGTCAGAGGAAATAAGTAGAACACACTTCAAAAAACAACTAAGCACTGAAAGCTGTTCCTTTTCCCTCTATTGACAAGAAGAAAATGAAATTAAAGGACCTGTTTAGTTGTATTAGCAACAGAGAGAATCCTTACACAAAACTCTTACAAAAATGTGCTATCAATGAATAATGGAAACTATGAAGCATCAGAGCAACTGAACCAGAACAATTGTCATCATGTACCCCATCCATCAAGAATTGAAACAAACTTGAGGCCAATTCCTGTAACCTGAGTAGAATCACTTGAGCACCAGTGAATCTGAAATGGGTTGTGGAGGGGGCCTACTTGTCAAGCCTCATACTTGCAGAGGTTCTCAAAACCCATGTATTCATGCCGCTCAATCTTCCCAATCATATTTGAAATGCCAACTCCACCTGTCAAACGAAAGAATTTTTAACACAAAATCAATAATTCCATTGGCAGGCTGAAAGAACAAATCAAACTGTCCCAAAATCAGAATAGTAGGACTTGTAAAATTTGTGTTGCCATAGAATTTTACAAGTTGTCAACCTAAAAAAACCATTAATTTGGCGTCCAATCAATGATGAAAGTTGAAGATCACCTAGGGAGATTGCACTAACAAAGATCATGAAGGCCAGAATGAAGATGATTAGAGATGCCCTTCCCAATAAATTGATCAGTTTTCTCACAGCATGTTGCCCAACAAAAGCAGCCATTGTTGCCACAACAGTAAGGTAGAGAGCTGCCAAATACATCCAACAACAATTAGATATCACAAAAAACGCAAGTGAAGTGAGAAGTCATCTGACAAGACTCTGTACTCTGCCAAATAAAAAGAAAAAGCTCTTGGAGCATTAAAAAAATCAGTTCAGGAAAAAAATTGTCTGTGCGAAAAAATGTACTTACCATAAGGAACTGGAAAACGTTTTAGAAGGTAATATTCTATGACAGACATTGATGAGGAGAACATCATTGCAAAGGTAGCTGTGGCACTTGAAACCTACAAAAAAGTTATAAAGAACTTCAAATCCAGACTAATCACAAGTGTAGAAGAAAATGCAAAATTTCATGCGTAGTTAATTTGTCTTTCTAAGGTTTTCAAGTTATTATTCTATACTTTCTGTCTCAATGTTTGCGTGCACTGCATAGATGTTTGCAGATTAATACCTTCATAGGTTTCAAGTGTTTAGAGATTTTAATGTTGGAAACTTATATTAGATTGCATTGTCAATATACCAATTATATCTATCTATATTTCCCAGCAATACACATGATGCCTTGTTTGACATGCCTATCTATATGTGAGGAAAAATAAGACAAAATTCTCAGGTGTTTCTTCATCATAAAATGCAATATTCTTCTACCATTTGAATCTGTAATATATCCTACTATCACTTATTGGCCTTAGTATTCTTTGATGTATTTTCCAGGTATATTTTGATGGGAAACATAGTAAAAAGTCATCAGCTATTTGACAGGGTACCAACTTTGTGGAACACAAATTCACTTTCAGCAAAGCAAACAAATTGCAGCATTCCCTGGTAAGGTGCTTTGGGTACCCTTTTTTTTTTGGTAGGGTGGGGGAGAAGGGATTACATGCTAGGCAAAATCAATCAGCTAGAGTTGATGAAGTCAAGTGATAAAGACACAAGGAAAGGAATTTCTCCCAATTTCTCCGATCTTTTTTTTTTTTTTGATATTCAACTGATTGTGCATGTAATGACACAAAGCATATCACCTATTATCTATTTCTTTCCCTCTCATTTTTTTTCTTATCACTTTTGATCTTTTTCTACTCTTTCAATTCTTTTTCTACCACTTCACAGCATCTCATGAGAAGCACAAATGTACCTGAGGAGGGACACCCAGCTCTAAAAATAGTGGACCCATGATAAATCCTCCACCTAGACCCAGCAGCCCCCCAACAATGCCAGCCAGTAAGCCAAAGAAGCAATAGACAATCAGTTGGTGGACTTGCAAGTTGGTGCCTGTATCACCCTTGGATTCAATTTTTCTCCATCCCTTGTACAGGCTTATTGCCTCGAATGACGATACCCCAACAGCAACTGGTATCTGCAGGAAATCATAAGCATAAAATCCTATGGATGAGTGAAATACAGTATCAAGTCTACAAAGCTTGAAGGTTAACAATATCAACGCCCCACAAAAGGGTTAGTCCTAATATTTACATGTGCAAATTCACACCCACATATGAAAAAATGCTATCTGTAAACTTGATATATCCATATAAGGTACCTGTAACAAGTTCAGCACCCAATATGTAACCGAACAAGTAGCTGCATAGTTCTGTTCCATCACATCAAGCCAGTGAGGTCAAAGGTTCAACAAGTTCATGAAATTGCAAAACAAAAGCATCTAACAATTCAAAACCTTAATGATCTGCAGTGCCAGAAATGCAAGCCAAACAAAAACAAGAAGCCCAAAGTCTGTCCAGCAAACATTCTCAAGAATAGTGACCTGAGAGTACAACAGAAGTTAGATTGAAGAACCCTGTGAAATGGAGAAAAATTCTACTCTTAAACCACACTTACCTCTGGTTCAGCAGAGTCCATGGCCTCTTTTTTGGTGCCATTGCTGGGGCCACTGGGAAGAAGCTTGTATTCTTCTTCTCTGCCATCTGAAAGAAAATCACCGGCTTATTGGTTTTATTTCCAAAACAAAAAATTGCCAAGAGGTACTTTATACTATGGCACCACAGAGATAGCATTGCAGCAACCCACCATTAGCCTCCAAGTGCTTAGCAGCCTCCTGAAATTAGAAACAATATTTATCACAATGGATGAATTAAGAGTAGTTCTTTTCATAGAAACGATGCAAGCTACGAAGATAAAAGCATTTCATTTTGTTTTCATAGCATTTGAAGGAACCAAAATCCATCTTTTGGCAGTATCATTTTGGTGAATTGAAGTCAAATCCCAGAAAGCACCCACATGCAGCAAAACTCTATATGTGAAACATGTAAAGTTCATGATAACCTTTTTCATAATGGTTTCTTTCTTCCATGTTTCAACACCTTTAAAAAAGGCCTTGGTTGATGTCCCTGCAGACCACCACACAAAATCAGCATTGTTCCTGGGGCAGAATGCATTTTTTTGGCAAAAAGAATTGCAAGAAAATAAAACATCACCTATGAAGAGAATGATCAGCAGAACTGTGACCATCCAGTCGGCAAAAATCACATTGAAAGAAACTCCAAGACTAATACCAAGCATGAGCATTGGTTGGATAAGAACAGCCAAGTCATAGTCAATGATGGGCATATCAAGTGTGGGATGCCGTAGCTTAAGATTATAGTAAACAGTTGAGGCTGCTGCACCCATTATCATGCCTGACAAATGGACAGGCTCTATCACCACTTCACCATACTATAGAGGTTTATACAGCAAACAAATCAAAATTCCCAAAAATAAAGTTCTTTGTCCTTCCGTGGCTTAATTCAAAGTATACAAAAGATGGTACAAAAGCTTAATCCACACAATTTACCTTTCCTCAATGATGCTGAGACAAAATTTAGGCCCCAGTTTTTAGCATATAAATGGGTTCTAGGACAACTCATTTAGATAAGGGGTCAGGTCAACCCATTCAAGTTGTTAGTTAAAACCAAGTCAATTTGTTATGATCTACAACTACATAAATATACCTGTCTCTTACATTTTGAAATAGCAGTCGCGGATTTTGCATCGAACCCAATTATTAGGGTAAGCATGGGAACAAATATGCCACCACCGCCGACACCACCGACACTCCCAAAAGCTGCTCCAAAGAATCCAATTATGGTACCCACAATGATTTGCCACCCAAATTTCAAATCCTGTAAACCACATTCCAAATTTGTCCATATTTTATTTATTTTTCCAAATCAATACTTAAAGTTATGAACATAAAAGTCAACCATACATTTCAGGTGCATATGGGTGTATAAATGTATTTATGTATATAGTCTTTGCTCAACTTACCAAATGCACAGCAACAAGGCAATAGTGGCCAAATCACACTGATAAAAAAAAACCTAATAAATTCCTTACCAAGCCCTTTGGGTTGGCCAAATGCATCATCCTTCATTTAATAAATAAGTGGATCAGGATGCACTGTCATGTACATATGGTAGGGATCCATTGAATTTGGATATAATATTTATGTACATAGTCTTTGCTCAACTTACCAGATGCACGGCAACAAGGCAATAGTGACCAAATCACACTTTGAATTCGGATCTAATTATTGACCTAAACTGTTGCTAATCCATCCTGGCCAATAGATTACTAGCGGATTCCAAAAGATACAAAGGACCCACCCTCTGCCCGTAAAATATGTCCAACTAGCATGGCTCGTAACTTTTTGTTAGATTCATTATTCAAAAACCCTCGAGGACCAAGACAAAAACAAGCACATAAATCCATTTTTGCTGTTAAACTTGTACGAGAGTTCATAAACACAAAGTAACGGAGGACCAAAGAGCTAGCTAATTAATTCATCCATATCCAATCACCTACTACCAACTACAGCAGTAAATAAGAGAGAGAGAGCTGCTATGGAGCATCTAAGACAACTGTAATATTGAGTAATGAACATGGAGGACCAAGAAAGAGCAAATTAAAAAGAATATCTAGAAGAATTATTTTAAAAGGAATCAAGTTAAATTTAAAACCAAGTATTGAACTTACAGGCCAAACATGTTGGTAACCAGATTGATTTGATTGCCATAAGAAATTCGTAAACTGGACAAAGTAATTTGATTCAGATTCATCAGCTTCAATAGGGGTGGTTGAAATTTCCTGTTTTAAGCTTCTTTCAGCTGAAACAAAGATTGAAGCTAATAGAAAGCTCCACGCTATTGACGCTATCGACCTCAGAATCCTCCCTTTCGCTCCAATTCCCGCCATTCAAGTTCAATTCCAACTTCTCTTCCCCAAACAAATTCTCCCTTTTTCTTTCCAAACTCTTCTCTCTCTCTCTCTCTCTCTCTCTCTCAAACTCCTGCTCCTTCTCTCTAGGAGAAAATGTATGTCAGAAATAAAACCAGAAAAATTTTCTAAGAAAATCAAGATCAACACCCAGACTGTGTGGTTGCTGAGAAAATAAAAGAACTGTTGGGTCCTTCAGTTTTTGGGAACCTGTGGATACCCGAGAAAAGAGAGAGAGAGAGAGAGAGGAAACTAAGCAACAGAGTAGGGATGGAGGAGGGCAAAACTCTGGTGGGGCTTTGGCCTTTAACGGACAGGAATCAAACGGTTATACCTATTTATTTTTCCTATCGATGTGAGTAAATATTCCACCGGTAGATGGTGACAACCATTTTCACGTGTTTTGATGACTATTAAAATAACAAATTTATCTCTAATATTATTATTGGGATATAATTTAATATTTTAATTTATTATATTTATTAGACTAGTAATGGAATCCATTTAATATTAAAACTCACCGATAATCTAACAGACACAATCATTAATTTTTTAAATTATGTCTTAATAGTATTACACTAAATTAATAAGTAAAAAAAGTCGTAATATTATTGGGATTTAAAAAATAATTTAATAATGTGGCCTAATATTATTATTATGATTGTAACTCTACACATCATTATGTTAATAAATTAGATCAATTTCTTAAGTCTCGATAGCATTATTCATAAAAACATCTCTAATAATAAGTTCTATATTTCCAATTAATTCTCTATTTTAAACAGTAAATTCCTTAAAAATTTATATCCAATAGACTATTTATTTCGACTAGTTAAAATAAATAGTTTAATTTGACTTTCTATATTCAGTGAGACAACCCTACTCTCTATTTTATAATTAATGAGTAAAAAAATGACAAGTGTATTTTGTATTAAATGTTATTCACCACAAATACTATTTCTAATAAAATAAAGAGTTCTATTGTAGTTATTAAAAAAATTTCACATTTTATTTTAATTTTTCATCAAAGAAGTTTTTTATTTTTAAAAAGATGCTCAAAGATTCCTCTAAGAGCATCTCTAACAGAACATGTAAAATTCTAAAATAGCAAAAATTTAATTAATCAAAGACAAAAAAACATGTTCTAACATAATATATTCAGATGCTCTAAAATAATTTTTTACTACGGTGATACTTTAAATATAGAACATTACTTTAATAAGTTGTATAAATATTTTATATTTTCTTTTCTTTTCTTTTGTCATTTCTCACCTCACTTGTCTACTCTCCATCTTTTTCTTCATTTTCTCTCTCTCTCTCCCTCCAACATTCCCAACAAAAATACGGAATATATAAAATAATATTTAAAGGTGGTAGTTAAAATATAAAAAAATATGTTAAAGTGTGTATTAAAAAAATGAGTATTTAAAATAAAAAAATATACTTTTAAATAGCTAAGAGGTTCTCATAGATATATTTTAAGGAAAGTGATGTTCACTTTTGAATAATTACAAAATTAAGTAAGATGTACTTATTTATATATTAATTTATTATTAAAGAATGGCGTTCTTCTCTTTGTAATAATATCCGGCAAAAAAAAAAAAAAAAGTATACCAGCTAGATCATTAATTGATTTCCCGTCTGTTTCTGGCATGAAAAAATGGCCACCAGTGTGGGCCATTCAATAAGGACCATAACATTATTCAACAACCAAAAATTCCTTACTCTCCAGGGTTAGAGTCATGATTTTTATTTTTTTTGACAATTAGAATAATTTAAATTTTCATAAATAAATTAGAATTATAATTCTTCTAGTATCATTTTCACAAACTATTAATCCTTAATAATTTTTGCAGGAACAATTTCCTTAAAAAAATCAATTTAAAATTCAACCCATATAACGAACGATGTACAAAATAGTTGATACTGAAAGACTTAAATCGAAAATTTTATAGTCATGCAAGCAATGCAAATTTATCTAGACCTAGCAAAAAACCTGTGTTAAAAAAAGTAGGTGCTCAATGATTGAATTTGAGTCTTCCCGTAGACGGCTTTCAGCAATCAATCAAAACATCTTTATCCATTAGCAATATTAAATATAAAAATCTAACTTCAAATTAGAGGAGGGTCATGAGATTGAATCATATAAAAAAAACTCTATCTAATTTTCAAATTTGTGAAAGTTGACAGCTGACATTTCTATTTGTTTCAAGTCCAAGAGGAAAATGATATTGGAAAACCAAGCTCTTAAATACACATGCATGCAATGAATTCTCTAGTACAAAAATTACAACGACACCTCCTATAGTTTTTGATTAGTATCATTGTGTATCCTATTTACCCTAACGACCCCAACCCCACCATTTTCCTTTCTCATTGACCATTCTCATTTCTCCCTAAAACATGAAAGCAACCCTCCCCCTAACTCATCCCTTAACCCCATCTACCCCAAACTCGAATCGAACCAAACTTCCTCTTATCACACTCACAATCTAAGCCCATGAGAAACACCAGCTTCATAACCTTAAACCTATTGTCTAAACATCCGTCAACACTATTACTATAAAAAATAATGGCAACAACAATTCAGAACATGCATGCACACGGAGAAGGGAAAAAGGGAAATCCCTCCCCCAACACACACACAAAAAATATTTAATGGGCATTAATACTTGATTGTTTATGGGGTGGGTTTTGGTGGGGCGCGGGGGGGGGGGGGTGTTCTAGTTAGGGTTTTGTAGGGTTTGGGGCAAATCAGGGACAGGGGTATTGGGGTTGAGGATGAGCTGGCAAGGTAAACTCTCTCTTTATCTCTCCCGTGAAAATTTACTCATGATGAATTTGCTATTTCAGTTTTTGTTCAAGGTAAACAGTAATTGTAGTACTCTAGTATTCTAATTAATGTTTCTTATTTTTAACTAGGATTTTTTTTAAAATAATAATTAAATTTTTTTAAAAATAAGCTTGGGGAAAAATTGGCAATTATATATCACCCTTTTGAATGCAACATCCAAGTATGAAATGAAGATAGATCAAAATTAGGAGCCCATTGCTAGATTACAGGGTCAACTCTACTTACCTAACCTCCCCTTGTGACAAAATACAGCAGGGGGTGCTAGTATAATTACAGAAAGCAGAAGGGTATCTTTTGAAATTGCCAAAAAAATAGAGAATGTCAATGTAATTCACCCTTCTTTTTGAACTACAGATAAGACATCTCTTTCATGACTATTAGTTTAGCCCATCCACCTCTGGCTAATCTTTCGTGACCACTAGTTTAGTCCACCCATCACTTGCCTTTCCACTTTAGCATCTAGTCCAACTCTTTTTTATTATTATTATTATTATTTAGATCAGAACATACAATCAAAGTATAATTGCTTTAAATAATTATGGATAAGGCTTCAATATCGAAAGCGAAACAATTCTGAAACTTACCGTCTTTGGTTCAAAACGCAACTTTTCGAAGATAAATTACAACAACAACCAATAAAAAAGTTAGGATAGGTCTCAATAATCCCATTTTTATTGTAATTGGACAAAAACCTTATAACATTGCAAGAAAAATGTTTTTTAGCAGCAAAAAAAGTCGTCGCTAAAAGTGAATAATTCACTCCTAAAAATTTAATGCTACAAAAAAACTTGATCTCCAATTTATCGTTGTAGGCTCGCCACTAAAAGTTTTTGACAACTAATTAAAATATCATCGTTAAAATAGATTATCAGTGACAAAAAACTTAGTCGCTTAAAAATCCATTTACTTGTCACAAAAAAAATTTCGTCGCCGAAAGTAAATTTTATTATTATCATATTTTTTCTCTTTGGTGATGACATAATATTTGTCGCTGAAAATCAAGGTACATTTTTTGCGACTAAATATTTTCGACGCCGAGTAACAAATGAATAAATTTTATAAATGGATAACACAACACAACTCGTTTAATCTATTTAATTTTAAAAAATATATATTAACAAATTTTAATACTATACTTTTTTTACTGTCAGCTGTACTTGCCTAAAAAAAGAGGAATTTCTAATTAAATCTCATATAAAAATCAAACTTTAAGGCTAAAAAAAAAGCAAGAGGTCACTGCCTTTTATATGCAAGTCAGCCCTCCCCCTCTCACCTCATTTGTCGATGTGGGACAAAAACAAAAGACATTGGTTTGCCTTTATCTTTGAACTGCTCCCCACATCCCTAAGATCTCAACAAAACTCGCTTAATTCGTGTTGGTTGGTGTCAGTTAATCGTGTCGTATCAGATTTTAACGTGCATACTCATCATCAAATAAAATCATTTTTAGAGAGTTACATTTTATGATTATTATTGTTTTTGTAATAAATCAAAATAAATTTACTGTAGTGTTTCAATTATAGAAAATCATTATAATACTTTTTGACAACAAAATATAATATTTGTCATAAAATGTTTTTTTTAGCTACAATTTTTCTTACACATCACAAAAAGTCGTCGCAGTAAATACTATATAAATACAATTTTATCTTAGGATTAATCTCAAATCAAGAATTTTGGTCGTGCAAGAATTTTGCTTAAGCAGTGAACTCTATATTTGTGCAAATATTCTGATTGCGTTTATTTGTGTTCTGTATGGTTGTGATTGCATTATCTCAAACATTGAGTTCTTAATATTATGGTTTTTATGTTAAAAATTTGATTGAAGTTACTCGAAATCAGCCCGAAATCATTAACCCGAATTCAACTCGAGCCCACCCGAATTAAATTCCGATAACCCAAGGTAGGATTAGAATTAGGGTTAAGGTTGAAGATTATATACTTAGAGTTGAAGATTATATATTTAGGGTTGGACTAGGATTGACTGTCCAACCCGCCCAACCTTTCAGATAGGCATGTCAAAATTCAACACAACACGATTAACCGTTGATTAAACGTGTTTGGGTGAGACCTGAACGAGTTCGAGTGATAAACAGGTCAATCCGTTTAACACGTTTAATAAACGAGTCGTGTTCAGGTGAGGCATGTTAACCCGTTTACCCGTTTAAATAAATTTAATATAATAATAAATTAATAATTATAATTATTTAAAAAAAATAATCAAAATTTATTAAATTTAACTATCCACAATATTTATATTCTCTTAATTAAAAAATTTCTAATTAGCGGACATTTGCAAAAACAAATAAAAAAGTTGAATGATGAAAGGAATGAGCTTCAACTTTTTATAGGCAGGGGAGGAGGTCTCTTTCCTTTGAATCTACCGATGTGGGATTCAAGTCAAGAAGCTTGTGAGAGAAGTGTTTGTTGTGCAAACTTCTTGACTTGAATCCCACATCAGTAGATTCATGGGAAGGAGACCTCCTCCATTGCCTATAAAAAGTTGAAGTTCATTCCTTTCATCATTCAACTTTTTCACTTATTTTTGCAAGTGTCCGTTAATTAAAAATCTTTTAATTAAGAGAGTACAATTATTGTGGATAATTAATAGTTTATGGAGTTTAAAATCTTAATAGAGTAATTTTTTGGTATGGGTTAAAATTATAATAAAATAATTTAAATAAAATTAAACGTGTTAAACGAGTCGTGTCGTGTTAATCGTTTATTAAACGATTCGTGTCCGTGTTTAAATTTTTTACCCGTTTATTAAACGTGTCATGTACAGGTTTACATATTTTTCACCCGTCACCCGTTTAACCCGACACGTTTAGCACCCCTACTTCCAGAGTTGCACCCCTAATATTTAGTTACATTAAATTGATATGTAATTTTATGAAATTAATTTTTAATTTTATCCAACTAACACTCAATTCATAAAAAATAACATTAAATTGACATTCAATTGTATCATATTAACATTCAAAATTAACATTAATTTAAAATTCATAAAATTAACAATAATTTAAATTTTTATTAGTTATCATGTTATTTAATTTAATTAATTTATATTTTTTTATCAATGTAATATTATCTCTTTACTATTTGATGTGGTATAATCATAATTATTAAATATTTAATTTTCTAGATGGAATTTACAGCTCACTTGGCCGACATTGAAATGGTACAGAAAGTACGATCAAAAAAAAAAAAAAAATTGGTAAAGAAAGACAGGTCAGTGTATGGTATGCTTTATGAGAAGTGGCTGATATTTCCAAGTGCCTATATTATAAAGAGCCGGACAGATATACTTTGAAGGTGACTCCCTTGTCTATGTACGACCATATAAGTCGGACAGATTGGTGGACTTGTTAGGCGTTTTTAGTGAATGGGACTTGATTGTGGTACACAAGTAACAATTATGGTACAGTATCTCAATTTTTTTTTATCAATTTAGTGGTTGTTTTTATTATTTTTGTAAGTGATTTATTATTATTATTATGAGTATTTTTATCACTGTTGTGAATATTTTTATCACATTTGTAGTAACCATTTTTATTATTTTTTATTGTTATAATTGTATATTAATTATAATTTTTTAAGAAAATATTAGATTTTTATTTTTAATTTTATTTTAATAAATGTCATAATAGAACATGAATTTTAGTTGTAAAAATTTTTATTGGACTTTTTTTTGTCTAAGTATAATATTTTAAATTTAAAGGGTTTAAGTCTTATATATCTACAAACTTTAAGGGCATGTTTGGTATGGGGTTTGGAAATGTTTGGAAACATGGTTAGGGTATAAACCCCCTTAAACCCATGTTTGACAACCATACAATCGGAATAGGATTTGAATCCCGGCCTGGTTATGAAACCCAAAAGGGAGGTGGGTTTCATATGGGGGTTAAGGGATTTAGCATACATTGATATTTTTATCCCCATATATCCTATATATTTCATATATACAAATTGGTTAATGGGTAAAATAGTCATTTATATACAAATATATTATCATAATAATCATATATACCTGCGCATACCAAACATGGGTATGAACAGTATTAAAAGTTGAATCCTATCTTTAAATCCCATCTTTGGATCAAACCTGGGATTCATCAAGTCAATCCAAACCCATCCTAAAAACATACCAAATATACCCTAAGGGGTCTAGGTATAATTTATTAACGAATATATTAACGGATATTGACAGAAGGGGTATAAGTGTTACACGTGGACAAACCTATGGGGGGTTTGTGTGTAATATTTCAAGTGTAAAAAAATTTGAGTAATTAAGTGATAAACCTCAGAAAGTCTAGATGTTATTCTCCCAAATAAAAAAACACGCGTGATTTACCTTTTTTTAACTTCTTTCACCAAACAAAAAAAATAATGTGGGTTTCACATTTAATAGTGCATTTATGGTATTGAACATATCATTTATTTTTTTTTCATTCTAAATAAAATAATAAAAAATTTAAGATTAATTGTAACAGAAATCCCAAAGTATGAGATTTGTATCATTATGATCCATAATGTTTCAATTTTATCATTTTGGTTCTTGAAGTATTAAATATATTTTTATATCATCATTTAAATAGTTAACGTTCAGATTTTAATCATAAATTTGTCACGTAATAATTAAATATAAATAAAAAATAATTTTAATAGCTCGTAAACAATAGACAACTGAACTCATAGATATTTGAAAGGCGGTGGTCGAATGTAAACGTTGTGTAAATAGACGAAATAAATAATAAATGGTATGATAACAAAATAAAATTTTTGACAATCTAATCAAATCCAATAACTTAGAATAATGTTGGGGACATTATCTTTGTGCACCATCTATCTCTCTTGCATTATATGATGTGACATAATTAGAGTCATTAAAAATTTAATAAATTTTATGAAATTTATTAATTTGATAATTTATATTGATGTGATGTACAAAAATAATGCACGAAGATAAGATAGTGTGTAACATTGTTGAATAAGTGGTTGTGGGTGTGAAATTGGTAGGGGACCTATGCTATCAGAGCTCACCGATCAACAACATGGGTCTAAATCCTAATAAATGTGTGTCGGAACAGTCACGTGGGACGGCTGAAAGCGAGAAAAGGGCAAGATGGAAGTGGGGCCTCCATTGCTGCAACCTATCTCCAGGGACGGATTTACAATAGCGGCTGTGGGAACAATTTAAAAATTTTCATATATTATTTTTTTTGATCGGCTCTTTTTGTATATCGCTTGAGTTGTAACATTAATTGGTATTTTTTAAAAATAAAATCATATTTTTGTGAAGATAATATCAAAATTTAGAGTGTGTATATTTTTATATTTAAAGTTGGCCACTAGAGAAGTCGTTGTGGCTCCACCACCCTTGCATACGTCCACAAAAGGCATTAAAGATTCATTAATGGCAAAGAATACTGGAGATAGATCTGTGGAAGCAGAGGACCACCTCATGCGCAGCAACAAAAACATTTAAGAATTCCACATGGCACAACAGAGCTCTCTTATGGTGGTGGACCCAGGAAGAGGATATGACGGACAATAATGAAGCATCATGCTGGAAACTTCTCTCTCTCTCTCTCTGCATAAAGGATAGACATGTCGATATCATAATCAAACCCAGTAACTTGTGTGCGTGAAAATATTGGTAGAGGACTGACTTTGGTTATCAGAGTTCACCTATCAGCAACGTGGGTCCTAATAGATGTGCGGGTCCTCCTAATTACGAAGCTAAGGATTTGGATAATAGAGATCTGTCACTGCCACATATGACCCATGTGATAACTTCAGTCCCACTTCTAACAAATTCATTAGAGATTAATAAACACATGACATGATTACTTGTCAACAAAGGGGTACCAATTAGATCCGATTATAATATGAAAAATATTATTTAGATTTAAAATTTTGATTTAATTTGCTGACCTAATAACGTAATTTCATTGGAACCATTGAATTAACATCAAGTTTTAATGTTTAATGGAGCCCATAATCAATCCAAATGTCATAATAAATTAAATAAATAAATTAAGTTCTAATAATATTGCTCTTACCTGCCTTTATTGAAAATGCAAGTGAGTTATACTATAAATAAAGGTTAGCCACTTTGCACATTTGCACAGCTAGAAAGAAGTTAACAGAATCTATAAAATTAGAGAATTTCCATCTTATTTTACTATCTTATGTATATAGTGGATTTCCAACTTATCATTACGCTTAGGGGGAGAGTCTATAAGTGTCAATGATTATCCATTTATAACTTATAATATAAAATATGACAGACTTCATTAAATTTATTTGATGGTCTCAAATAAATTAATCTAACAGCCACCAACATTTTTCTCAAAACTATTCACATTAAATTTCCTCCCAAATCCAACAGGTGTACTGGTCCCGTATACCAAACAAAGAACATTTAATGTACCAAATAAAACTCTCGCCAATGAAGTAAATGAAGGGGTTGAACCCCATTGTTACACGTGTTGCAACATTTAATGTACTCATGTGACGATGACAAGACAAACACGTGACCTTTATTCTGAAGAGTCATTTGAAGAGCCTTTCATCCGACCCGATCTCGTTAGTAATTCATTAAACACAGGACTAGCTCGGTTCTCTTTGTTACCAAGCTCATAAGTTGATAAGCAGAACAAGGTAAGAGCTCGGTTTGTACCAAACCGAGGTGTTTGATCAGCAACAGAAGAGCTCGGTTTGTACCAAACCAGGATGATCAACAAGTTCGGCAAGTGTTGGATGTGTTCGACCTTCATTGTCTGAGCTGTTTCAAACGATAGACACAGATGTAAACGATCGCCTAAAATCTAGGCAATCAGATAAGCGCGATTGACGAAATCAAATATATCGAGAAAGATTATAGGAGAAGAATCAGTAATTCCCCAAACTAAAACGCATAGAAGGCGGGCTACTGGGCCTCGAAATTTATGAAAACCCTAATGGGTTCATTACCTATAAAAGGAAGAAGAAGGCAAGTTGTAAGGGACGTTGAATCCTTCTTGTCTTCTCGCAATTCTTACAATTCCATTACTGACTTAAGCATCGGAGTGTCTTCCATCAAAGCACTTCAATCTTGGACAGTTTATTCGTTTTGCAGAAATGAGATTGGGAGATAAGGCATAGCATTCTATTTTCCAGAAGATCATAAATCGAGTGTTAGAGGTATTATTTTTTGCCTCTACATTTTGGTGTCGTATGTGGGAAGCTAAGAATTTCTCATTCTTACGAACAAAAAGCTACGATGTCGAGACTTAGGAGTGCAATCGGATCACCCATAGACAGCCTTGCTTTGGGGAGTTCAGATCCTGCACCCCCTCCGGGTGATGGTAACATAAGGTCGCGTGCGTAAAAATTTAATACGTAAAAAATATAATTTTTAATCGACTTAAATTTTAATATATAAAAAATAAATTTTAATTAATTCGGATCAAATTTAATCGGCTTGAATTTTAATACATACAAAAATTTAAAAAAAAATTATACTACATGAGTGAACGAGGAGCAACAAGTGTTGTTTGTGGGTCTGAATGACTTTTTTTAAAAAAGCACCAAACAATGCCGTTTGGTGAGAAAAACAGGGTCTGCTATTCCTCCTGAACAGCAGGTGAGCCGGACCCGCACCAATTTACCAATGAAATAAGAACGTCTAACAAATTAACTAATACCCTAATCTTAAATATTCAGGTAGAAGTCCGAACGCGAGTCAAAACACATCAACCTCTCTTTTTTATTTTCCGATCAATTAAGTGGCTAATATTTCAAATAATTACATTAGAATTTTTGAATTTTTTTTGTTAGTCATGGAAAATGTTGTATCCCTTATTTGTGGAGTCTATTTGAACACAACTTATAAATAGAGGTATTGAAAGTTGTTCAAAGTTGAATTCCTATCCCTCACCATGCTCGAACTGTCAAACAGATAAGTACTCGTCCTTGAATCATGAGGTATGACATTAAATGTTTGTTTTAAATGCATGTCACCCAACCAATTTATGTGGAACCAAGTGTGGATGAGTTTTTCAACATCAAAGGGTGGTAATCGTACCAACGGATTGAATTTTGATTCGAATATAAATTTAATTAATTATATATAAATTAATTTTTTAATTGATTATTTAAATCTTTTATATAATATTTTATGTATTTGGATTGAGTACACCAATGTCAAATCTAAATATGATTTGGATTGAACAATATATATATATATATATATATATATTATTTGGATGGAATTTTCGATTGCTAATAGATTCAAATTTAGACTATGAAAATGAAATTCATTCATATTAGGATTGGAGTTGTACAATGGAACGATTATAATTTAATCGGAACATGATTCATTAACAAGACTAGTTACACATGAACTCATTTGGGAACGTTTCAATCATCAGTAATATAATATTTTGAGATTATGTGTTCATGCACTTGCCAATCTAAAATATATGATTTGTGAGTGTGTATGCATTTGAAATTTTGTGTTGTGACCATTTTATTTTTGTTAAATATTGGTAGATTCTTTATTAAATGAATGACCAACTACTACAATTTTTAAATAATTTATCTGCAGTAAAATAGAAAACACAAAAGAGAAGTGGTAAAAAAAGCTGCAAAGAGAATGTAGTAGCACCCTCAAAAAAGAAAACAAAAAAAGTCAATTATTGTTTTTAATAAAATTGATTGTGAGACAAGGGCGCACAATGACCCAAGACCCAATATACTATTATAAATCATACTCTTACCATTTTTTATGAGTCATCGCATTATTATTCAGAATCGTCAATCATCGATTTTAATTCTATTTATTGTAAGAACAAGGAGTTCAATGTCCTAAGATACTATTTATGTGTTTGAAAGTCATATTCATCTAAAAATCTGAGTCAATTAATAGCATATTATAATTTTTTTTAACTTAATTTTCAATTCGAGGTGAATTCCCACACATACCATACCCAATACGCGGTTCTCATTATTTAAACTCGTGGTTTAGGTGTAGTCTTCTGTATGAAACACACCCAAAAAGTAAAAACAAAAAACAAAAATCAGCTGCATGCTTTGAGTCAGTAAGATCATGATTGACCTTCTCAGCCAAAAAGAGACTGAAACATTTAATGTTATGGACAAGGCACATGGTAAACATGTTGTGGAATCCAATGTGATTAAACAATTTCAAATAGTAAAAAAAGAAAAATAAAAAAAAAGAAAATAGACAATTAAATAAAACGTGATACTCGTTATTTTTTAGAGATTTTTTTTCTTTACTTATAATGTAGATGAACTCTTGAAAATTCTACCCTTATGATATAATACTTAACTTTAAGATTATCGAAGACTATACATACTCCTTAGTAATCTTAGAATCAAACACTCAACCTAAATATAGAAAATCGAAAAATATAGAAACTTTGAATTAAGGAGAAGAAGAAGACTTAACTTGTGACACTTTGTTCTTGCACTTGAACCATATTTATAGTATTTTATTCATCGCTTAATGAATGAGTGTGCAATCCTTTATAACCATGGTAGGAGACACCTCTTGAAAGGGATGCAAGAATATAGTCGTTAGAGATTAATTTCAAACAAAAAACATGTTACGTTCGAACGAACAAACTCGACTTTCAGTATCTTGATTCTGAGTCTTATGTCAAAGTACTGGAGAAACGTGGGTTGCGTTCAAACATTCCAATATCTCAATTTTTGTCAAAAACCGAGATTTTGAAAAAGTATCGAAAGTAAGGCTCATTTGAACGTGGTTTGCATTCCAACTTCTCCTTTCTCCTTCCTTTTTTATTTCTTCTTCTTTTTTTTCTTATATATATATATACAAAATTATAAATTGTAGTTCTTATTATGTAGGTTTCTTCTTGAACAAGCTTTTTTGAGACCTTGAGTGGAAAAAAGAGTTCTCCCACTAGCTATAGAAGAAGATGAATTTATAAAGAACCTGCAAGAATCAATATAGGATTCTTGTATTTGCTCTTCAACTCACATACTCCAAATATTTTAAAGGGAAGTGAAAATTTCATTTTCCCACCAATCTCAATTTTACAAGAATTACAAGTACTCTATGTATATTATATATATACTCTTGTATATATGTATTTAATGTTTGTATCAATA
>CM042198.1:16325009-16357424 GCA_023539305.1 Ilex asprella | reverse complement strand
CCTCACGATCGATCAAATTGGATCCATTAAAGTTGTAAAAATTTCCATAAAATTTGTAAACATACCACTGATGTTGTAAATATTTCCACAAATTTAGTAAATATACCACTGAAGTTTTAAATATTCCCACAAATTTAGTAATTGATCCATTAAAGTTGTAAATATTGCCTTAAAAGTCAATAATAACGGCTATTCTTTATGTCTTGTCTGTCATTTCAATGTCTTGTCCGGTATCATTTCAATGCCATTAAAATTATAAATAATCCATAAATTTAATAAATTTTACCATTAAAATAGTAACTTGTATACCATTGAAATAATAAATTAAAAATTTCGGTACCATACCAAAATTTTCATAGATGTACCGTAGCCTGATCCAATTAGGGACTTAACACAATGATGAAATCAATGCCAACCCATGTTTGAACAAATGATTCTCCACTATTAAAACGCAAAAAAATTCAAAGACACCTAAGAATCATGATTCATACTATTGAAAAAAAAAAAGAAATGATGTGACTCTAAAAACATGTTTTTTATTTGGATAGTTCACTAGACAATAATTATATGAGAGTCCTTTTTCCAATAATATGGGCCTAGTGGTTTGAAAAGTTCCAATGACAACTCAAAAAATTATCCCAAATATTCTTACTTGTCATTTCTGGTCTGGCATAGTACCATTGTGATGGATCTCTACCAAAAAAATCATGTTCCGTTCCAACATTTATTTTGTTAAATCAACAACAGTGATGCCTTAGGTCTTTAATTAGTTCATCAAATCATGAAAACATTGTATTTTTTAAAATTTTTTCCCCCACTAAGTCAAACTTGTCACCTCAAGTTTCTAGAGAGAGAGAGGATCATTGAGAAACTTTTTTAGAATCTCGCGAAAAAAGAGACATCACTTCCATCGCATCACAAGCCAAAAAGCTAAAACTAAACCATAGCTAAACGAAAAGAACAAGGAAAACAGATAAAACCAAACACAATAACATCACAACCCCAGATGACACATATTTCAATTTTTGGTTAATTATAAAATACCCCCTCTAAATTTGGATCACATTGTAATCGATTCTCTCAGGTTTCAAATTCGACAATTTGTTCCTTTTAAATTTTTTTTGAGATTAAATTAACTGATTGAGTGGGTAAAAAATGTTAACGACCTACAATACCCCAATATTTTTTTTTTTTTTGTATCCAATCCCTTTCTGCGCTTCTACAGAGCCCCTAACCCTTTTCCCACTATATACAGCTTCAACGATGCTCCAAACCCCATTTCCCACCAAATACAATCAAGATCGATCTGAAAAATAGTTCCCTTTGACAACAACCATAAAAAAATCTCCATCTTTCCTCTCTCTCTCTCTCCAGATGGATGTTGCCCATTTCCCGCCAAATACAACCAAGATTGATCTGAAAAGCAGTTCCCTTCAACAACAACCATAGAAAAATCTCCATGTTCTCCCTCCAATGGATGTTGCCTAATAGAGAGTAGGTTTCTTTTGGGATTGAGGCTGTTTAGGGGTCGAAGAGTTGGAAAATTGCATTCATGCACCTAATTTGCTTCTACAAATATGGGGTTTGCTATTTTATGGAGTATCTAAGCTTCGCAAACACTCTCTCTCTCTCTATCTAAGTCTATTCTCACTTTCCTCCTGTTTCTTAGAAAGTTCTCCAAGACCCAAAAAAAAAGTCAAAAGAATTTATATCTTAATTCTATTGCAGAGAGAAACTTTGGAAGCTTTGTTTGATATGAACAAAACCCTAATGTAATTTATGGGAAGTATCTTATTGCATGTATGTATGCTCTAAATCTTTTTGGGATATTGAAACCTAGTGATTCTTTTGGGGAGTGGGTGATTATTTTTTTTTTTTTTTTGTGATTCTTGAAGACTAAGATTGAAATTGGTTTCACCGGAAGAATTCAGAGGGGAAGGGAGGTGGGCTTCAATCGTTTGGGTGGCGGTGGGTTTCAATTGTTTAGATGGGGGTGAGTTTTGATTGCACACAAAATATTAAGATAAGGGTAGTTGTGGGCTTTTGATAAAATTTTGGCATTTTTTTAACGGTGGTGAATTAATTGAAAATTTTTCTAACATCAAGGGGTAAATTGTCAAATTTGAAACTTGAGGTAGTCGATTGTAATATGACCCAAACTTGGAGGTACATTCTGTAATTAACCCTTCTATTTTCTATGATTAACTCACAAGAAGAGTGAGTTATTATTTCCTAATAATATAAATGAACATATTTACTAAAAATACGTAGTGGTGTTATTATTTCATTTGGTGAGAATCAAATGGGAGAGATGGAAAATAAGTAAATGTATAATGCATGAAAATGTATAACCTCCAGAATAAGTAAATGTGTAATACATGAAACAATAAATCATGTGAAAAATAACCCCACAACCACTAAAATTCAATTAAACTGACTTTGCGAAATAAAATAAAATAAAAACTAAGTAACTTCTACCTAAACCATTATAATACTACATCTATTTTCACTTTGTTGAGTACACAAAAATTAATGCACATATTGAGCATTCAGCTATTTGCGTGTTTAGGTCTCAAAAGAGGAAATAATGTCGAAAACAAATTTGGATTACATTCGAATAAAAATTCAATCCATTTCAAACCCTACCCGATGTATCAAATCTGGCCTCACCATTGACAACAATAGCCATGCCAAGTGAAAACACTATAACTGTCGTAGGGACCTTTGTGCAATGCTTAGCACCACCATGAATGGTCATGCCAAATACCAATGGGGGTAGAGCAGGCTTCACAATCTGCAAACGAAGCCATTTATATAGCATGGAAGATTCTTAAAGATATTTATAAATAAATGGAAAAATCAAGTCATAACAAAAGTGTAATGCATGAACCCAAGATCCAAACTCCTAAGCAGAATGAAAAACCTTCATATCCAAGGAAAGTTCAATAAGAACTTAAATTTTTATCCTGCTTCTTGTAGATTCTGTTGTTGCATTAAAAAAAAAGATAAGCAAGATAGTTAATAGTTCTTTTGCACACTCAAATAAAAGAATAAAAATTTTATAAAGTGGTCCAACCAAATAAAGAGTCTGCATTCATAATACTTCTACTTAGAACATAATAAAAGTTTTTGTAATGTCATCAATAGACAAATATCAATCACAACAAGAAAAGATATTACCTGCAAGAAAAAGATGTTACGTTTGCAAATGTATGAGATTCCTGCGTAAACTCAACACATAGTTGATCATTGATTTGCTGAAACAAAGTTGATGATTTTCCGTTATCTATCTCTCAATTAGTATAGGCATACCCGATAATAGTTTAGTTATACATGTCTTGGTTTCCCACATCTGAAAGATAAACAAATTTGTTGCAGGATTAACTTCTAAAAATCATAATTAGTTTCTAAATTTTGTCTTCGGTTTCAATTTGGTCTCTAAATTTTTAATTGTCTCAATTTAGTTCTTTTATCGTTAAATCAACGCTTAAATGAATCAGGTTGGGTTAGCCTCCAGTTGATCTAATGATGAAAATAGATGGAATGACTTATTTAATATGAAATTGATAATTGAAGATCTACATTAGGACAATTGAAAGTTCTAGGACAAACTATGACTTTTATCCTTTAAAAAATGCATTTGCATCCTTTTCTAGGATGAATAAGGGATGAGTGGAATTCTCATATCTTATTTCCAATGACTAAAGGCTAACAATTGATACCCTTTGATCGTGAGGTTGTCATGACTTACAATCATGGCAAGTGCATACAAATTAGTCATAAATAATCTTTTGAACCAAGATTATCTACCAATACAATCTACCTTTGAATGCTAAAAATGAAAAGCAACTTCACCATAACAACCAATATAATGGGCACATTGCCCTCTAGCCCTCTGGGCATCTCAGAAGACTATAAAATAGTTAGAAAGTGCGAGCCAACTTCTCATCTATGCCAACGTTTACAAGTACACACAATTACACATCATGTTTATTTTTTTAAATGATAACATAATACACACTAACAAAAATATTTATGAGCATATACATGCACATCAATAAATAACAAAACCCCCCAAACCTAAATAACAAAATGCATACAAATAGATGTAGAGTGCGTTTGGGATGACTTATTAAATTCAAAAAGTATTTTTTTAATAAATATTTATAAAAAATGTTTATAAAAAAAACACTTTTATTAAATAAGCATTATTTGAATATTCAAAGTTTAAAATACGTACATTAATGTATTTTATAAAAAGTACTTTGGATGTGAAAACACTTATTTGTATTACAATTGTTAATATCATTGAATGAACATATACAAACATACATTACACATATAATGATACAATATATATATATATATATATATATATCATACACAAAAATATCATATTAATAATGTATCATACAAAAAAATTACATAGTCCAATTATCCCAATGACATAATAAAGTCGCAAAACACATGTTAATAGCAAATATAATCAAAAATCATACTTGATTGTCATTTAGAATTGTTAAAACAATACGTTCTCTCTTACTATACATTTAAAAAAAATTATTTATTCACAAAAGCTGTAATTACAAGAAGCAAATAAAAGGAAAACCATAATGTTTTCCTAATTTTAGCAACAACTAAACAAAAAAAAATTAATCAAAAAAATCAGTTGGCAACACAATGGCAGAAGCTCCACCTTTTTCTATTCTTCCAACAAACATCAGAAGACAGCTTTCCAGACAAGCCTTACCTGGCACCCTGCTAAAAATCCAGAAGCCATTCAACTCTGCCATAAGCAAAATAATAGACAATCACCATCCCTTCACACCCAGAAAAACAACAACCTGAACCCTTATCATCATACACCAAAATTTTCTTCTCTTCGAAAATTGGAAACCCTCTTAGATCCTGCACAATAGCCATTCGAACTTGCAAAGGCTTCTCTTAACCTCCATAAGGAGCCTAAATATACTGAGGCTTTAACTTTTAACATTGCAAGATCCTACCAACTTCAGCAATTTTGTTTCACTGACGAACAAATCAAACAGTTTACTTCAACAAATCAAAAATAAATTTTCTAAGAGGCATTTTATCAAACAATTTATATGAATGAGCACTCCATTCCTAACAATAATATAACAATTTATTTAGAAGAAATTTAGATTTCCAAAAGAATAAATAGAGATGAGTAGAGAGAGATAGAGACAAATCTATCATATATGTTCCACATAATATATAAATCCAAGAAAAATTAGACAAAATAAAAGTTGAAAGAAAACATGAGAGTTCATACTTGTTTGAAGTAGATTAGGTCAGATCTACAACAACTAGAAGAATGGAGGGAGAAGGGAGTCGTCAAGATATCGTCGGTGATCACCTAGGTCACCAAAATGGAAGAAGGTTTGTTGATAGACCAACTGAGATGAGCTATAGAGACCGGAGAGAGTTCGACTGGTTGGGAGAAAAAAAAATTGGTCTGAAGTGATTTTAAATAAGTAAAAGCCTTATTTTTAACTTTTATTTTGGGCTTATTTAAGTGGTAAAATAGTTTTTACTTTTTTAAAAGTATTTTTAATAAGTTATCCCAAACACTATTTTTTTTTATGAAAGCACTTATGATAAGTCAAAAGTCTAAAAAATACTTTTTTTTTTAAGTCAATCCAAACACACTCGTAATGTATGCACAATATTCATATGTACATAAAACAAAAGCCCCGAATTCCAAATTACAAAACACACATTCATATGAACAAAAACGTGTTGTACTTGCATAAAACAATAACAATATCCGAAAATAATAAATGATTCAAGAAATAAAAGTTATCAAGCAGTATTTGCTAAACAGTAAGAACAAAGTATAAGAAAAGAGACATGAGCAAGGATTTTAGTTCTTTCATATTTACAATCAATTTGGCTTTGATTCAAGAAGATTTTCAGTTGTCTTTCAGTATTCAATGAAGCTCCTAAATGCGGTTTCCTCTGTGTGGTAAGAGTGATGGCAGATAGAGAGAGGGCTAGAAAGAGAAATGAGCAGTTGGGTATGGAATGAAGAAGAACTGAAGAGACAACACACCTGATATTTCAATATTCAACAAGGCTTTTAAATGAGATTTCCTCTATGTGGCAGAGAGAGATGGCAGATAAAGAGAGCTTTAAAGAGAAAAATCTCCTCTATGTGGTAAGAGAGATGGGAGGGAGAGAGAGAGAGGTGGGTAGTAGTGGTGTGGTTTGTGAAAGGAAGTAGTTTGTTTGGAAACAAGTTTAAGTTGTTAATGTAGTGGATATGGTTGGATAGTTAGAACTGCAAAAAAAAAAAAAAAAAAAACAATTGCAAGTCAAATATAACTTTAACCTAGAGAAGGGCAATGCTAGTATTTTAACAAAATGAATTGCTTACATGACGTCTTCTTAACTATGGTTAAGAGTTTGATCAAAAAAAAAAACTATGGTTAAGAGAATCTGTTATCGACAATCAAAACAAAAGAGAGTACAATATTATTTTTCATACATGAGATGTCCCGTTATTTGACAAAATATCAAGAAATGTGAATGTAATTTATCTTTCATCTTTTTATGATGCCTACCTAGGAAGAAAATATTTGGTGCTCACTTGCTACCACATTCTCAACCAAGTGTGTCACTTGTAAAACTATCACAATTTTTTTTTTTGAAAAAAAAATCAACTTATAGGTCCCACAAACAAGTGTTATGACAAAATTTTCATTAGGTGTAAGCACCATAAGACATTGATAATTTACATGGTGCTTTATAAACTTAGATAATTTTCTCCTACCTAAGATTATGAATTTGATGGTTTATTTTTTATTAGGGTTAGGTAATATCACATCTTGTGAGGTTTGTGCATTAATGATCAAATCCTTATTAGTATGAATAATTATTTTGCATTCGCCTCTACTTTTAAAATCGATAAGAGATATTCGAATTGTCATTGTTCTATTAAAACCACATTAAGCAATCAATCTATATATATTATAAACAATCAAATTATATAGAGCCCACAATTGTTGGTAAACAACCCATATGCATTTTATGGACCAGGGTTTTTCAAAACCTCTAGCTTGAGTTTGGGTTTGAAATCAGGACAAATAAAAGAGTATTTGGATCAAAACGAGATAAGCCAAACCTTGCCAAACCTCAAGAAATTTCAGCAACTGTTTACAAATACATCCATGTGCACCCCTCCCCCCCCCACCCAAACCCTTTCATTTCTCCCCTCGGGTTGGGGTCCCACACACACTGGCAGGAGAGAGAGAGAGAGAGAGAGAGAGAGAGAGAGGGTCATTTACGTGCAATCTTACACATTAACAACTTCATAAATTCCAAAGTAAACAATTTCAGCTGATGAACTTTGAAAACTGTTCAAAAAAGAAAGGCTGATGAAAAAAATTTGGTTGACATGATGAGAAAACCCATATGCAACTTAATGCTGCACTAGGCTTGTGAGATTCACGAGATGAGTTCCCACTCCCATCCCTATATAAAAAAAAGTTAAAATTGGGATTGAGTCATCTTAGATAAACTTATAATGACTTGAGTCTGTCAAACAAAATTTTTTTGTGTTAAATCCATTTTTTATCTTACTAATAAGTACTTAAGTCCACTATTTTTTTAAATCTCAAAAATATCCTTAACAATGTTATTCTATTTAGTTATAAAAATCTTAAAGACCTTGAAAGTAGATTTAAATTAATTTATTACATCAGAAATTATTATCTCTTAATTCACTCTTAAGTTGAAATTCAAATTTATATACTCTCTCTCTCTCTCTCGTTAGAAGAAAATCAACAAAATCAGTAAGGTTTGAAATATTATCAACGACTACCATATCTTCCACTGTGTTATGGTCATCAAGAACTTTTTTGTCCTTGATTTTGGGAAAAAAAAGGTAAAAAAACTTGCTCAATGTGTTATTAGTTAGATCCCTAATTTTATTTTTATTTTTTTGATAAATAATTCCCAAATTTGTCAATATTTCATGTTACTATGTTTTTTATTGACCATGCTACTATTTTTTCTAATTGACCATGTTACTATTTTTTTTCATGTTACTATTTTTTTATTAAGCATGTTATTACTTTTTCAGTGTTATTTTTTTGGATGTTGAAGAATTTGAGGTTTTTTATTCTAGTTACGGGTTTAAATGCTACTATTTTAATTTTCAATTTCGTTCAATGCTCCATATTACTATTTTTTTTGTTGACCATGTTATTATTTTTTGTTAAGCATGTTACTGTATTTGTTAAGCATGTTATTATATTTGTTAAACATGTTACTGTTGTTATTTTTTAAAATATTAATATTGAATGTTACTATTATTTTTTTTATGTTTTAATGTTATATTTATAGTCCTAACATAAATATGGATATAGATAGATATGAGAGAGAAATTTTTTTAATATTAGTCAAATTTTTAAAACTTAGGAGTTTAATTTTTAATTTTACTTCACTTCTAAAAAGGAGGGATAGTCTGATAAAATTGATAAAAAATAAACTTCATAACAAATAAGTTTCATTCACAGGTTTAGATAACAACAAGCCCATATAGGGATCCTGCCTCCAATTTTCCATAAAATTTTTTTTAAGTTTCAGCCTTGGCCTACACTATATTTTCACTTTAGAACTCTAATTACTGTACTTTTCAACTTCTTTCACTCAGCTATTCCAATCTTCAAGCTCATAATTAATTGCATTATTTAACCTTATTTTTTAATAAAAATAGGATTGTTGACTCTATTTTTTAATAAAAATGGGATTGTTGATCCTATTTTTTAACAAAAATAAAATTATTGACACCGTTTCTTAAAAATGTCATAATTTAGTAAATAAATTCAAAAATTTATATGTTTGTAAATTTGTTTAAAAAGAGTTGTATTTTGATAAATAATTCAGAGATAAAGTGGGTTTTTGGGTTTTGGGAAAGTGGATGACCTGCTCGTTCTGCTTTTTTTTTTAGCTTTTGTGGAAGATGGAGGTAAAAAGCTACCATCATTTTCTATGAAGACACAAGAAGGGCAAAGACTTTTTTCTTTAAAATGTAAGAAAGACTTTTATTCATAGGTGGACAAAAATGCTTTCACCATGTCAAATACGAACTTAAATTCTTACTCAAATTTAAGTAAAAAAAAAAGATAAAGATTTTGATTTAATATATACTTTTTCAATAGAGAAACTCAAATTTAAATACGGACAAATCTAAATTTAAAAGAGGGTAAAATATAGTTAATGAATTTTTAAAGGAGGGTAAAATTTGTGTATGAATTTGAATCTCCATTGATTTGAGTAAAAATATAAGTCTCCTTTAATTTGATACGAGTTTGAGTTCAACATTGAAAAAAGTTTTTAACAGCTTTTTACTCAAATTTAAATTTGATTTTAAAAAAAAAAGGTAAAATTGGAGATATTCAATGATCAATTAGTGGAATGATTTTTTCTTTTTGCAGTGAAAGTTTAGCAGGGAAATAGAAATTTCATGTTCAATAGACAGGAAAATAGGATTATTTTGTTGTTTTGAATGCATTGAGGGACTACGACTACGACTATTTTTTTTGCTGTTTTGATGGGTTGATTGTATCTTCTTTTTATGCTTGATCTAATTCATGTAGGAGACTTTTGGTGAAATTCATTTAATTTCATTGTTCAAGACAGTGAAATAATAAAATTCGCTTCTAAGGAGTTGTATAAGTGTTGTGTTCAAAAAAATAAATAATAAAATTCGACAATAAAAATACTATCAGTTGTAGAACTCATTTTACGAAATTGCGTATGATATTCACGTCATAAGAGTAAAAATTGAACAAATTTCACTACCCCAACCGATGGAGTTGAGACCTTGAATAGTGAAACACGTTCAATTTCGTTGTCCTTGAAACTTGACAGTGAATTGGACCATGAAGAGTATGAATTGTAGAGAGAATAAATTAGACATTGAAAATAGATTTTAATTTCTAATTTTAATGTCAATTTAACTAAAAGATAAGCGTAAAATTGAAAAGCAAAATCCCTATTTTAGAGAAAGACTTATTTTACTCACCAATTTCACTGTCTATCACAATAAAACTTGATTATTTGATATTTTCATTGTAATATTGTCACATTATAGAGAACTTGTTTTTGAAGGAGTATGAGTTAATATATTTAATTACTTATTGAGTAATGTTACATAGACTTAAAAATCAGACTTGAAGTCGTGTTTGTTGATGTGTACGAACCATGCCATCAATTTTTTTTCCAACAAAAAAAAAAAAAGATTTTAAGGAATTAGATTTCATTCTCTCCATCATGCTGAGAATAACACTGGTTCCAAGGTATGTCGATGGAGAAAGCCTACGACTGTCAATTGTGGCCGATGGCGTTTGGTTTAGTGAAGGGGAAGGAAGAAGGCAACGGAGAGAGCGGAAGGAAGGGTTTGGGTCTGTCGATGGAGAAAATGAAATCTAATTCATTAAAATCTTTTTTTTTTTTGTTGGGAAAGAAACTAATAACATGGCTTGTACACATCATTAAGTATAGCATTACTCTTATCTATTTCACTATTATTTTAGTCATTCATCATCTCGAATAGGGGTGTTTCAATTTTCAATTATTCGTAAATTTTGATCCTACTCTACTCGAAGGAATCGGGTAGGCAAACGGAAGATTTTTTGGTATTCCACAAAAAATCAAGTAGAAATACAAAATATTTACAAAATTTTCGTATTCTTACCCTACCAGCTTATATATGTTAATACTTGAAAATTAAAATTTAAAAATCTAGAAACTCTAATATTTTATTGATGTTTATGACTTTCTTATATATGATGTATTGATGTTTATGACTTTCTTGTTGTGTTTTATTGTAATGTATTATTAAATTTATTATAATTTTTTCAGTGTTATTGGTTTATTGTATTAGTTAATTGATACAGATTACTTAATAAAATTATTAAAATGATCCAAAAATTAATAATTAAAAAATACGTGTTCACCCCGATTTCCTACCCAACTTCCTACCCGATTGTTTTGGATAGAATTTGGATAAGAAAAATACACTTGATTGTGTAGGGTATGCAATAAAAAACAAAATTCTTCTATAAAATATCGAATAGAAAGATGAAATATTATAATTCCTACCCATAGAGTAGGGTGAACGCCCCTAATCTTGAACAATGAAGGAAATTCATGTCCAACCAGTACTACAACAACAATCACAACCACAATTAATCACCTATTTTTTCCAAAAAAAATTAACAATAAAAATCGACTCAAACCCATCAACCCACACTTTTTTCACCACCAAACAAGTATATCTTATTAATATTTATAGCAATGTTATTATGCGTTAATTTATTGACTTAATTTGTTAATCTAAATCATTATGATATTTGAATTCATTGTTGACTCCATCAAACATTAAAATTTAATGTTGATCCAATGATTTATATAAAATCACATCATTATTTCAACAAATTAGGTCAAATTTTTATGTCAAAATAATATTACTCTAATATTTAATGATGAAGATTATGTCACATCATTTAAGATAAAAAAATTATATCCCAAATATGTATTTCAAATTAATTGAAACTATTGTATAAGTGAGTCCCATCAACTTTTTTTATTAGGACCCACTCATTCAATGATTCCCGTTAATTTAGGATACACATTTGAGATACAAATTTAACATACAAAATATTAGTCAAAATTTAATAAGAAACTTCATAAGCACAACATTAATGCCCCTGTCAACATCGTAATTTGTCTTCTTCGGATTCAAAACCATTCTTGGCTACTTGAACTTCTAAGTTTAGGCTTTGTTTGAAGTGAGTGGTAATGGAATGCGAATGATGCGACTTGGATGCAATGTCTGAGTTGTCTTGAGCTTCTAATTGTTTTTATTGCTGTTTTTGATTAGCTATACTAGTTTGGGTAGCTACAAATTGATTTTGTGATTCTTGGTTGATTGATTTAACACAAAATGGCCGAACGATCAAATAATAATAAAACGATAAATTATATTGGAACGTCTTCATTTATTTAATGTGAAAAAATTAATTATTGTAAGTGCAATGGATTTTTTTCTCCACAAAGGATTTTTACTGACCTGTGCGCTTTCGGTAGTAACCTTTGACCTATCAATACGTATGTACACGAGAGGTTCGTCCCACATCAACTGAGAGTCGTCTCCTCAGCTGCCATATAAGTTCTTGGCCTAATGCCATCAAGTGTCTTCATGGTCATCGTCCGTTTTATTTTAAGGGTAATTTGGTCATTCTATTTGGATTTGTCCTTTTGGACCCAAAAATTCTTAGGTTATCCCGCGTGGACCCCTTCTCCCGAAAAAAAAAAGAAAAGGAAACAAGACAAACAATGGCTATAGCTATTTCCATTGGGTGGGGTTACTTCTAGGGCGGCTCAACAGCATTAAAAAAAAAAAATGGGTTTTAGGTTACAATTTTTTAGCAGATTTTATAGTTTTACGTATATTATTAATTCATAAAAATTTAAAATTTTTAAAATTTTAAACCCTAATAAAAGGGCCCTAAAAAAGTTAAGTATTAATCAAAATTTTTATTGTAATAATTTGAGTTCATAATCTAATTCATAAATATTAAAAACCTAAAAATCATAAGTTCGAAAAATAAAAAATACTCAAAAGTCAACTCATTTTTACCCATATCCACGATCTCTCTCTTTCTCTCTCCATCTCTGTGTAAAAATAAGTAAAAAACATTAAAAAAAAATTACAACTAAACTCTCTCTCTCTCCTAAAAAATAAAAATAAAAATAAAAATATTTTTTTCAGCAATACTAACACGTTATTCTTTTGTCTCTCTCTCACATAATAAATTTAAAATAAATAATTTTTTTAAAAATAATATTAAAAATAAATTAATTTTAAAATAAAAGGGTCCTATTTAATATTTTCGGTTTAGGCCTTAAATTGTCTTCAACCTCCCCCTTGTTATTTCCCCCTAAATAATTTCGATTTAGGTCTTAAATACTAGTCAATATCTCACTAGAGAAATTCATATTGAAAAAGTGATTTTGGAAGTATATAAGATGAGATAGTAAATAAAATCATAATCTTGTAAAGATATAAGATAGACTTGCACATTAAAGGATGTTGTATAACATAAGGTGGACTTTGTTTCTGAGTGAATATATAAATGATTAACTTAATAGTTTGATAATAAAAAATAAAATGAGATAAAAATAGATATTTGTGGGATAGAAAAAACCCTCTGCTCAAAAAAAAAAAAAATGCTCGCCAGAGTTTGTTAATAAACTACAGAAAGTAATTTCTAGGAAAATGAATTCCACAAGAAAGCAGTTTCTAGGAAAAAAAATTTGAATAAGGTAAAAGAGGGCTGATACCCATATCTATGACAATGGTATTAGTATAATGAATATTAAATTATATAGACAAATAATAACTGAATATTCAGCCAAGCACGCTGAAAATCATCCTCTCTTTCCCCTCTCTGAAACAGTAACATAGGGATGTTGGATTGGATGATATGTTGAAGCTTTGGAAATGGTATCAGAATTGCTTGGCAGTTCATCCGGTTAAAACACAGGTCATCAGCTCAGGTTTGATTTGGGGATTTGGTGATATTGCTGCTCAGACCATCACTCACTCCACTGCCAAGAACCATCATCATCAAGTTGGTGTAAGTAATCACAGAAACTCCCAAGATTACATTTCTTACACACATACATATATGTATATATAAATATCTATGTGTGTATGTATGAACTGTTTTCTTTCATGTATAATTCTTGTTTGATTCTGATAAAGCTTGAATCAGAAAATCAAAATAAAATATGAGAAAGAGGAGAGAAGTGATCACTTCTAAGGGGATCTGACCTCCAAAAGCCCTAAGGCAGCAATATTATTTCTTCGATAATCAGCCATACGGCATCTACCCGGGTTTATAGTAGAAGATCCTAATCAAAAAGGAAACAAACTCAAACAAGATCAAAGGACATAAAATAAGGCTTAACTGACTCCAAGACTTTGGGCAGTATACCTATACAAAAATTGACTAGATAAAGAAGCTAAATAAAATCGTATCGTTGCTCTCAAGGTAGCAAAACAGTAAACTTGATAATCAATATTAAGTTCTAATAAATGTTGAACTTAAGTGAAATCAATGATTATAATTATCAAGTTTATTTTTTAAGTTTGTAACATTCCTCCTTTTGATTTGGGAGAGGGGTTTCTATGGACTCACTTCTGTTAACGAGTTCTCAAAAAAATCTTAAATATGTTTGTTTGAGTCAATATCGATTGTTGCAAAGATATAGTTAGAATATGAAATGAAGCATATAATAAATGCAACAGAATTTAAAAAAATATTAAATTGATTCCTCGTGCCAAAATCTATTCATGTTTAATATAAACTAAAAAACCTTAGATCTATAAAGAAGATTAAGGAGTTACCTCTTGAAGCGTATCTTTAACAATCTTCAAGCATTATCAAAAACTTTAAATATTCAAATCTTAATTTGATCTTTACTTTGAGCCTTGCAAATGTTTGACTTTTATCGGTAGCCACACGAATTGACAAATTTGCAGAATCTACTTCCATCTTTGATAAACTAGTAGAGAGAAAATGAGTGGTGGTTTTTCTTGTGCTAGCAAGAGAGCTATTATATCTTATATACACCTCATACATAAAGGTATTTATAAAGCTTTAAAGACTCTAATCGTAGTTTGAGTCAATTTGCAGTTATCTTATAATTACATATAACCCCTTAATTAACCATTAATTATAATAAAGTTCCTAATTAATTCTTAATTAGGTTTTTTTCCCAATTAACTCTTAATTGGTTGTCTCTCCTTTATTCTTTAGTTTTCAATCAATTCTATTGTATGTGACCCTATAGATTCCAGCATTTTTGGTTACATGCATTCGATACTAACTACAAGTAGCATCTCAAATTAGAAATGTTTTTAATTTAGCTTGAATTAGAACTCTTCTAGTTTTCCCTTTATGAAGAAAAATTAATATATTTATATTAATTTCGTTTTTCGGGCTTCTACTAATAATGAGTGACACCTGTCATTATATCATGATCAACCTCCGGATAGCACGAAGTAAGTAAAGAACTCATTCAGTCTACAGTTACCATGTAATTTAATCCTTTAATCATACAATGCCCCAATTGAATTATTAGGGTATGTAATTACTATCAAAACCCTATCTTAATCTTATGTGTTCGATCTTAGGATTATAACTCCTAATGATCAATTAGAAACTTTTTTCTAATTTTCATTCTGCCTTGGCTAAGGACTCCTTGAGTTATATCCCAGAAGATCATATAGGACATTCTCTATTTAGTTACTAAGGGTGATAAATTCAATGTTGTATACCCATAAATCTCCATGCATGTCTAATTATATCCAACAATACATATCCAAGTTACATGGTTAGTATATTGATATGTTGTATAGTTAAAGCATAGAAGTCCATGCACAAGACAGCCATGATGTCTCAAGTCTAAGAATCAGTTGCATAATTATAACTTTAGAATTTAATATTGACAGGAATGTAAAACTTGATATGAAAAATCTTACATTAGTCATTGGTCACATTTAGTATACTTGTTCTTTAACAAGCACCCACACACTTGCTTCAGTATCCCTACACTAATGACTTTGAAGAGTTACCTCATATCAAATATGAGTAAACATAGTGTATACTAGTCTATCCGAATTGCATACTGCCCACATAGTAATCTTATGACTAGGAACATTTAAGAGTAAAGTACTAAGAAGCATAAGTCTCATCTTCTCGACTCCTTGAAAAACTATCTCTTTTACTTATACGCTATGGACTATATCATGTATATTAAAATGAAATAAAACAGAAACATGACAAATAAACTTACAGTTTTATTTAATTAAGTAATGAATGTTGCTAGCACAATCCAAAAACATAATCTATATAGTTGGTCTTAGAGCATACTACTAACAAAATATATATTCAAGAATGCATATATCTGTGCCTAGGGTTACATATTTAAGTTTTTTCTTTTTCTTTTCTGACAAGATATCCTCACAAAGAAAAAATCAAAATCCCTAAAAAAAAAAATATTAACCAAAGTTGCTTTCCAATCCCCTTGAAGATTTGACAAAGGTAAATCTTTGAACTGCCCTACTGCCTTAGACCATAAGAAGATGTGAAAAACAATTCATTCCCCAACCAAATGTTATGTAAGGAATTCATTTTTGAATATCCTAGAATAACTCTCTATCCAAATATTCCAAAAATTCGCCATCAAAGCACAACTCCACAAAATCTTGCCTTCTTTACTCCTTCTAAATCCTCTTAATTATAGTCTACATCACTTTCTCCACATAAGCCGGACAAACCCATGCTTCATCAAGCACATTAAACAATTTATTCCACAATCCCCAAGCAAAAAAATAATGAATAAATAAATGGGCATTGGACTCTCCATGTCTCATGCAAGTAGAGCATACATTAGGGTATTTAAGGTTTGCTTGTATAGACTTCATAAATTGAGGATACCGACTTGAGCTCATTGTAAGGTTGCTTAGCTTGTTTGAGGTCAATTCCCTGTAAAAACTAAGCTTTTCAAGGGACTGCACTTTTGTCCCGGTAAGTAAAAAGACTCCACTGGACAGGTAACATTTGCCAAGTACGCAGAATTTCAGTTGCCAAACTTTTTGGCTTTTAAGAAAAACTATTGATGTGGGATGTAGTTGTGGTTAAAGGATGACAAGTCAGCCAAACTATGTTATTTATGTTTGATTTGGATTCCTAAATAGGCTAAACTAATTCTTTCCATTCATAAAGTTTTAATTCCCCAAGTTTTATGTCATCCTTGAAGTAATAGGATAATCTCTTTTAATTCATGAATATATGTGCAATCTTATTGAATGGAGTTGATTTATTTGAATTTGTTTTCTAATTTGTGTGATGTTTCCCAACTATTACGAGGATACATTTTCTTGTATTCTAGTTCTTTTGCCTCTCATTCTTCTCGAGTTTCCACAATTTCAAGCCATCAAGAACCCAATACTAGCCCCAAAACCCGTTCTTCCTCTGCCAAAACATGTAGGAGAGTGTTTTTCCACTCTTGTCCTACATCAACTAGTTAAGGTGTATGAGACATTCTTTCTCATGATGAGCCATGGAGGGACCTTTAAATTTCTTTATGCTCCTGCAAGATGCTTCTTAGCATGGTTAGGCGTGTCAATGAATGGTCAAGTATTGATTTTTCTACCAAGTGTAGAACTAGTTCGCTCTCTAAAATAATTGAGCAATATATGCAAATATCATAACATCATGTATATTTCGGCAAAGTATAAAACACACCAAGTTTGTTTGCTGTCAATGGACAATAGTACTCCACTGCAGGAGAGGAGACCCTTTCTCAATACACAAAAAAAAAAAAAAGGAAAAAATAGTGCGTTAGTATTTCCGAAGACAAAGATTTTCTTCACAATTGAATTCTTTAATTAGTGTTTTCCAAGTGGCACTCTTTAGACCAGTTATTGTGGTTTTGATTTGTGTGCATCATGACTGGTGGCAGACTTGTGATCATAAATATTATCAAAATATCGTTTTAAAACATTCAAAACGTTTTCGTTTTTAAAGAGATTAAAACAAATCAGTGATAAAATCGAAATTCTAATATTTCGAGGTGTTTTCATAATATTTCAAAATATTTTGTTATATTTCAATGCATTTGTACAATTATTTAGAAATGTTTCAAGGTATTTCAAAATATTTTGGTATATTTTAATTAATGTTTTGAAAAAATAATTATTAAAGTCTTATTTTTTTATTCTGTTTTCGAAACGGGTTGAAAAGTTTTCGAAATATGTCGAAATATTTCTTAGGTGACCGAAACAATATACCGAAACAAAATTTTGATACTTGGTTATGGAGCTGCGGCTCTTGTTTTCCTGCTATCCCTACATTTAAGTTATTACCCCTTCCCCCCCAGACTTGCCTATCGTAAATAATTAATGATTTTGGCAATTCTTTTCTCTGTAATATGTTGCACAATGTGCCCCTGTTTAAAATTATGAGGCTAGAAAGCTAAGCATTTAACTTTGAATGAATCTATTTGTTTCATAGAATGGACTCCCTCCACACTGCAGGATGGAGATAAAAAACTAAACATCAATTGGAGACGAGTGGCTACTACAAGCTTGTTTGGCTTTGTATATGTTGGACCGGTTGGTCACTTCTGGTTAGTGTTTCTTCTTCAATTTAGAACAAACGGGCCTATGAACTATGTGTGTACAGGTTTGCAGTTTTCTGCGTAACTTCTGGGTAATATGGGGTAGAAGCTTGTACAATTTTATACTGGCAGAGTGGTATTTTCATACCTCGGAGTTCGTAGTCCTCGATTGTCACTTTTGAAATATTAAGGATGAAGTTATTCTAGGGACCAGTGTCTGAAATTTTGGCAGACAAGGAAAGCCCATTAAAGTGTCTATGACTATCGATTCTCGATCATATACTTTGTTCAGCATGCTTAGAATATTTCTAAAATTGAATGTCATTCAAAGTAGCAATGAAACCAGAATATGGTGAATGTGAAACCCAGGGCTTAAGCATTATACTTACCGTCTTGGTTTTTGTGCATTTTTACTCCCTCAATATAGTCAGGCACAAAGAGCATCCCATCAAATATTGATAACAAGGCATGGCTTAGGTCACTGTTCAGGAATGTGTTACGGTTTATTTTATTTGACTGAGTTTTGTCTCAGGGTTTCGGTACTCCATACATACTTATTAGCTCTTATTTATGCAATTAGTTTAATAACTTCTCAATCATAAATTTTTTCATAAAGTAACTCCTTGAGAAAAAGGATGGATTGTCAAAGCTGGCTGGTCTTTCTTTGAATGACAAATGCATCTTTAACCATTTGGAAGAGATTATTATTATCCACATGTTAGAGGAATGCAATATTTAAGGCAAGAGGTTATAGCTATAGACAGAAGAGGTACCAATCTACATCTTTTGTGGCTGATGCATTTTATATTGTACGTAGTACGTAATTTACAGAGCCTCTTGAGGGGGAGAGAGAGAGAGAGTTCAACCAGAAGTACAATTTGGTAAAGCTGGAGGGAAAATATTAAGAGCTGTATCAGGTATTTGGATGCTATCTTATAAAATATGTTAAGGGTCTTTAAATGCTTGTACGTGACTTTTTTATATTTCTTTGGCACATGGTTAAGAGAACAGGATTCTAAGAGTTTTACTGCACTACACCAAGCTTGTGGTGTCATTGATTACTTCTATATGACTCTTAATGGATTAGTCAGCCAAAAAATTCAGAAAACTGGATCACTCCAGAATATTCCATTGTTTGTTTGTTTGTTTGTTTATTGCTGCATAAGTAGTGGTACTAAGACATCCACAAAAGTTTCACTTCTGAAATCCCAGTAGAAAAGCTTGGTTCAAGATAGACATGTCAACGGTCTTGTTTTTCCCTCATCTGTAGGTATGAAGGATTGGACCGGTTTATAAGGCTGCAGCTTCAACTACAACCAAAATCCCTTCGGTTCGTCTCTACTAAAGTTGCAGTTGATCTGATAATATTTGGGCCCTTGGATTTACTTGTGTTTTTCACTTACATGGGTTTTTCTACTGGGAAAAGCACTGCTCAAGTCAAGGATGATGTGAAGAGGGACTTTCTCCCAGCCTTAATTCTGGAAGGTGGCACAGGGCCAATTGTTCAGGTTGTCAACTTCCGATTTAATCCTGTGAGATATCAACTCTTGTATGACAACTTGTTCTGTTTGTTGGATAGCTGTTTTCTTTCATGGATTGAGCAACAACAGGATGCTCCTTGGAAGCAATGGTTCCAATCTTTTTTGGCCTCGAAGGGAAAAAAAGGCGAAGGTGGATAGGTTTTTTTCAAGCCCGGAAGGTAGTAAGGTGGATTGTTGATTCTTCTACTATTGTTTCTTATTTTCTTTGTTGGTCTCAATGATCATAAAGTAGAATACAAATCAGAGAAGTGTGAAAGATTTTCTCAAATTTCTAGTGTCCATTTTTGAGCTAGCATTTGGGAAGTGATCGATGTCGCTTAAGCTTATTACCATGTTTGACATAAAATACCAGGAGGCTGAGCTGACTGTTCCCCATCCATTTTTCAATGAAGATTTGTGGCTTCCAATGCTCTCCTGTTGTGATTTTACTTGTTCCTGTATCAAATCAATTGAAAGAGATCTGATGACTGCTTAATGGACTTCATCGTTTTCCTTTTCACATGTTCTTTCTTTCTTTGTTTTTCCTTGGTTTTCCTCCTACATTTTAATCCAAGCACTGATTGATGAGAGAAAAGTACATTGAGCAGGTAGATGAGAGAAAAGCTTGTTTGTCATTAAAAGTGGAAATTGATGATGCACAAAAGTAGATTTATGTACCATAGGTTGAGTAATTAATATGGGTAATAAATGCAGTAAATATAAATAAGAGATAACATAGACAACACACAGATATAGAATAGTTCGGTTAGGGTCGGAGGACTTTATTGATAAAGTAACAGGTGAAAGAGAGGAAGCAAAAGTAAGCTATACGTGTGAAGACTTAGCTGTGTGAGATATGATTTAGAGATCTAGAGGTGTGTCCCTCATGTGTAGAAGACTTACAATTTATAAGCACATAATCTTAGTTGGGGAGGACTTATAATTAATAGATACAGGGCCTTAGTTGGGGCGGTGGCGTGAGGGATAGGTTATTAGTCCTTCGGGGAGGATAACTACACTTAAAGACAAGTACAATAAAAAATAGTCTTAATCTCCAAGTAGTTGCAGGTAATTATTCCCCACGTGCACTGACATTTCTGGACTCCTTGAACTTTGAACGGGATTGAATCTATGAGCTAGACTTGACATGCTTTGTAGCTAATTTGGGCTTATTTTATGAATTGAGTCTGATCCAATTGGATCTAGGCTCATCAGAAATTAACCAACAACAATTCTTTTTTTTGGCCAAGCATGGGAAAGAAACGACAAGATTCGAATTCACAACTCGAAGGTCCAACAATGATAGCCATTAGGCCAGCGGCTAACTACACCCTTTCAAAGCACCAGGTTTTCCAACAAATTGTTGCTCTCTCTCTCTCTCATGGGTATTTTGGCATCCACTTTCAGTGGAACTGCATATGAGTAAATTATATGTCGCATGTTCTGGAAAACGATTGTTATATGTGCAAATTACACAAAATTTCACTTTATAAAGAATTAGAAGCAAACTCTGTTGCTGTGTTCATCAGCCACTGGAGATGTAGAGACCCAACTACTTCACATGAAAAGATTAAAACACACAGTTCTCCAAAAGTGCCCGTGACTAATGAACCATAACCTCAAATGTATAGTAGTATGCTTTGAAGCCCCATAACTGACATTCCAAACTGAATGGGTTTTGTGTACATATGAAAAAGCTCTTCTCTTCTTTCACTGGGCCATTTGCTGCTAGATTTTGCTTGTGATGGTAAATGGCCTCGCAGTCTATTCAGCATATCAAACATGGTACATTTAATTTCTGCTTATCAGATAATTTCAAAGCTTGTGCTGTTAGGGAGGTGGTAAGGTCAAAGTTTTCTGTAAATGGCATGCCTTAACTCAGTTGTTATGGAGTTGCCAATGCAAATCCTCCAAGACAACCTGCAGGATATATAAACAAGATCAACCTAAAATTTGTTAAAAATCTACTAATGTGATATGAGCACGATTTAACTAAGAGCTTACTTGGAATTATTGGGAGTAAAAAGGGATACAAATTAAGTGTAGAGCCCCTGTATATATAGTCAAATAATAAAGATACAATAAGAAGGATAGAAAAGTAAAACAAAGATAAAATAAAACCCTAATAGATTTATTAGGAAATCCCTAATAAACTAGGTTATATCTCCAACACTCCCCCTCAAGGTAGGTGCAAAGATATCAATCAAGCCAAGCTTGACAACAGAATCCCGGAGAATGGATAGAGTGATAGGTTTGGTGAACACATCTGTAACCTGTTCACTAGTCCTCACAAACAATGGAGTGACAATACCACAGCTAACCTTCTCCCGAAGAAAGTGAACATCTATCTCTATATGCTTCGTTCTCTCGTGTAGTACAGAGTCAAAAGCGAGCTGAATAGCAGATCAATTATCACAATATAATGTGGATGGAGAAGTCACTGGAAATTCCAACTCGCCAAGAATCGATCGTAGCCAGATAATCTCACACGTGCCAAGTGCTAGTACCCGATACTTTGCCTCTGTTGACGAGCAGGAGACAACTGCCTGCTTCTTGCTCTTCCAAGAGATAAGATGAGTCCCTCGAAAAGCACAGAAGCCTGTAGTAGATCGACAATCACACCCTCCCCCATAATCTGAATCTGAATAACAGGCTAAAGAATCAGTCTGAGATCCTGATGCATAGAACAACCCAAGGCCAGGACATGACTTGAGGTACCGAAGAATATGATAAACTGCATCAAGATGAGGCTGACACGACCTATGCATGAATTGACTAACTCGGCTAACAGCGAATGAAATGTCTGGCCTAGTGTTGGCTAAGTAGATAAGTCTACCTACCAATCTCTGATAGACAGTCGGATCTCTTAACTCCTCACCTTCAGCAGTAAGCTTCAGGTTTGGAATCATGGGTGATGATGCCGGTTTACACCCCAACATTCCAATATCCGAGAGAAGGTCTAGAACATACTTTCTCTGAGAAAGAACAACACCCCTGCTGCTACGGACAACCTCAATCCCAAGAAAGTATCGCAGAAATCCAAGGTCCTTCACACCGAAGGCCTTCCCAAGGTCTACCTTGACCTGTGCAGTCCCAGAAATATCATCTCCAGTAATAAAAATATCATCAACATATACCAAAAGGATAACACACTGTCCAGAAGTATTCCGTCGAATAAAGCAGGTATGATCAGAATGACATCTGGTGAATTCCAAATGTACGACTACATCACTAAAGCGAGAGAACCAGGCTCGTGGTGACTGTTTCAGTCCATAAAACTAATTTAATACTGGATTGAGGAATATTAAATAATTGATTTAATAGGTAAAGGAAGATAACGTCTGGGTAGTCGACTGTTCTAGGTATGTCGACTGGTCTGGGTGATCGGTGACTGGAGTCGGAGTCTGGGTGATCGACGACTGGAGTCGGACTTGGGTTGAATGTCGACTGGTCTGTTCGGCTGATGGGTCTGGGTTGTCGACTTGGGTTGTGCTTGGGTAGTCGACTTGGGTTGTGGGTTGATTGGTCTGTTTGGCTGATGGTTCTAGTCGATTGTAGTTGTCTGTTGGGTTATAGCTTTCGGTTCCGGCAGTCGGTAATTGATTTAGCTTTTGGGTCCGGCAGTATATAACAGGGGATGATGTGTGCTATGAGTATGACCTGTCGACTGGTTTCGGTGAATGGGGTTGCTGTATCTTTTGTCCGGCCAGTTGGTTCAGTGGACTGGGTATGGCTGCCGATGGTATGGTGGCTGATTTTACCGATGTGTTTGGGTCTGTTGGTTGTTTGCGGAGGAGGGGCAGCGGTTGGGTAGTTTGGTTAGGGTTAGGGTTAGGGTTTAGTTCTGATACCAACTTGAAATTATTGGGAGTAAAAAGGGATACAAATTAAGTGTAAAGTCCCTGTATATATAGTCAAATAATAAAGATCCAATAAGAAGGATAGAAAGGTAAAAACAAAGATAAAATAAAACCCTAATAGATTTATTAGGAAATCCCTAATAAACTAGGCTATATCTCCAACAAGCTTCAACCCCCTTAAGAGGTAACACCCATGTCTCGGAGCGTCGGTCTCTGGTACACAACGTATTACATCTATGTCATCAGCACCTCGCCTGACTTCTTTTAAAAAAAAAACACGCGCTTCCGGTGTATATATTTTTGCCTGTAGACCGATTCAAGTCCAACAAACATTCAAAAGGCCAATGAAATCAAAGCCATAAATAGTCTCTGCTACCATAGACCATTAAAATTAGAAGTCGTGAGGCACATGCTATCCCAACTTTGGCCACGGCTAGAGAAGCCTCATAATATGTTGCAATGACAAAAGAGAAGAGATATGCAACAGTAGTACAAGGAATATGTCCTCTACAATCCAACAGAACTAAATTCTAAATCATCCTTCAAGAACAGTTAATTATTATTGTACAAACAGATCAAGAGGCAAGTTGAATTATTATTGCTATTTCCAAAAAAAAAAAAATAGAGTCAAATTCCTATGTTTTTTTCTTTATAAAGAATCAGAAAAAAAAAAAAATAGAAGCGTAAAAACCAATGGAAAATCTCCCTTAAAAGGAGTGGTAATTTATTTCTAGATAAAAAAAAAAGGTTCAATCACCCGAGCTTCCATCAACACCTTCTGTTCCTCATCTTTCTGTCTTTTCAAGTGGTGTCCTCGAATCAATGCATGAGCCAGATGGATAAATACCTTACACACTACTGTTATCACTAGACCAATTTATGCCATTCTCCTGACTCAACAATCTCAAAAATAATTTATTCATATGCTTAAGGTGTTGGCTGTCATCAATTGTGCTATGTCCAGGTCTTATTCCCTCGCCGACTTCAGACAGAGAAACATCACCTTCCAAAGCACGGACTACCTGCGTAGTTTTCAACATGTTTCCGTATTTTATTAGAGTAAGTGTGCAAGAAATTAAGCAAAACACAATACTTGTTTGAACGTCCCCTGAAATTTTAGCAACCACACTCGGTAATCTTAGTTCAAGTTGCTCAGAACCCTGGATTGTGTCAAATGAGCCATGCGCTTAATTGTTTCTCTTTTTCAAGCTCTAAAAAGATCGTGCAAAAGGTCAACTGAAAAATGATCCCAATAAACCACCTTAAAATTGGATTTTTTGCTTGCGGTGGTTCCTTGAGTAAAGAGATATAGGCTCATGACACATTTGTTTGCCCTATAACCACATTTTCATAGTTCACAATTTTTTATAGTGCAAAACAATGGTGCCTCAATCAAGTATGCCCAAGTTACCTGACTCATTCGGGGACGACGCCATGTCGAGTGACGGATGCAGGAAGCAGCACAGGCAACCATGCTAGCCATCTCTTCATTGTTGTAGTTCTTTTGCAACCGTGTATCCACAAGAGTGTCATAATTTCCATCTTCCAGAGCCTGTGTAAGCAAAGGCCTAGCCTACAAATCCAACACAGTCATGTTATAGTGATATTCTCTTAAGCTTAAGTTTGCGGACAATGATGCTCCAAACACAGAGAAGGGTCCTCCATGAAATATCATGGCATAGTTTTTTGAGATAGTCTCAACTCACTAATCAACTAATCCCTATTGGGGAATGACTTGCATCTAAATTTCAATCCCAAAGCACGGTTCCACAAGCACCTCTTTGATAATTTTCTATTTACAGGACACAGTGCGGGGTCCAGTACTCCCAAGTGATCATTTAGAAATGCCAAGTGGACTTAAATATTTTCCAAGGTAATTTCCACTACTGGAATTTGAAAAGGGAACACAAAGGTAGTGATGCAAGAAACATACCCAAGAGACCAAGCTATGGTTCATCGCTGATTCTGTTGTGTAAAGAGGCTGACGTCCAGTAATAAGCTCCAGAAGGACGATCCCATATGAGAAGACATCTGATTTATCCGAAGCTTTCCCACTTTCTGCATATTCTGGGGCCAGGTACCTGCAAGCAGTGATTCAACATCTTATGGAAGACAAAATGTAGGTCGTCAAATGGATAAAAACCATGCTGATCTTTTCAGGACTTAGCCATCAATAGAAAGTGGGGTAGTGTTGACTGAAATGCAAATGGGGTCTCAATCTACTATCAACTGCTTGAGGGCACAAAGTTGTTTTGTAAAATCTAACCATTTGGTTGGCCAATATTTGACCAACCACTTGCAGAAAATGCAACATACAGTTGCCGAAACGGTTGGAAACCAATTGACAGTCAAACCCAAATGTCTGAGAAAAGGATATGATTTGTTGAAAATTCCCAGCCAAGATCAAGAGTGCTCATCATTTCAAACAATTAAAAATATTTCTAGATATACATCTGAAATACGTGGTAATAAGACAGTTACTAAAAAATGGTGTCTCACCCAAAAGTTCCCACCACCCTAGTGGAGACATGAGTGATGTGGTGGTTAGCATCAGAAAAAAACTTGGCAAGTCCAAAGTCAGCAACCTGAACAGAGAAATCAGGTCATTAGATGAACATAAAGTTTTTACACAAGAAATCTGGATATCTATAAGACCCCAAGACCTGCCTCATGTAGTAGAAAGACAACTAACCAAGGAAAGTTGAGTCTACAAAGAATGGGGCTAAATTTGAAATTGTTGATATAAAAATAAGAAAGTGACCATAGATCTGACCACGCACACATTGAATTTTGAAATGATGCCCACTATTCAGTGGATGAGCCTCTTCAGACAGATTTTATGAGCCACCAACAGTCAGCAAAAGACCAGTGGATTTATGTCATAGGTAGCTCAAGCTACTGCAAATGATAAATACTAGCTAAATCGATAGTATGACTTTACCTTTGGCTCGAAATTTGAGTCAAGAAGAATGTTAGCCGCCTTGATATCACGATGAATGATTGTAGGATTACCTGCAGGCAAAGCTTGCCACCATGAGAGGGAGACTCAATGCCTATATCATTTAGAATAAGGATCAGTTTAGTTCAGACCAAGTGAGACACTGATAAAAAGAATGAACTCTGGGTGAGTTCAGGAATGGTGACTTCTGTGGCCAAAGCCATTGTTGTTTATCTGAGGGGTGCCAGATGCATTTGCTCTAGTGTTCCCCAAGGCATAGGAAAACGAATCTGCCAAATTTTATCTCTAATTTTCCTACAAGTATTCTTTCCGACTTTACTCTTCCCCCATCCCACCCTTCCCAACCAACCAAAAAATAACTCCAAAAGAGAAGAACCTCACTTGAGTATCTTGGTTATAAGGGGTTGCCAACTAGATAAATTTTGCTTTTGTGCACGTGCAGATACCCATATAATTGTGCACACACAAACAAATCAGGAAAGGAACTTACAATCCTCATGGAGATATGCCAGTCCTTTGGCAGACCCTATGGCAATTTTCAATCTAGTTGCCCAATTCATAATAGGCTGGCCTTTTCCTGCAACACATTGATTCTGTGAGCAAATACATATGCATCTTGAGACACAAAATTTAAATGGTGCATCGGAAAACCTCATTTTATATAATTTTTAATATATTAGAAAAAATCAAGTCAACAAGTTAACTATTTGCTGATGTTAGAGTAACAGTCCAAGGGAAAAAAACAAACATAGACAAATTAAGAAAATGAAACATCTGCCAATGGATGTATTCTGACTCCAGAATAATCAATGACTTTCTTTTTGTTGAGCAAATGACTTGGGACCGTTTGGATACTCCATTCAGTTCATACAAGACTCACAAGCCTTAGGGTAAAGGATCACTGAGATGGCCCCAAAATTTTTGTTTCTGTAGTTATGTAAACATAGAGCACTGTAAGATGCAACAATATAAAGTTAGGTTTAATTTTCTTCGCACAAATGGTAACAGTCAAGAAAGTTGCATATCTAAGTCCAGATCCTAAGATTTATGGTTGAACCCCACCCACAAACCACTCACCCATAGGGAAAAACTATAAGATACGAAGACAAGTTTCTTTAAGCTCCAAAATTTTGGCAAGCCTAAGAAGGATTACATACTGAGTTGACACTTTTGTTTTGGTACTTGAACAAATATCAGAAATAGACAATAGCCCATCAAACAAATTGATTTGATAATTACATTCTTATGGATTAAGATATTTGATTGCTTGTGAATCTATCCTAGCACCCCAATTTTTATCATGCAGAGCTATTTTATAGGGTGCCTCATAGTGAAGTTCAGAGCTTGTCTTTCCAGTCATGTATATCATAACTGAGGTGGTTACAGAAACATTAAATGTTGAAGTACTATGCTTGAAGATATATTCTTGCAAGAACAAAGAAAGAGAAAGAAAATCAACTGATTTCTAAACCAGGGCTCATTGACAGACAAGATTAAAGTAGGTCAGCAATCAGAAAAAGACAATCACCATGTAAATGAAATTCCAAGGTATTGTTTGGAAGAAACTCATAAATAAGCAGCCGCTCAGCCCCTGTCATGCAGTACCCAACCAATGAAACAAGATGCTTATGATGCACTCTGCTAATTGTCTCAATCTCTGCTTGAAATTCACGCTGGCCTTGCCGGCTTCCCATCTTCAACTGTTTCACAGCAATTTTTCTCCCATTCGGAAGGATTCCCCTGTGGACATACCCAAATCCACCTTCTCCAAGAAGGTTGGCCTCTGAGAAACCGCAGGTTGCTGCTGATAATTCTTCAATTGTAAAATTGCCACATGACATTCCTAAGACATTGCCATGGCCTCGAGGTGAAAAGTAATTCTCAGACTCCGAATTGACAGAACAAGAATCCCCTAATGCAATCAAGACAGCAGATAGCTTTCAAATGCGCATAGACTACACGACTAATCAAAATATAACAACAGGGAATTGAAACATTCTGCTCTTCAGGTTGTATTAAAAAATTGTGATCTGAAAGCTGATTTCCAATGATTTACAAACGACTAAAATTTCTAGAAAATAAAACTCTAAGCTGTAAGTTCTTAGAAGTTTGGCGACCCAATTTTATAAAAAGTAATGATTACTGTGTAAAAAGGGTAAGTCAGTACACTGGCCTAAAAAGAAAAACCCCACTGTACTCATCTTCATCCTCAAGCAATAACCAGTCAAAGAACAAGAGTCATGAACCACTTTAAACTTGTGCATTCATATCTACCCTAATTTAAGCTCATCCATCTACTCATACTTCTCGGTATTTTACACCTTAATTTTGGTCATTGACTAAATGCATCTATGAGGAATACCCAAGTAGTTCCATTTTTTCAGCTATTCATTTCACCCATGTTTAAAACCCAAAAGGTTTGGCTACTATAATATTGGGCAAACCATGCAATACCCCCAACTAGAATTTTTTACATCATTTTTTTGAATTAGAAATTAAAAAATGCTGTAATCTCTAATTCTTAAACCATATCTCACTGAACATAGTAAAAATTCATTGAAAATTGTTGGTTGGACCTTTTGGTGGTGGTGATTCACAGTGATGTTGGCGTCTGAATTTCCTTTTTCTGTAACAAAAAAACAAAATTGATAGCACAAAAAGTAGAAGAATTCCAGTAACTCCAACGCTGATTCCAATTATGAGCCAAATATTGTTTGATGTTGAACTCGAGCTAGACGATGATGGTAACTCTTCGGGACTTGGTTGGATAGGCGGTGGAGGTGGAAATGCAGAATCTACCGGAGGCATAGTCGTGAAAATGGGCAAAGGTGGTGGATATGGCAAACCTATTGACGGTGGTGGCGGCGGCGGCGGTGCAGAAGATATCAGTGGCAATACTGGAGGGCTAGGTGGTGATGATGAAGCTGATGAAGGCGGTGAAGGGTAGTCTATCGGTATTGACGGAGGTGGTGGAGAGTTGATTGGCATTAGTGGCGGCGTCAGTGGTGGTGGGCTAGAGACCTCCGGTGGAAGTTCCGGGGATGGAGTCTCCGATGGTGTAGCTGGTGATGGAAAAGCGGGTGGCGCGTTGGGTGTAGGAGGAGTGCTGACACTATAAGGTGACGGGTAAGGGGTGGTGTCCTGGTCATACTGTGGTGGTGATGGTGGAGGAGGTGGCGACATTGATAAGTTCGCTGCACCGATGGTGTTTGAGATAGATCGTTATTCTACGTGCTAATGAATAGTTCTAGTGATGGTGTGAAACTGTTCCAGATTGCAACTGCAATATTCTATAACCTTAAATCTCTCAATCGTTAACAGTGTGCACTTTATATTTTGGAAAAATTACAATCATTTTCCTGAAGTTTGGTTAAATAACAATTTGACTCATTCTTGTTTAAAAAATAAGATTGAATACCCTTGTCACTAACGTCCGTTTAGTTAAATTGCTGGAAAATAATAAATGATAATATTACCCATTATTCAGTCAAAATATTTACCTTCCACCTGTGAAGAAAGACAAATTCTTAATTACAAAAATTACTTTCTAAGAATAGTGAAAAATAAAATTTTCCTAATCCAAAACTCACAATCAAAGTTGAAGAAGAATGATAAAATTAGAATATAGCTCCAAAAAATGAGGGAAGAATTTTTTTTTATTATTATGGAGAAATCTAAGTTACCACCTTACAATCAAAAGTTTACAAAAGAGAAAACTTACAAAAAGAAAAACTTATAAGAGAGAAAGTAGGAATAAGCTGGTAATTATTTTTGGTGATTTTGTGTTTTTGTTGGCTTAGTGATTTAAATTGGTAGGTGGTCTATTTATAGGTGACTAGAGAAAGGTATAGAAGCTCAATGTAGGTAAAATTTTGGAAGGTTCTTCACCCATCTTTATAGAGGAAGTGAAGTGTTACTCACCGTTGAGAGGCTATGTTCTTTGGGTTAATATATTCTTGAGAAATGAGTCCTTGCAGGTATTAAAAATTGTATTGGACTCCAATTGGTCCATCAAGAAGGCTGGCAGCTTTGTCTTGGGAAGATAAATTAGGGGTCTCACTATGATACAATCATGTGATGTGCGACCCTCTCCATTGATGCAAAATATGGTCCATCAATTGCTCCCCAACTTTTATTTCCTTCGTAATACTAGAAATGGATGAAAGCTACCAAGAATATTCATGCTGCCTTTCGACAAGATGTAGCTTAGAATAGATATGTCGAGGTCTACTATATGTCATCGAAGCGATCATGAAGCCCGAAGTAAATAGATAATAACATGCATAGAGTCCTAATGCATTTTTCATTCCTAATAGAATACCAAGATCAATGTATGTAGAGTTCGAAGATTCTATAATCAACGAGTGATAATCTCTATAATTGGAATAATACGTCTGTCAGATATCGTAATTGATACTCTCATGCCTGATTAGAAGGATAAGAACATTATAGTAGTGGGCCTGACTAATAACAGTGATCCTTCACGCTGAGTAATAATGAGGTGCCTCATTGGAAGGCAGAATAATAGAATCTCAAGCATAACCATAAGATGCTGCCATAGAGAGCCGAACATTATTGAAATGCCTCATTAATGGGATGGATAAGAAAATACCATCAAGTGTCGTTGGAGAGTGTCGAGTCCTGAATAGGACGACCATAATTGAATCTCAATCGCATCCAAAAAAGATAATAATATTCGAATATTGAGAAGGACAATAATTGAATCCTAACAAAGGATCGTCGGGAGTTGTCTGACAGAGCTATCCATTGGCCCTTAGGAATGACCCAAATAAATATGTCTATTTAGAGAAAAATCGAGTAAACTTGGACCATTGAGGTCATAAGAAAAGGCCCGAACATATATATCCCTTGGCCTCGATAATCTCGAGTTGGCGATGAACTTGACAATGAGTCTTGTCTTTTCCTGTCATGTTCAAATAACATTTAAATAAAAGCGTACCTTATGAAATTGATTCTTGAACGTACTAAGCCCGTGGTTGGACGATCCAAGGTTCTCTTAGATTATACTTGCGAGAATATATACATCTGACCTCAAGAGTCTTGTGTCACCTCCTTAAACTAGGAGTACTCCCAAGTTCAGGTTCTTAAACCTGTCCCCGAGAGGTTTTATGCCTACATTAGGACTTTTGGTGCTTTGGCCGAGTAAAGGCTTACCCGTGTTCGAGGTCTAATCCCAAGTCTCATGCCAGCCTCCCTAAACAAGGAGTACTCTTAAGTCAAGTCCTTCAACTTGCCTACATTAGGACTGTTGGTGTTTTGGCTGAGCAAAGACTTACCTGTGTTTAGAGCTTGGTACTCACTAGTTGTCCACGTTTACTTCTTTTACTCAGGTGAGGGGTTTCTTATGCTTTGTGCGAATATTTTATGAGTCATTGATGGACCGAGCACTTCTGGGCGTCGGGTTGAGCATTTTCGACAATTTCGACTTTTAGTGACTTTAACTGTGGGCTATCCACAGCCTTTGAGCTTGTAGTTTGAATGCTTTTTTCATGCTTGTACTTGGGCTGGGCGACCTTTGAGTCAGAACCCGTTAGTGAAGAAACTGGCTAGCCTCTTAAATAAAAGAAAATTTTGGAGGCCGGTCCCCCTACATGGACTTGTTTAGACTTAAGTCCGTCAAGGAAACTTATTTGTTATGAAGTCTGTTTTTTGTCAATTTTATCATGGTATCCCGTCCCTTTAGAAGTGAAATAAAACTAAAAATTAAAAACTCATAAATCTTAGGAATTTGACCAACATTAAAATATTTTCTCTCTCATATCTATCTATATTCTTATATAGGTTAAGAGTTTGACTAACTTTAAAATTTTTCCTCTCTCTTATCTATCTATAT
>CM042198.1:16314252-16324609 GCA_023539305.1 Ilex asprella | reverse complement strand
ATATATATACATACATATATACATGCCACTTTCCTCATTATAGCACTGCCTCCATCGCACCATCGTCATCTGTCGAACAATGTCAATCATCACGTTATCATCACCTTCACAACAACGCTCACTACTATCACCACCACACAAAAGTTCATTCAAGTTCTACTTATATATATATATATATATATATATATATGAGAGAGAGAGAGAAAGAGAAAGAGAAAGAGAGAGTTTTGAATTTGATATATATATAGAGAGAGAGAGAAAGATAGAGCTTTGAATTTCATATATATATATAGAGAGAGAGAAAAATATATATATATAGAGAGAGAGATAGCGCTTTGAATTTGATATATATATAGAGAGAGATAGAACTTTAAATTTGATATATATATATAGAGAGAGAGATAGAGCTTTGAATTTGAATTTTAAATTTATGATGAAGATTTTATTGACATTGAATTAAGGGATAACACTTTTCAAAATAGAAAATTAATTTAACTTCCTTTCAAGGAAGGGTATTTTTGAGATAAAAAAAAAGTGGACTTAAGTCATTACATATAATTTTAAACATGGACTTAGCTCCTTATAAGTTTTCTTGCAAGACTTATCTCCAAACAAGTACATGCAGGAAGACTCACTTCCAATTTTCACTAAATAAAACGAGACCCCTCATAGTATTTCATAGCGTCACATGGCGTCGTTGCCACGACCAAAGGAGAAAAGAGTGAAGTCGGGGAATCATTTAGAGTTTCCTTTATCCCGAGGAATTCAAAGTTTTTTGGCCCCGAGCTGGGTATCAGGGAACTCTAGTCACCGACAGTCAAATGGTACTCGTTAACACAAACAACGATGTGATTGAAGAGCCACAACGTTACTATAGAGAGCCAAGATATTTGTATGCTGAGAACTCAAAGTCAAGATTCTAGTCTCCAATGGGTCCTAGATGGGTTCACCAACCGTTGCATGATAAATTCTACTAAGATGTCGATCATTAATTTTGAATTATTATAAGCACATCTTTAGTGTTTGATCAAATGCCTGAATAAGAAATTTCTTTGAGGGTTGGTCACTATTTCTGCTTGTCTTTGTTGAATATGGTGATAATCTGTAAGGAGTGATCACAAAATGACCTCTCGACCAATTTTGGGTCATGGATCAACCACCTGGGACCAACCATTGGTGCCGATGAAATTGAGTATCTCGGCATGACAAACCATCCACATGGCGCCATCTACCACTTACTTGACTTTAAAAAGACCGAGAGAATCCTTTAGCCCTAGGACAAACCATATCATGCTACTTGATGTGAAGTCGAGCACTACTAGAAGAGAGCTTTGTTTAATGAGTAATGCTACACTGATCAAATTTTGGGACCAAATTTAGAGCCCAAATGACATGGCAGTTGAGTTGGACTTCTTTAATTGGTGTCATATCATTTGGGTCTCAATAAAAACTTCAAATGATATGCTACCATGTCATTTGGGCTTAAAATTTGATCCCAAAATTTGGTCAGTGTATCATTACTCTTGTTCAATTGATACCAAAATCGAAGGAGTGCCACTAGTTGTAGAGGGAAATTCAAGAGAGAAGATCGAGCAAGGTCTCCTATCCAAAGGTGGTACTGACCACCACTTGATGGGCTGTCCACTAGAAATATTATGGGTTTAGGTAATGTCGAGAACTATAGTTAAGGACGAGAACTATAGTTGAGGCCGACTACCTAGGAGGCCCTTGTTCCGAGAACGTGTGACTTCGGGATATGCCCCCTATGAACAGTCCCCTGGTGTTATGCCAAAATAGGGGGGCTTTCGCGATCGAGATGTCTTGATGATGCCGAGAAGTCAGATGCAACAAATTAAGCTCTCAGACGAGTTCACACTCGGGCTGTGCTAGTTTCAAGCTTGTTCTGGATAGGTACGTTGATCATCCTCAAGGCTATTATGTTTTATTGGCAATGATGCCAACCGATGTTTCAATTACAATAGCTCCATCCACCATCTAAGTGGTGCCAAACACATTGGTTCCCTCGGGTGTTGTAGAGCAGATGCCCTATTTTGAGAGACTTCTAATGTCCAAGAGCCCGAGTGAAGATAGACCGACCATGTGATAGGCCCTCATTTGTTTCTATAAAAATTTCGAAGAAATGAATTTTGAATTTCAAGTCTCATGTAATGGGTTCAGATTCACGTCTAGGCCACTCAATATCGTTCAGTGCATCGAAGTTGCTAGTCTCACGTCTTCACCATTCGAAGGATTTCTAGGAGTAGCTGGTCTTTTTCAATGGCACCGAGGTACCCCGAATTTCAGGTGATGACGGGACCGAACGCCACTCCATGATTTGCTCATGTTTGTCGACCACCTTTAGGTTGCATTGACCGCGGAGAGGTAAAAACCAAGTGAGTTCAACACTTTAAAAAGTAAGTTTTGCAATACTAAGAGAGAGAGAGAGAGAGATGGATGCTTCGAATGAGACCTTTGTCTCCTGTTAGTCACAGTAAAATTCCATGATGATTGTTATTTGTGTGCTCGTGTTCATACACATGTAGTTAGCAAAACTCGTTTTGATAGTTTTACTCTAACACATGGCCCTCATAAAAAAACTATGTCCAGGGGCTTGTCTTTGACTAAAATCAGTACATTTTCATTTCAAGAGACTTATATGCTAGTTATTTCATGCACATAAGATGACAAGGGGGTTGAGCTGCACAAATGATAGGACAATGGAGATTGAGCCAGGTCACTGCTGAGTACTGAGTGTTGAGTGCATTTTACTTGTTCTAGTAATAGGGGAGAGAATCCACTTGGCTTATTTATGAGGCCAAAGAAAGCAATATTGACTTTGGGTAGCTGGCCTACATATTTCGAACCATGTATATACATTCTTATGAACAAATAATTGATAATACTTATATGCATCACATGGTAATGGAAAAAGTATTATCCCATCTTGGTTTAAATATGAGAGAAGGGTACTTATCTTTGTACTTGCTGAATTTTGTGCACAAGAACATAAAATAGCGAGAACCCGACCCCGAGTGCGAGCAATTGAAGTGCCGAAGCATAGCAATACATGATTCATAAAAGCCATTCATTAATAATTTGAATCTTGCCTTTTGGATAGCTGAGTACACAAGAATATGGCCAGGCCACCATTTGGATGATAGACTATAGGCATCAAAGTCCTCATGATTCAAAATCACTATATTCGGGGAACTCTGAGTGAACCTCGTCTGCAAGATACACGAGCCCGAGCTTACACTCTAATGAATTAGCATATGCTTGACGCCGGAAGACTGACCAAATTGTTGGAGTATTTTATGTCGGCTGTCATGTGCGCAGCGAAACAAATCGCTTATCTTTGTTTGCCGAAACCCATCCACAGGAAATAGAAACACCCCAAGCTCAATAAATACTTAAAATGGGTGATATACACTAAAAGAAAAATTGCACCAACAAAAAAAATTGAGCTTCATGAACAAAAGGTTCCAGACAGTCGGTTAATGTGAAAACTTTCATAGTGGGATCTTGCAACAATTTTGTGATGCTTTCATTTTTGAGTTTAAAGCACACCGAGTGCTAACTCACCGAAGAATTCGACTAGATTCAAAAGAGTGAGATACATAGGTGGTTTCAAAGGCCGAGCAAGTCTCATGAACTGAGTGATACAAACATTTCGAGGACGCATTTGCTTTGTTTCCCACAGACAACACCAAATTGTACGGGTAAAAATTCGTCAATAGTTGAAATATGTCGAGGTGTGCCCCTAGTCTTCAAGAATTGTCTAATCTATGAGTTGCAAGGCAGAAAAAGGTTAGAGGGACCCCAAACGTTGAGTCAAGGAAGACACATCTGATACCTAAGTCAGTACTGTGATCAATACCTGAATAGGTGAGTGTATCAACTAGAAAAGTAATATATGTGTGTGTATGTGAAGTATATAGCCAAAGTGCTCTTACTTGAGGCTCCCCTACCTTTGGGTCTTCACCCATCTTTATAGAGGAAGTGGAGTGTTACTTACTGTTGAGAGGCTATGTTCTTTGGGTTAATACATTCTTGAGATATGAATCCTTGCAGGTATTAAAAATCGTGTTGGACTCCAATTGGTCCATCAAGAAGGTTGACAACTTTGTCTTGGGAAGATAAATCAAGGGTCTCATTATGATACACTCATGTGATGTGGGATCCTCTCCATTGACGCAAAATATGGTCCATCAACGTGTTTGTTGAAATGACTGAGAAAAATATTATCTTAATCTCTAGGTTTTGTTTGATTTTAGTATTTTGATGTGTTTTGGTTGTGCAATGTTTGGGGGTTAATGGAAAAAGTCTTGTTTTGATTGGTTGCTGAAAACATGTTTTATTGTACATATAGAATGCTTAATATTAGATTATTTGGAGCTTTGATGCTAGATTAGTTTTTTTGATATATAACATTATGATTTTTATGTATCATACATGCATGAATTAGGTGGAAGGAGGGTAGATAAAAAAAATTGAGGGTTAATTTGCTTTGATGTGCTCGACTTATTTTAGTGTGTTTTCATGGTCATTACCTAGATCACACAATTTGTGCATTTCTTTGGTAGAAAAGCATGAATTTCTTTAAATTTGAGAACCCATTTACTTGCTGACATGGTTCTTCATGCTTTTACTGGTTTTTGATGTGAGCAAAATTCGTGGTTGTATCATTAGATTGGAGAATGGTTCCATCACAAGTTTTGAATTTGTTTTTCATCATTTTGTGGGAGAATCTTATAATATGACCATGACACAATTAGAACATGAGATTTTTGTTATATATGCATTGAGTTGAACTCCCAGCCTTCTAAATTAATGAAGCTTGCATGTCCTCATCAAAAGTATTGATTCTTTTTTATTTTTGTTCCCTTTGAATATTTGCAAGATTTTATTTTCTCTAATGAACAATGATTTATCTACTCTAATTGTTTTCTAATTCGATATTTTAAGGATATCTACTTAAGTGTATATATTATAATTATGCTAATGTGTGTACAATGAATAGAAATGTGGAACCTTGCCCCATTATACATTTGTTTTCTTCATTTATTCCAATGACTAATATTTTATACCAATGTTTGCTCTATTTTAATGGTGTGGTATGACACAGATGGTATTATACAGAATATAAGGTTCAAATGTATTCTAGGTAACTATGGGGAGACTATATATTTGTCTTGAAAATTTGCCCTTTGTTCATTTGGTATATGTAGGTAACTAATGGTATTGCATATAGTTTGAGATCAAATGAAATATATGTTTTATTATCTTTTCTCTATTATTTAAGAGTGAAACTGTTGCTGATTAATTCTCGATTGATTGATGAGCAAATTGGTGAGTCAATTGTAAGTTGTCATTAGGGGATAACATTTTGATGATAAATAGATTTCGGCCTACAAGGTATATGCAGAATTCTAATGCTTGCATTATGATGTATTTTATTAGCTTTTTTTATGTTGTACTAATTGGAAGAAGATTATTGTGGGTGGAAAACTGATCGTTTAACCTAAATAGACTAAGAAACAATTCTACTCAATTGTTATTTGCTTAGAGCATTTAAACATTGACGTAATTGATATATGGTTTTTATATGGATAAGTTAAACTTTATTCTATTGTTGATATTATTGTGTTGTTGTGGTAATTGATATATGGTTTTGTTACGTAGAATTAGGGTGCGATATTGAATTTGATAAATGAATTGGAACGTGTTTTCTTTAAATTCATGTGTTTCTTTAGATATTCGATAAATTATGTACTCATACTGACATTTTTTTGTGTTCTAGTTTTAAAGTAAGCTTTGTCAAAAAAATTTAAAGAAAATATTTGTATTATATAATTGATGCTCGATTTTGTGCTGTACAATATCTTCATGTATGAGTTTTGTCCATGTTTAAAAAAAATTAATTGTCGCAGTTTGATATAGTGACTCGATTCTTTGGGGTGCTCGATTTTTATATTGCACCGTGTCTTTATGCACGGATTATTGCTAGTATATATAATAAATTAGCTTAGTATTTAAATTTTTATCTCATACACATTTTCCCCTAAATTCATTCCATCCTTTTCGCCTCACCCATACATTTCCCCCTAAATTTATCCCATCCTCCTCACCTCACCCATCAATTCTCTGTAAGAGGCATTCGTCATTCCCCATCTTTTTTTTCTATTTACTCATTTACACATTTTCATATAGAGAGAGGGACGGGAGGGAGGGCGAGAGGCACCTCACCCATCAATTCTCTATAAGAGGCATTCACCACTCCCTATCTCTTTTTTTTTTTCTTTCAATTTACTCATTTACACATTTTCATATAGAGAGAGGGAAGGATGGTGAAGTGCACTGTGTATGTGGTGATTTGGTATTTTGTGGTGAATTGCAAAGGATGGAGGGGAGTTGCGTTGTGGTTGGGGTTGAGATGTAGAAAAGCTCGAGCAGAGGCATGGGGAAGTTGCAATGCATGTGATGAATAGAGTAAAAAGGATTGTTTTCTATTGTATATTTCTCCAAAACTGAGTACAAAGATATATATAGATACATAGATGAAGTTTAGGGAGCTATTCTAGGTTATACATTGTATATGGCTAGAATCGTGGTTGACCCTTGAAGAATGGAATTTCACAAGTAAATGGTTCCTATAATTTCTCTATTTTGTTCCCTATTAACAGCTCATGCCAACACTCCCCTCAAGTTGGTGCATAGATGTCTCTAATGCATAACTTGTCGAGTGAGTTGTGGAAGTTTTTACTGGACACTGCCTTCGTGAGTATGTATGCCAACTGATCTTCTGACTTGACAAAAGGGAACCGAATAATTTTTCCTTCAAGGTTCTATTTGATGAAATGCCGATCTACCTCAACGTGTTTAGTACGATCATGTTGGACGAGATTACAGGAGATGTCAATGGCTGCCTTGTTATCACAAAACAAGTTCATTTCAGAGCTAGGAGCAAAGCCAATCTCAGTTAACAGCCTTCTAAGCCAAAGAAGTTTGCAAAGACCCTTAGCCATTCCTCGGAATTCAGCTTCAGAGCTGGATAATGCTACTACTTTTTGCATCTTACTTCTCCATGTAACAAGATTGCTTCCTACAAAAGTGAAATAGCCCAAAATGGATTCCTATCCGAAATATTTCTTGCCCAGTCAACATCCGTGTAGCCATCAATGTCCAGATGATTATTCTTGGAGAACATAAGCCCTTTTCCAGGAGAGGACTTTAAATAACGAAGAATCTAAATTATTGCATCCATATAATCTTCACTAGGACTGTGCATAAATTGACTCACTACACTTACAGCGTAAGCGATATCTGCGTGAGTATGAGATAAATAAATGAGCTTACCAACTAACCTTTGTTACCTCTCTTTATCAGCTAGCACCTGATCTGAATATTCTCCAAGTTTATGATTTTGAACAGTTGGAGTATCAACTGGCTTACACTCCAGTAATCCCACTTCTGACAGCCAGTCTAGCACATATTTTTTTTGAGAAAGAAATATGTCTTGTCTTGATCTAGCTACTTCAATTCCCATAAAATACTTAAATCCTAACATATTCTTCATTTCAAATTCCAATTGCTCTTGGAGTCTAGAGATCTCTTCTATGTCATCCTGTAATAATCATGTCATCTACATAGACTATTAGAGTTGTAACTTTTCCTAATCGGTGTTTTAGGAAGAGGGTATGATTTGAGTTGCTTTGTTGAAAACCATATGTCCTCATAGCTGAACTAAATCAACGAAACCATGCACGAGGTGATTGTTTCAACATGTATAAATCTCGTTGTAGCTTACACACAATCTTCGCCTCTGAAGATGCAGTGTGCCCCAGTGGAATATCCATGAAAACCTCCGCTTCGAGATTAGCATGGAGGAAGACATTCTTTACGTCAAACTAGTACAATAGCCAGTCTAAATTTGCTACAAGAGACAACAAAACTCTAGCAGTATTTAGTTTGGCCACAGGTGATAAAGTTTTTTGGTAATCTATGTCGTATGTTTGTGTATATCCCTTTGCCATGAGCCTTGCCTTGTATCGATCGATGGATCCATCAACCTTGTATTTAATGGAGAAAATCCATTTTCATCCCATCGTCTTCTTTGTTTCAGGTAGTGGGACTAACATCCAAGTTTTATTTTTCTACAGAGCCTCTAATTCTTCATTTATAGCTTGTGCCCAGTTTGGATCTAATAAAGCTTCTTCAATGCTACTGTGAATATGGCACTAGGATAGCTTATGTACAAATGCCTTGAGTAGACACACAGTTGGCAATCAAATACTTGGATCTCTTTTCTTCCATGTCCGAAGAGTATCGATTTGGTGGCTTGCCACGATTGTGTCTGAAAGGTAAAACATAATCCGTAAAAAGTATCTAAGTCACTAAGTCATTAGTATGTGAAAGTGTGGTAGGAGAGCTTATCTCAGGAATATTCTCAGGAGAAGGGTCTTCGGGTACTGAGGAGTGAGGGGATTCATTTATAGAGGATTCTTTAGATTCTGCACTTCCATATTTCGAGGATATAGATTCGACTCTTGGAGACATATCAACTCCTGAAGACATCTCAACATTCGGCTCTATCATTACATTTCCATCATTTTGTTGTGCTGAGTTATCTTCAAATCCTGGCCATTTAGCACCCCACCAATTCGGTTCTTCATCTCAGAGCACCCCCTGAAGAGATGAATTGGATGGTAATGGAAAGAAAGTCTCTGACTCAAGAAAAGTAACATCCATCATGATGTAGGTACATTTGGTAATGGGGTCATAGCACCGATACCTTTTTTTATGTAAGGCATACCCCAAAAAAAGACAACGCACTGCGCACAGATCCAACTTAGTGCGTTGATTCTTATGACGATGAATGAATACAATACAACCAAAAATCCAGGAGGAATCATCAAAATAATGGGCAACGGGACATGGTTAGAAAGAACATGTAATGGAGTCTTAAAGTTTAGGACTTTTGAAGGCATATGATTCAGTAAATGTACAGCTGTGGTGACAACATCATCCCAGTGGCGACTAGGCTCATGTGCATCGAGCAATAAAGCTCGTGCGATTTCTAAGATATGTCAGTTCTTTCTTTTGGCGGCCATTTTGTTGTGGGGTCTGAGAACACGAGGTTTCATGGAGAAGACCAAGACTCTGAAAGTACACCTAAAATTGCTAATATTCATATTCACCACCATTGTCAATACAGAGGGTCTGGATCTTAGTTGAAAATTGTGTCAGAACCATTACATGAAAGGACTGAAAAACACCAAATACATCATCTTCATGTTTTAAAAAATAAAACCATGTCATTCGGGTACAATTATTGACAAAAATCACAAACCAATGATGGCCAGATAAAGTAGTTACTGGGGAGGGTCCCCACAAATCTAAATGTATTAAAGCAAAAGGGATATCAATTTTATTCAGGCTTAGTGGATAAGGAACTCTACGAATTTTGGCTATAATGCAAGTAACACATTTAAAGTCTGAGTGCTATAAATTGGAAAATAGATCCAGAAATAAGTGCTTCAAATAACCAAATGATGGATGTCCCAATCAACGGTGTCATAGCCAAATCTGTCCCTCATTGCCACTAATCGTGTGGTGCATGTGATTAGCTCTTCCAGGACTGAAGTCACCCGTGTAGTATAATCCCCCCCTTAGTACCACGCCCAATGGTCTCCTTGGTGAGAATATCCCAAAGAAGACAAAAAGTAGGATATATTAATACCACACAATTGGGATTTGTAGCAACTTGGCTTACAAACATCAATTTATTGGACAAAGATGGAACGAGTAAAGTATGAGATAACGAGAGAGATGGTGATAAAGCCACTGTTCCATCCCCTGTAATCGAATATGTGACCCCATTAGCATTAGCAATACGATTTCGTCTCAGCGGAGAGATGTGAGAAATCATTGGAATCAAATGTCATGTGGTCCGTATCCCCGGAGTCGATAATCCAGACTTCGTCATCATGATTATTAGAGCTAATAAGTACATGACCACAGTTACCTTGATCATTGAAAGGCGTGGAATTATTTGGTAATTCTACTTGGGAGGTAAGAGATAACTTAGGTTCGGCATTGACCACGACAGCTTTACCCATGCCTTCATTAGTAGCAGCACCTTCACGCTTTCGTGCCTGAAACTCATTCCACCAATCTGCATACCCATGTAACTTGAAACAAGTTTCATGGGTATGTCTTGTGTTGCCACAGTGAGTACATTTCCCTCCATTATATTGGGCCTTAGACTTAGAGGGTGGGTTCGACTTTCCACTGCTCAGAGAAAGTGACCATATTTTGGACGGTGTGTACGATTGGGCCGCCTTGATTCCTTTAGACG
>CM042198.1:16280556-16309252 GCA_023539305.1 Ilex asprella | reverse complement strand
TTCACCTTATTCGATATTTTATTATTGGATAGTGATACTACATGATAATACTGATGTGATATCAGCTGAATTTAATGAAATATACGACAAGTTCAAAAATAAAGTAATTCACTGTTATAGTGCAATTTTATTGTTCTCTCAGCCAAAAATATGCACACACACACACTACAAATTAGGAGTTAAAACGGGTTCACGACAAAAAAAATCTGGCTCGATCGAATAAAACTTATCTTTAGATACTTCTTATGCGAAGGGGGAGACACTGGAACCATAAGACATCATCTGGTTCTCTTTCAAAGGGTTAAATGTTGTACACTCTAGCAAGTGCTTAAATGATTAAGACATACCGAATTCTGATAATGCTGATTGAAAAAAAGCTGAGAACGCCTGGGATGTACTCTGATCGTCAGCTTTGATCTTTATTTGTGCTTTACATGATGATGAGTTGACTATACACTCTACAAGAAAGGTAGATGATGATTCCTCTGCCATTTGCGCGAAAAAGAAGAACTTAAAATTTGGAGCTTGACCACCTGAAGCGATGCAGTGGATAGAATGACCTTGCATGTGCTTGAGAAGGGCTTGAGGAGTCATCAATGCAGCCGCTCCTTGTGGGTTTATGGACCCTTCCTAGAAAAGCGGAGAGAAGAAAAGAAAGGAAAGTGAGGCACGATCCATCAGACAATTATGATACAAGGCACCAAGATACAATGTTTCAGTTTTTCAGAGGTTAAAAGACTTGCAGAGAAACATGTCCTCAAGGCATGCTGAAGAAAACACGTACCAACTAGTGCAACTGCATAAATACACATGCAGAAGCTACAAAGTCAGATAAACTCATCCTTGTAGTCCTATAAAACCGCAGCAAAATTATAGCCATATTTTATTTTTCTGTTTGAAAGGAGATGAAGCAAATCAAGTTGCGTGTAGCAATAATTCAATTAAAATCTCGACTATTTTTTGTTTGAGTAATCAAAAATCTTGATCATCCTTGAAGTTCAAGGGGGAAGAAAGACAATACTTTTGTTTTCTAAGCTCATCAACAATCTAATTACATTCAACAAGAAAAATTTTGGATCTTAAAAACAGAAAACATAAAAGTAGTAATCAGCAGAAGCTTTCTGGTTAAACAGCGCAACAAGACACAGCTAATTAAGATGGTTCTTGATGAACAATTTCACAAAAGAACCCCACTTCCATTGCTATTTATATTTTAAGATACCTTGTAATTGATCCCTTTCTGCTCTGTAAAATAGTAGAAAATCATCCAAAACGAAGAAAAAATGATAATTAAAGAGACAGGTTTCTCAGTAGTTTCCCCTAAAGTGGATGAGAGCACCACCCAGGATCCCTCATGCAATGTTCCAAGAATATGTAATTCACATATGTTGGGAAAATTAAACTGGAAAAGCGAAGAAAGCAGCAATTACCAAAATTTGTTTCGCTAAGGGTCTATCTGGAGAATAACTCAGCAGACAACCTCAATTTCAAACATTCTGAAGATGGGATAAGTCCATGGAAGGGGCACTTCATTTTCCATGCATATAGATGCGCAATATATATACATCAAACAATTTTCAAATATAGCGAATTTATAAAGTTTCAAGCTCCTAATCACTAATCTCTGCAGAAACTGAGGTTTGTTAAACTGGCAAGGACTAGAGACCAGATTCAACATGATTACTTCATCACCAGTTTTTAAGCACCTTTTCCTTGGCTATTTTCTTCAACATCTACTAATTTTTGTTGAAAATGCCACAAAAACTGGTATCCTATTAGGTTACAATATGAATATGATGACTCCTTGGAAATGCTTGTACCTCTAGCAATTGATGTATGGTAATGGCTTATTCCAGGAACAAGCCAGAGAAAGTTCTGGTTGACTAGATTGAGTCTTGGTATTATATTAATAATCTCCACATGCAGCAGATGCAAATGCAAACCACAAACGTGTTTGGTTATAAATAGTCTCATGAGACGTAAAAATAAAAAAATAAATTGCATATGACACTCAGATGATGCAGAAGCAAACAAGGTACATGAAGATGTAAAACAAAAAAAACATAATCATGCACAACTATATGCATACGTGAGAGAGAGAGAGAGAGAGAGAGGCGTAACCGGTGGGTAGAAATTGTTAACTTAAACATGTAAAAGCCAACCTGTGATATGGATATTGGCAGTTGTCGCCATTTCTGCTGAAAACTTTTTGGATCTAGAACGGCTTTAGAATTAAGCTTCAGAGGAGGAGAAGGAACAGAACTACGTGCAACTGGCAATCCAAGACCAAGTAGATCATCAATTGCAAAGCTAGCCGGAGGTGCGTTTAGTGGTAATGTTTGGTCTAGAGATACAAGCTCTGACTGAGTCTCTGACGCACCCAGGGGCACAGAACCATCATGTGTAGGAGCACTGTATGCAGAACCACCATGAGTAGGACCTCTAGATTCTTCTTTCTCTGAAGTGCTCAAAAGCAGATCCTTGTCATTTGCCTCAACTCGCTGGGATGAAACTATGTTATCTGCAGATTCTGCCCCAATAGATAAGTTCCCTAGTTCTTCTGAGAAAGCAAACGGTCCTCTGTGTTCCTTATCGGTAAACATGTACGAAGGCTGCAATTTTTTTCACCTTTCAGTTAACTTTGAACTTAAAAACAAATTATATACAGACGTGGATGCAAAGTTGGTATACAATTTTCAAACTTGTGATGTGAGTTTCTGTGTGTGTGGAAGTTTTTAATGTCCTCCACAACAATCAAATGTATTATTTTCCCGCTGTCATTTGTCTTTGTAAGAAGTTAGAAGGAGAGCACATTTGCCACATATAAAATATTGGAAGAAACAGCTAAGGTTCAAAGTTTCAAAGTTCAAACTGTCCTATTTCACATTTTCTTCATAGAATTTGTGTTGTTATTAAAAGTAGTAATCACTAGTCATAATCGTTCAACAATCAGAGAGGTGGTTATCTGGCACTAATATCTCAGGCTAGAAGATGACGTACCTTCTGGTATACAACAGAGAGACTGTTAAATTCATCAAATATGCGATCTTTGATTTCACTACTCTGTGTGTCGGCAAAAACTGAAACAGCTTGCTTTGGAGGGTCCACCACTTGTTCTGCTACGGATACATTGTATTGCAAAAGCCTATAGTAGAATAGGGCTCGATCATGAACATCCTGCATTTCAACTAGAAGCTTTAACACTTCCTTGCACAAACTAGTGTGAAGCTAGCTTCAAATCAAGATCTTCCATCTTTGCAAATATAAAAAGGAGAAAAAAAAAAAGGCTTTCCAGGAAATGAATAAATCCAGCCCAACCTGATGAAAATCAGAAAGACCAGCAGCCAATGCAGCTCCCAAGGCTTTCTGAGTCTCTGGTGGTCTTCTCAAGAAACACTTCATCACAGCTGTAAGAAGATGTAAACGAACCTGCAGAACAACAATAATAATCAGTTGAACACTGGATGCATTAAACAACAAAATTCACTGCAACTATACAGATTCATAGAGAAAAAAACAAGCTATTAACTGAGATAAAGATAATAAAAGCTCAGTACAAATTGACTTTCTAGAGAATGCAGAAAAGAAACTTAAATAAAACTGCATCGTAGGTAATACATTTTGGAAGACAATAATAAGTGAGATAGAAATCGAATTGCAGAAAATGGTATTAGTTACAGATGTCTTTGCCACAATGTGGTAGGGCTTTGGAAAGCTACCATGCCTAGTTCAGCCTCTATTTCAAAAGAGTGGGGTTCATATTGGGGTGATGGAACTCAGCAAGCAGGCTTTTCAAAAATCTATCATGAGTAGTTCAGCATCTATTTCTAAAGGGCACTGTACACTTGCGAGATGGCAACAAGGTAAAGTTTTATAAACATGAATGGTGTGGGGAAGGCCCACCTAATGGGGCCTTTCGACATTCAAATAACATTGACTGAGGAAGCCTGGAGAAGGACAAAGGGCAGTTGCCCATTTAACCTCATGTTTATTTAAAAGCTTATGACATTCTTCAGAATAAGACTTCCCTTTAAAGTTTAACTTGAAAGTTGAACCCAACTCGTTAGACTCACACTTTCCCATATCTGAATCTTTGTTCCAATGGAAGACTAGGAAAGCTACTGTAATGGAAAAATAACTTTTTTTTTTCTTGGAGAGAGGGAGGGGGGAAGGAGGGCTTGATCCCTTGACCTCAAGAAGACAAAGCCTTCGTAAGGCAAGGAGTACCTTTGGACCAAAGACCCATTGGTTAATGGAAAAATAACTTGCAATGCATGCAACGCAACATTGAAAGACAGGAGTAAGAGTGGTCTGCCCTATCCCAACAATCCGATGATATTGAGCTCTATCACGGATACAAAATGTAACAATTTGGAGCAGCTGTCTGAATAATATTGTGAGGTTTTATGTGTCCACGTAATGATTGGTTTTTCAACCAAAAATGTGGAATCCCTCTACTCCCACAAGGTGGCTCTCTCTGTTTACTTAGGAAAATTAAGTGTTTGACATGGGATCTTTTGATTCATAAAACAATATGTGTAATGTGTGAGGCGGCCAGCAAATCAGCAAACCACTTGCACTTCCCTTGTCTGGTAAACGATGGAGTTCTGAGATTTCATCTTCACTACTTTCATGAATTCATGTAAGGCCTCTGTCAATCTTAAATTTGCTTTTAGAGTCTTGGATCGAGGCTGTTACGAAAGTAACGAAAGGGTCCGCACCACTTGGAGAAGGATTCCACATGCATAGTGGATTTGGGAACAATATACAGTTGAAAAGCAAAGGGGCCAAAAGATGCCCAAGCAAAGAAAGCTAGAATACCCCCTACCCAAAAAAAAAAGAACTAAAATGAGAGAATGCAACTTTGTTACCTCTGAAGAGTGTTCTTCATCCCAGCTCTCAATCATACTTCCTAATATGTAGGGAGCGTCCTGCATGTCTTTAGCATACTCCCCTAACATCCAAATAAGAGCTGCCTTGGCTTTGGGTTCTTGAACATTTTTGCTGCTGATGTTCCCAACAACTGCTATACAATCTTGACTCCATTGCGGATATTTTCTTAGGAGATCTTTCACAAGCACCTGCATGAAGGAACTATAAAATTGTGTCAATCTGACCAACATCATGTTACTTGGATGGCTTCAGAGCATTGTAATTTCCTGTATCAACTTTTTAGTTCCAAGCATCTAGGATGCAGAGGTAAATAAATTACCAGAGTTTCAGCAGTCACATAGTCCTTTTCCATCTCCAGAAACTGAAGGAGCCTATCAACAATGGCATTTACATCATACTGCTGTAGTGCAATTTTCCCAACGGCCCGAATGGATTCCCGTGCCATGGGAATATCGACATTGGCAGCATATTCACATAGTTCTGTCACTGAAATGGACTCAAAAAGGTCATGCATCAGTTCAGTCATTCTTGAAAATCATGTGACCAGATAATGGATCCCCAAACAGGATAAAACGAAGCTCAAGTCAACTTCCTCAGCGGATTATTAAATGGATAACTGGCATGGTATTTACTTACCTATTTCATAAGTATTGCTCTCATTCGCCACGGCTGTCAACATTTCAAGCTTCAATTTCTTAACATAAAAAGGTTCATTGTACTGGCAATAGAAGTGTTTGTAGTCCAAAGAAAAAATGAAAGGTGCACGCATCACCAAAAGATGCAGATGACTTAATACAGCATATGATTGCTCTGGACTGCCTGAGCTCACTAGTGTGAGCAGAGGGGCTTTGATACGTTCATATACCTAAAAAAGAACTCGCATTAAGATTATTCAAAATCTGAAATATAGCCGCCAGGTGAAACAATAGAGTCCAGTGGCCTCCAAGATGATAAGTACGAGAGCCATAAAATCAATACAGACATAAATACAGCGAATTTAAACAGATAAACATGATGGCAGCAGTATTTCACAAGAACTAAACAGCCAGATGCTGCAAAATTGACGGCAACATTACATCACATCACACACAAACTAGAAAAAGGAATGCAGACATAAAGCATATGTTCGATACCAACAGAACTGTAATTGTATACCACATAACAGGAAAAGAATACTTCCTGACTACAATGCTCTGCATAAAGCAGTTAACATGGTCTGAAGCCCAGTAACAGCTGGCAAAAAAGTAACTCGTACACACGCAAGGTTGCAAAGATGCATCACTATGAATGGTAACAAGCAGTCTGGTGTAGTAATTATAAATTGAAGACTTTGGGGTTTTGACAGGATGTGGTAAGTATGATTTAGACAGCTTTATAACACAATAATTTCTGAACGATAGCCCTATATATTTTCATCTCTGGTTTCCAAATATAGTCTACAAACTAAGAAGCACAATACGGACATAGGACATGCACAACCACACAGAATTTATCAAAAAAAAAGGACAACGCAAGGATACAATAATACACATGAATTATGAACATATAATACAAGATTAAACTTGTTTAACTCAAATCAGATATAAAAAAACTTACAATTTATAATCAAGTACAACAACATTAACCATCTGTACCCTCAGAAATTACTGAGGTTCACATTATCATTGCAAGATCAACACAATAAAGTCATGGAACCAAAATGGAAGGAAAAACTTTAACAAGAGAGAATAAGGACTTTAGCATGAAGGATATCTCATCAACATTTACTAGAGGTCACTGGAACATGACAGGTCATCAGATGTTATGTCGTGTGAGATACCAGTTCCAGTTTCTTCTCTTTCATCTTCCTATTTACCTTTTTTTACACCTAATAATTGTGAATTGGCAACTTCTTCCTTTTTTTCTTCTTAATTAGTTTTTTATTTCAGTTGTTACTTATACAGAAGGCATTTACATTTCAAATTTGACTCCTATTTTTTTTCCAAAATTTTAAAATTGCATCTTAAATGTGTCTCCATCCTGTCCAAGTTTCAAAAATATCCAGACGCTTCCACATGTCCAGAATGGTTCCGTATCTCTTACATGTCCAATACAATTTGCAAGCCCTGGGAGATGTGTTTATGCTTTGTTGTATATACACACTGCAAGACGCAACAGACAGGTTAAAGGCCCAACTTATTCTTATGGCAGGTTTCAGCATGGGACAGCCCTCAATAGAACATCCTTCCCTGACCTTTCTCCATAACAGTGGGAATGGGAGAAAAAATCCTGTTCTTAGTGGGTTATACATGCTTCATTTTTTTGCGTAGAAACTAGATAATGTGTCAGTTCAATTACAAACAACAAGGTCAGAATATTGAATTTAAATTAAAGAAGATAGAGGTGACCATAGTCGATTGTCTCTCGCCAAGATATCCATGCACGCCCTAGTGGTGGTGGCGTTGGTTTTTGTTATTTTCAGGGTTGCAGCTTAGTTTGAAGAGGGAGAAAGTTGTGGCCACCGAAGCACGATATAATCTTGAGATAGTAGGCATCAACCCCTTTTTTTTTTAATAAAAAGGCACCAAGTCCTTGTACTCTCAACCAATTGATTCCTCAAAGATCATCTTTGAAAATTGCAGGAAAAAATCTCAATATACCATAAAAGAAATCCTGGGCTTTTCAGCATCACAGTATGGCTCATTGTGAGTGATCAACTGGTCAGAAAAATTCTTCACCAGGGGTACTCTGTGTCAGTTTATCAAGAGCAATATCTCTACTTCTAAACATAGGACATATATAAGAAGGCCAATCTCGGCCTACTTTTTGCTCCAAGCAAACAACTAAAGCCAGTAATTTTGATCCAGGTATAGGCTTAATTGTACGAATCCATCTACATATTTACAACCTAATTTGCAAGTCAACTCCTTTCCTCATCTAGTTCCCAACTTCCCAACTATCTACTATCAACAGCACTCAAGAACTTTCTGCTGCAATTTTTTACCTTCATGATGCTTTCTTTAATTCTGTTTCTTCATCATCCTTTTCGTTGCTAAGAGGATTCCCTCGACTGGCTATGTCAAGTTCAATTTCTCATCTTTGTCTTTTTCAATAAACTTTACTGCTTATTAATCAACATAAACATATATGACATTTTAAAAGTTCAGAAGCAGTTTGGAAATATGCCAAGGATTCGTATAGATTCCAAAAAACCAGAAAATTGATGAATACAAATATTCTATAACGAGGCTTTCCAATTTCAAGGAGATAAAAAGCATAAAAGTAACTCATTCAAAATAGATTCATGATACCATAAATCAACAACATTGCATGCCTGCAAAGAATGGTGAAGACGCAAATAAAATCAATGATAGAGATCAGGTCAATATTGTTAGGGTATTCAACCCATAACCAATTGGCAATGGGTGGAGTGGCCTCTCAAGTATATAAACCAACATTGGTTGTCCTAAATATTCGATGTGCGATACGAGCTCTCTTAACAAATATAAAGTTTCAACATTAATCAACATGAATATAAATTTTCAACATTAAGCAGCATGACAAATTACTAAAAGAACATGATGATAGTTACCTGCTGATGGACATCAGTCATAGACAATGTCAACTGTAGGAACACTTTAATGGTTGCTAGGACAACAGCACCATTTGCATGTTGAAGTCTATCTTCAAGAAGATTCATAATGTCAAAGACCTCATTGCTATCGGAGGGTATGTATTTAGCAACCAATTCAAGAACTACGCATTGCGCCCATTCACTATATTCCTTGATCCTGCAATAATCACGAAGGAAAGTTTAAGGTCTTCTTGTTTCATGGAAAATATCCGAGAGGCAAAAAACTGCTAGCAGAAAAGGGGAGGGGGGACAGAGAGAGAGGATAATGAAAAAATATTCTCCAGGAGATATGAGCAATTTCCCGATCTCAAAGCATCAGCAACCAGAGTTTGCATTTCTTAAGAAGTACAAAAAATTTCCTACCTGAGAGAAGGTGGAAAACACAGAAAGGAAAAAAGAAGAGGAAGTACCAGAATTTAAAATATTATTCTGGAAGCCCATTTCCAATTAACTCCTTAGTTTCTGCTGTGATTACAACTCTCACTTCGGCCCTCCCTCCCTCCCCACAGTTTAATCTTATTGGTCTTATGTCTTAACGAGGTCAAACAAAAGAAGTGTGCTTCGTTAGTCGAGGACTATACAAGCCCAATTGGTCATCATAAAGTAGTAGGTGTTTGGACTGTATATCTTCAGATATCCCAAGAGGTTTGTATCTACAGACTGTAGAGACATCTCTAAAGCTGCTGGATGATGAGTTCCACTATAATGCCTCTAGGACCCAAGTCTGCATTTTCATTCTTAAGTGGATCCCTGATCCGTGGCTGCCATAGGTCTTGATAGTTGATATTCATGCACTTTTCATACATCTGATTTTCATAACTTTTTTCCCCCTTTTGGGTTATGCTCCAACTATGATCCAATCCAACAATATGTACACCAATGATCCAATCCAAAATCAACCGAAGTCAACAAAAGACACTACTAAATCCAGGGTAGACCTTATTGAGCAAAAAGAAAAGAATGAACTAAACAGAACATAGCTTAAAACAGGGAACTCCAAAGTCTTCAAACCCTCAGAAGACCTTTTGTTTCTCTCCCACCAAATGGTTCACAAAGGCTAAGAGTCAGCTCTTTCCCAATCCAAGGCCCACTCCAGCTAAGCAATCAAATCCTCAACCAACATCAGCACCACCTTATTACTACTTAATGTATCATGCTTATCCAAAGACTTACAGTGGGTTTTAAACAATAAGTGGCCAAGAATAATACAGAGTAAAACAAAAAAGTATATGAAAGGAAAAAAAAGAATGCAACATTTTTGTGCCTATGATTACCATACTTGCTGCGTGGTCACCATTCTACTGAAATCACAAATTTTTTCTTTTTCATGAACAAAGAAAATGTCCTCATGACTTGTGCAATTTGCTTGTCAACACTTATTGCCAATTATTTCATCAACCAAGGAACAATAAAGACGAGTTTTCTTTCAATAAAGATCATGAAAGCAATTCAAATTGATTCACTAGTTTCATTATATCCAAAGAAGACACACTCCCAATAATGTATAAATCAGTGTGCAATATAATAAAAGCATGCAACCAAATAAAGGCCTTTAACAACACCACATTTTCAGGAAAGTAGCACTTCAATAAAATTCTTAGCATCCTATCAAGCCACAATAATTACCCAAAGCAACTGAACCCGAAAGAAAATCATGCCAAGACATGATTTTCATATTCTTATGCTTGTGACAAAAATCATACCGATTCAAAAGGTAATATATAATTTCTTTGCCTAGCAATGCTTCTTTTTCTATGGATGCTTCCTCGGATTTACTTGCCTCTAAGCTCCAAATTTCTTGAAGGGAAGATAAACAGCTTGCAACTACCTAAGATGAAAAAGAGAATAAAGTGATCAATAACACAAATAATGAATTAAATATTAACTTCCATACAATATGCATTTGAACTTTCATGAAAAATTATAAGATCCAAAAAGCTACTGCAGTAAACTTCGTATGTATCACACTGATATCTAACATACAAGACAATAAAAATTTCAACTAAAGTTTTACATTACTTAAGCATCTATGCTAGATAGCACTTATACCTATACCAATTTGATGGATGAGGGTTAATAGAATTGACATGTCTCGCCCTAGATAGAACCAAAAAAAATCACATCTCTTGGACTATGTTGTTGTGAATTACTCAAAGGGTATTTGGCAGCTCACCACACAATGCATTAGAGACTACAATATTATTTTTCAATGTCTTTAATGCAATGAATGGATCAGCTAGATTGGCCACTGGTTGAGAATTTGTACAAGTAATTCATCTAGCTGCCAAAGCTTTGTGGACGTGAAAATATCCTGACCTGAGCATCTGGGTCATTAAGCATCAAATGCTTAAGCGTTATAGGGAAATCCTCATCCACACAAGTTGAAGCAGATATGTGATACAACTTCAAAACCCCAACCACAGCAATCATTTTCACATAATTACTTCCATCTTTCAACCCTGATCGCAATGGATCCACCAGGTATTCCACCAAATTGGCTACACGAAGTGAGCACAAACTCCTCAATGCCAGCCCCCGAATCATTGGGTCCTCATCTTTACAATCCCTCTGAAGAAAGTTAATCGTTAACAAAGCAAGTTCAGGATTGTGCTTCGCATAATTCCCAACATACAAGTAACACATTTTCTTGAGAACAATGTCCGATGTTGCCGAGCACATCACCATTTCACTGAACACCGATGACACATCGACCCCGATAGTCATATGCGAGATCACCTTCTTAAAGAGCTCTCGCTTCGAGTCATCTGTCCCTGGGGCCCGGCTCCCTGCAAGCTGCCGGAGTTGCAATTTCAGATCTGAAACTTCCCCTTTTCTAGTAGAATCAAAATTAGGGTTAGAATTCGGAAGATCATCAGATTTAGTGCATTCATGTGTTCCCGTGCGAGGGAATGAGATAGAGAATCTGATCATTTTCTCGATTTCAAGATTTTCTGATTTTTATGAACTTAAAGAGGTACATCGCAGTACATATATGTTTATCAATGTCGAGATTATGGGTGAATTTGAAGTTTTGTTGGTAACGTCAGGATCATTCAAGCTCTATACACAAAGAATATGTGAGTGCAAAATAAACAATTGTTGCTGAACTAAGCATAATTCAAGCTCCATGTACACAGTATGTAGGTGTGTGTATATGTGAATCTAATGAATTTTTTGGTCAATTCTGAATAATTCAATGCAAAGTGAGCTTGATTTCATTATTTTTCTGGGCCAATTTAGGATGAAAAATTCTATTTATCCCTTCGGAAGAGTGTGTTTGTTTGTAGTGTTTGGCGATTACTGACTTTTCCGGTATCTTTCTTGAGTTCTCCGCCTGGAATATGTGGACAGAGAGAGAGAGAGAGAGTTATTACCCGGAGGGTTGAGAAGGTGAAGGAGATCGCTGAGATTGAGCTGGAGGAGCCATGACTCTCAGCTCCACGCAACAGAGAGAGAGAGAGAGAGAGAGAGGTTCTTTGCTGCTCCACTGGATCTTGTAGCGATTCAGTAGAATGGATCTTGTAGCATAGAGTTTAGAGATTGTTTGGGCATCGAGAAAGATTGTACCTTTGGAAAATTACTCTGAATTCCCCTATAAAATTGCCAAATATTATCACTAATTGACTTCCAAACCACTAAACTTTTATTGGATCCAAAAAAATAAATAATAAATTAATTTTATCATGTTGAATCGTATTGAGCTTAGATGAGTTAAGTATAACCTTGAACCAAGATACAATAATTGAGATTTTACATGCTAATTACTAATTACTAATTTATAACTTGAACAATACTATACAATTTAAATTTGCATCTTAAATAAAGAGAGATCATTGAATAAGTGGATTGCATTTAAAAAAAATTGATAGGACTCATTCATCAAATAGTTCTTTCATTTGAATTACAAATTTGAGTTACATAGTATTTTTCAAACTACTTTGACTCACTTGAACATATTCAGAACCAAGTACAAAATTCCTTTCATTATTTTCATATTCCTCTCTCATATGTACACTCTTTAAGACTTTACCCCATAAAATAAGTTTTTTTAAAAATAATTCAATTAGCTTTTATATTTTAATCCAAAACTATAAGGGTGTAATTGTTTGGAAGGCTAAAAGTGGATATCACAAGTTGGATTGGATAAAAAAATCGGAGGCCCAAATATCCTAGCTTTGAGTTCTCTAAAAAGGATTGAATATTCGTTGGGCTTAAATTAATCGGCCCATATGAAAATGCCATGTTCTCCCCCCGATCAAGATAATGTAAACTCAGCTGAAGTTTGGGATTAGTAAGCCCACCGGCTGAATAAGGAATAAAATTACTAAAATGCTCATTAGATAGTAAGTAAGGTAGAGTTTTTACCCTTTTTCCCTTCCCTTTCACCTGTTAGTCCCTCCCCTTTGACAATGACACACAGTCTTCAGCCGAAGGTAACAAAACCTCTCTCTCTTTATCTTCAGTCATGATGAGTGGATATGTGCAGAATGGTGATTTGTTCAGTGCTAGAAAATAATCACCGCTAGAAAATTGTTTCATGCAATGATCGAGAGAAAATGTTTCTTCTTGGAATTCTATGATAATTGGGTATTGTCATTGTTGTCGTATGAGCGAGGCTAGGGAGCTATTTGAGAAAATGGAGGAAAAAAATTCAATTTCTTGGATGGTGATGGTTTTCGGGTATGTTCAGGTTAACAAATTTATTGAAGCTTACGCTGCATTTGGTACGCAATAATGCATTTATGTAGGAATGGAATTGACATAGGAATGGAATGAACATGAGAATGGAATGGAATGAGTATTACCATTTCAATGTTTGACCAATAATTGGGATTAAGTCTTTGAATGGAATGCCCATTTCATTCCAAAGTTTGGATAAAATAATTTGTATTAGAATGGAATGAAATTTAACAAAAATAATTTTTTATCATAAAATTTTCAACTTATTGCATACTTCATTATAATGAGTATTTCTGTTAATTTTAAAATTTCACAAATTAGATTAAATATGTCATAAATAAAGTCACAAAGAATCACATAATGAAAAAATTCACTAAAAAATAATAAAAATCAATCATAAACAACAAATAAAAAAAATAGAAATGTGATGCATTCATCAATTTCCTACATAATTCTTCATGAATAACTTTTTTCATGGAAAACATAATTTATTTATTTTTTTTGAGGAAAAAAATTTTATTCCATGAAACAAAATTTACAAGAAGCAAAGAGGACCAAACAAAATTGGCTTAATCTTTCAATACACCCTATAATCCAAAAAATTACATCAATAAAATTCAAAAATGCAAAAGAAAATCAAATAAATTTCCTCTTCTTCCTCAACAGCTGAAACACTTGCTAGTCATGCAATAACAATAGTCTTGCCTGCATAGGGATAGATTGATCTTGGAGAAAACTAGATCAGACTTTAACCAGAGCTCCAATCATCCCCAGCACAGCAGCACCATAGCTCATCAGCTTAACAAATAGCAAACAGCCGTGTAGCAAAGCGCACAGCAGTGCAACACAGCAGTCACAGTACCAGTTATGCACTTTACCATGGCTGACTGGTGTAATACTACTAAGCCAAGCACATCAAAATATCCTTGAAGCCAGATGAATAACCAGGGGTTTACCAAGGAAACCACACGCATGGAAATTTTTTGTCATTATCAATGGAAAGATCGAAACATAGCAACAAGTAGAATCAAATTATAATAAAGCCATCCTTCCACAATAATTTATTCTCATTTGGAGAAACAGAGAGCAGAAAGCACAACAACCAAAAGGTGATGAAGTTATAAAAAAATACTATTAAAAAAAAAAACAGAAAAATGAACAAAAGAATCAAAAAGTGAACTACAAGATTCAGCAATGCCCACACAAAAGCTCTGGAAAGTACATGAACTGAAACAAGTAAAAATGTCATAAACCTATAGTAATTCCAAGTTTTTTTTTGAAAATATATATCATAAGATATTACAAACCTGGGAGATTTGATGATAACTAAATGGTGAAGATGACTTGGAAAAAATTTTGTTGTACCTTCAATTAACAAACTAAGAAATTTTGTTGAGTAAGAAACTAAGAAACACAAGTGGTCTGCAACTATGATCTTAAAGACTAGTGGTATTCCTCACAAACCACTCTTAAACACAAATTGCTATAGTATGTTTTAGGATTGGAAATATTCAGGAAGTCAAAGCATATTGATTCATTGGACAGCTATCAGCTTGATTCCAAGCATTACACAGCCTCAAGTAATAAATTAAATAGCAAATTTGCTTATGAAAATCACAGCTTTCTTTCAAGTTTCATCTCGAATTGACACTACAGTAACACAATCACAAACAGGTAATCTGCATAAATAAATAAGAAAAAAAACTGTCTGATTTGTAGTCTCTCACCTCCATACGTAAAATGATCAACAAGTAACAAAATTATTCTCAAATATAAGTACAAAAAATTACACTCTTTGTCTACTTGCTCTCCACTCATCAAACATTTTGTTTGCCAAATTCAATCTAAATGTTAACCACTCGTTAGATGTTTCAACCGTGGTAATATGATCGTCGTGTGCATCATTTTCCACAACACAAGTGAATACACTATATGATGTAGAGATTGTCAAATAGAGGACTGGTGCATATACACAGAGAGTGATATGCACAACCCACAAGCTTGTCTCTTCATATTCTCTTTCCTGGTCGTTAGAGCAGCCGAGAGAAACCTTGGCAAGAAATATGTCTCAACTCTTCTAAAGATGATAATTTCTATTTCATCTTGGACAACACATAGACTACGCTAGAAACTGGTCGTGTTATTGGTTGACTGAGACAGAATACATGGCCAGGGCATGTCCAAGCAGCTGTGGAAATCACCAAAGATACCCAACAATTTGTGTGGTTGGTCTGCCAGAAGGAACACATCTCTAAATCTATCAAAGGTTCTTTTTCCTATAAATTTCCAGGCAATAAATTGACAACTACATGATACAAATATTTTTTGTAAACCATGTTACCTAACAGTCAAATATGTTTAGCACAAAATGGGAATGAAATTTTGTCTCATTTCTAAGGGTACTTTTATCATATAGTTGGCAGGCATGTCATTCAAAATGGGAAATAGAGAAACAAAATTCTTAAATTGGATTTAAGATTGTTGACTAAAACAAAGTGAAGAGTTACCTGAGATTAGTAGCGATGTCAAATCTTTTCTGGTCATCAATCGCCCTTGCATCACAAAGAGACGAGGAAGAAGCATACAATGGCTACAGAGGGATGGACCGCCATGCTTCCCGCTGATGAAGGAAAAGTCACATAGGGGAGGAGAAGAGAGAATATGAGAGGAGAGAAGAAGGATTGGGGCCAAAGAATGATGAGCAGTGACGAGAGAAAGAGAGAGAGGGGATGGGGACTGAACGAGCGAGAGACGAGGAATAGGCCTCGATCAGTTTTCGTCGACTTAATTAGCTTGATTACCGAGAGAATTGGAATGACTAATACCTGGTTTATTTGGGAATGGTTAATCCTATTATTTATGGGATTAGTTATTCCTTAGGAATGGGAATGAAATTTTATTCCCACGAACCAAACAAAGGAATGGTATTACTAAGGAATGACCATTCCATTCCAGATGTCTAATCCCATGTACCAAACACAGCGTTAGAGTTTGTTTTTGAGGATGCATAGGAGTGAAGTGAGGCTGGATCAATCGACATTTGTGGTTACGTTGTCGGCTATTTTCGGGTTTGGATGATGTGGATTTGATAGAGAATTTGAGAACACTGATCATAAAGACAGAGTACAAGGAGGATGTGGTTGTGGTTGTGGTTGTGGGGACGACAATATTGAATGCATATACACGAAATGGGTGTTTGGATTATGCTATGAAATTTTTTGAGATGTTGCCAGAAAAAAATGAGTACTCTTGGACAACCATGAATGCAGCTAATTCGCAATGTGGTGGATTGAATGATGCAATTGCATTGTATGAGAGGGTTCCGTTCAAGAGGCTATTTGGATGGTTTGTGCTAAGCAATATGGTGCAGTTGATTATAAATTTGTGAAAGAGGCTGATTCCATGGTGAATGAGTGAAAAATTGTAAAGAATGGTTTGGAATTTTGTCAGTTGAATGATGAGAAAAATGTGCTCATTTTTTATTGATAAAGGATAACACAAGTTGACTTTACATGTAGGTTGTATATATTTTTTCTTTGTAACACAAGTTTTGTCCTTTCTAACATGTTTTGAAGGAGGTTTGCATACGGTTTTTCCCGTCATGGCTTCTTGTATTTTTTTTGTGATTGAAAATAATTTTTTCTTCATTTAATTTGTTTTTTTTTAAAAAATATTTAATTACTATTATTGTTCATCTGAATTTGGGTTATGACGTAGTTTTTCCTATATTCAGACATTTTTTGTCCTAAATATTTTAATATTTTTGGCGGAAGAAATAAATTTGTGATGGTATTATAAAATCAACGTATAATAACAGGTATTTGAGAACATACATAAGCATTCTTAAATATTTTGCAATATTAAATTGGTAACCAACATTGATCAAAAAGTTTAAAAAAAAAGGTGCAACAATCCTCAAGCCAAACAGGAGATATGAGATAGAATTAGATATGATTCAAAGGTAAAATGATCAATTTATGTCAAAGGTATTAGATATTTAATAAAAAATTAAAATTTGTTTATATCTCAACCGCATCATAATGTACTATCCAAACCTGAGATTAGATAATACAATTTCCTTTTATTCCCCTAACATATCTGTCCATTGAAATTTCACTAGACTGATTTGGGATTTAAATCCAAGTCAGGCTGGTACATGAATTGTCAAACACACCTAAGGGACTATATGTAGATTTTTAAAATGTAGGGGCGAAAGTGTTAAAGTCAAAATATCCCATTTATCTTTTACATTGTAGTGCTGGGATATTTTCCCTGCTGCCTTCGTCATCGGTTCATCTTCATTGTCCGCCCCTTGGTTTGGCAGATACAGAGTGTGCGAAGTGTAGTGTATCATAGTAAGAGAGAAAGACCATAGCCCTTCACCAGTGCCATTGCTCTCTCTCTCTCTCTCTCTCTCTCTCTCTCTCTCTCACACACACACACACACACACACACACACACACGCACACGCGGCTCGAAAGGGATGATTCTCTCTAACCTTCCGAGATTTCATTGCCACTTCCCCATCTTCATCACTCGACATTCTATCTACACCCAGCTCTTTCTCACCCCTAAACCCAAACTTCACATCTCCTCCTCACTCATAACACCCAAATCTCACCCAGTTTCTCACTTCTCTTCAACAACCACCCTTCCCTCACAAACCCTTCTTCAAACCACCGAAAATCCTTCACTTCCAGAAGGTACCCGCATAGAAATTTCACTCGAAAAGCTCTTTGTCCCACCGGATACTGATATTTCGTCTGAAACAACTCCACTTAGCACGAGGATTTTGAAGGGTTCGAACATTGTGCTTAGTAAGTATGCCAGGGATGGTCAGGTGGTCCAAGCAGAGTTTGTGAAGAGCAGTGTACGGACTGAGGATTGTCCCTCTGATGGGTTGCCGGAGTTTGCGCTTGTCGGGCGGTCGAACGTCGGGAAATCGTCGCTGCTCAATTCGCTGGTGAGGCGGAAGAAGCTCGCCCTCACCTCGAAGAAGCCTGGTAATTCGTATGGCATGGTCTGGCCTTTACTGTTATCGTTGTTGTATTATTGTTCAGCAGGAAATAGCTTTTAGCTAATAGAATTTGGCTACAAAGCTGAAATTGTTTTTAATGGTTTGCTAAATAGGAGACTGTGACTGGCTATTAGAATTTAATTTTATAAAATTACTAAAAGTGGGCAAAGATGTTAGGCATATTTGATTAAGGGGTTTTTGAATGATAGCTTGTGAGCTGCTTATCTTCGTAGTATAAAAAGGTGTAAAATAAGTGTAGATAGAACAATTACATTAAGTCACATGAGTGGCAAGACTGTTGGGGGAGAATTTTTTCAGAGAATGCTCAGAGGAGGTGAAATTAGCAACAGTGAGGAAGAAGATGAGGTAAACTTACTTCTATCCGTTGAATACCATAGACCTGAGAACAAGTTGTGGTGCAATTAAAGGTCTTACATAGATGAGATAAGAATTTGGTTGATTTAAATCAGGAAAACATTTATTGGCATCATATTTGATTTGAGAAATTCTAAAATTTTAAAAATAAACGCATTTCAAGTCTAGAAGAATTTCTGAAAACTACATATCATTGAGCTCATAATGGACTCCAGAGAAGATCAAATTAGCATTGATGAGATTTTGTTATGTATAACAAATTTTATTTCTTGCACAGTTGCACACTAATGTTGCTTGTAATGGACTATCTAATTGAGCTTTTTACATATCGGTAATTTTGCTGAAATTTTGTGCTACGCTGATTCAGAGTATACTTACTTTTGAATTTTGAATTAAATTTGTCAAATGAAATAGTTTTCTCTATTAGTCTGCTTCATGGGAAGACTCAAGAGAAATATTGTTTTCACTTGCAGGGAAGACCCAGTGCATTAACCATTTTCGAATCAATGATAGCTGGTACCTGGTGGATTTACCTGGATATGGGTATGACTGAACTGTTAAAACTTTCATTCAGTATTCCTCCTTAAGTTTGTTCAAAGATGTAGACACAATTACTGAATGATTTTCGGAAAACTGGCTGCATGATTGTCTTGGTCTTTACTTGCAGAATGTTATGCATTCAGAAGCATCAGAACTGTAGAACTTCTGATTAATTTGAGGATTGATTATAACTAATCCACAAAATTCCCTCATTGGTTCGTGTTCGTTAAGAGTCATCGAGATGTTTCCCTCTTATCCTGCTTGATTCATGATAACTTTAGTATCTACTAGTTTAAGTGAGAAAAGGAGAGGGTTATATTTAAATATAAATACTAGAAATTTAGAGAGAGAAGAAATGTAGATGACCAACCCTTGAATTTTAAAAGTTCAGGGCTTAGAGAATACATATAACTTATATGGTTTTTCTTTTAAATAAGTTTTCGTTCCTTTTTTTTTTCTTCTTATTATGTGTTGTTCTTCTTTTTCTACACAACATTGCTTAAAGCAATGTTATCTAAAAGCAGTTGGTGATGGAGAAAAGGAAGGTGATTTTTGGATGGATGGAAATGGTATCTTTAAGGAAGACTAGGATTTGTGTGTATAAATAGAACATCAGGAATTGATTTAGAATAACAAAAATGGAATAAAAAGTACGGTAGCTTTGAATTTATGTAAAAAGGGTGGTGAAATGTGGAATTTAGAGGGGTAATAGTGGACATTCGTGACAAGTGTAAACTGGATCATATTTTCCGAGCAACTTACCACTAAGCAAATGGAAAAGTTGTTCCAGTTGATAAGCTGGCAGCAGCGTTCCTTCTCTTTGAAAATCTGTGTTGATTAAAAATATATATTATTTTGGGACTGAAAGACTTTCAGATTTTTTAAATCTCCTTAGTGTTCTTGAAATTCCCCAACGGTTGTCATGACTTATGAGTTGATGAGCATTTTGACAGTTTGCTTTGCACCAGGGCAAATTCTATGAGCCATGAACGACTTTGTTTGTGGATAGCTATTACAGTGTGCCATTGAGGTAACAACATAAGGCTCTACAATTTCATGCCACTGCGTACTATCAGATGTCCTTTGTTGCAACACATTTCCATGATAGTATCCTTGCTATCATAGTTTTATATTATTTCATCATCCAAAACTCCAGGTTGTAAACTCTGCTGTTTTGGTTTAGCTTATTAGTTTTGAGACCTGTCTACCACATGACATTGTTGGAAGTTTGGAGTAACAAGATAAAACAGTCAGGAAATAGTACCAAATGTGGTAAATGTTTGTCTTAAATGTTTTTGATTGTGCTACTCTTCTTCCCCCTGTTGTCCATTGATGTTTGTTGCTTTCTACTGAGTACTGACATTGTTGACATATTCAAGAATAAGGGGTGTGGTTTTCAGTTTAAGTTCATCCTATTGAACCAGGTTTTGCAAGTTGAATTTTCAAGTTACTTATCAGTTTAATAGATGGATACAACTCGGAACAGGTATGCAGCTGCACCACAGGAACTTCGAATAGATTGGGACAAGTTCACTAAAGACTATTTCCTAAACCGGTCCACTTTGGTCTCAGTATTCCTTCTCATTGATGCTAGCATTCCTGTTAAGCCAATTGATCTCGAATATGCAAGATGGCTGGGTCAGAATCAGGTAATTATTTTAGCTGAGAAATTGGATGACAAGTGATTGTCTTTATTCTGCCTTTGCAGTACTTCAGTAAACTTATCTATTCATTTCATCCATGGGAATCGGCCCTCCCGGGGGGTTACCCATGAAGTGTTAGTCAGCAGTTTTTATGTGGTCACCTGGTTTTTTCTCAAAAAGGATGAAAATGTTACATTCATGATTTTGTTCTTGTGAATTGTTGGGTTTCCGTGAGCCAGCCAATCTAAGAATGTTTCTTATGCTTTATTATGAAGTGTTTTGTTATTTCCTCTTGTTGAGCAGGGTTATCATCTCATAGGTTTTGGTGATTGAAGTGTACATGTATTCTTGTTTTTCAGATTCCTATGACATTAATCTTTACCAAATGTGACAAGCGCAAAAAGAAAAAGAATGGAGGGAAAAGACACGAAGAAAATGTGCAAGATTTTCAGGAGTTGATACGCGACTTCTTCCAAACAACGCCACCTTGGATTATGACCAGTAGCGTTACTAATCAAGGTCGAGATGAGATACTGCTGCACATGTCTCAGCTACGGAACTACTGGCTCAAGCATTAGAAAATACAAACTGGATCTTCCTGTCTCTCCCTTTAAGGTGTGTTTACACTTTAACCTTTATCTTTGTTGTCAGTTCATCTTACAAACAAATTGATCTGTGACTCAAATTTTCAACATAGATTTCAGATATGGTTTCAGCCCAAGCCTGACCATTTGACATAGGAAAAACTTTAATCATGAAATAAGCTTGTCATAAAATTGAGATGGCTGCAGTTGATACAGAATTTTTGAAGTTAACTCGAATTTCAATACATGTTTGTATTTGTAGAAGGGAGTAAAGCATGTGGCATGTGGCTTGACCTAGTGAGTGTTTATTACCACCTCAAGACATCTATCGTCTTGTTGCAAATCCGCCATGTTAGAACCAGCTCAAACGGCCACGAAAAGGAAAGAGGAAGCAGAAAAGAAGGGGAGGGGGGAGGGAGAGTAAGGGTTGATGGTACAGCTGAGCACGAGTAGCTTGCAAGCTGACCTGTATCCGAGTGAGAATCCATGACAACTGATGCTAGACGTCTTTCGTTTTTTGGTTTTGAAGGGGCAAAATGTTTGGACGATGTGTTTTTATGAAAGCTTCAAATAGTTGCCTTTTCAGAGTTCAATTAGTTTTCATTTTGAAGAAACTTATTGGATGAGTGATTTTTTATGATTATAATCAACGTGACGGTGATGATTAAATATCTAACAGGCAGTCTGATTCATATCGAGAATGGTTCCAAAAAAAAAATGTACTACACTAGTTTAGAAAATTGGTGAATATTCATCTGTCCGAGTACCAATAACATCAAGATGAGAATGTAGGAATGGTTAGCTTCTCATTTGACAAGGGCGGAGTTCATCAACAGTGACCGAGCAAGTTCTTCACTTTTGTTTGTTGATCAAGAATGACCAAGTAATTGTCAAGTCGTTTGTACCCATTCGCAAATGGACCAAATTGCGAAACATGCAACCCACTCTGCACTTGCGCTACACACTTTTCAAATGCAGAACCTACACATACTCAGCTCTGGGGCAGGCATTCGGAGCCTTAACTGCGGGAAAATGAATAAATTTGAGGGTGATGAGCTCCGAGTTCATGCAGTCCTGCTGAAATCGCATAGATGTAGGTTGAGTTGGGCCACTCGGATCTTCAATTACACAGAAACGTGAAGAAATAGGAGAAGTTGAGATAGGATGGGCTGGGCTGTGGAGCAAATAAGTCTCTCAAAGAAAAAAGACAGCCGAATCAACCAGAGTGACAGTACAACGGCCATGCAACAGCAATATCATACGAATCAGAATGAAACATTACCATCAGACAATGGGTGATACATACCAGAAATTGATTACTACCACTAAATCGGTCCGAAGTTGAAACGTTAGCCCAGATGTCCGTGACCTATTTGCTGTGATCTTAAATTCCTGGCTAGGACTTTCACCATGCGACGTTTAGGGCATCCAACCCAAGGTTTCAAACATCTTCTAACAAATGGTGTTTTGTAAGTTAAGGGGCTCAGCAAAAATTTATTTAGTTTCCATATTTAAGACCAAGAAGTGATCATTCACTCTCTCCTATAAGACAAACAACTCGTAGAATGATAAGCAACACTCAACAAACAAAAATTCAAAACTTCTTTTATATATATATATATATATTACAAATTTAAGATAACAAAACTACAACAGAGTAAAATTGTTCTTCAAAAACCTTAAGAAGCTGCAGCAGCACCCTTCTTTCTCGGAGTTGCTTCAGTACCTAAGCACAAAAAAAGCGGGTGAATTAATCACTAAAAATTAAACAACACTTGTGATACATTAAATCAGAACGTTATAATTAGCAGGAATAATGGCTTTACCCTCTCTGAAATTGCCCTTGAACCTGACAGCAACATGACGGAGGTACCTCATTCGACCAGTTCCAGTGGTCTTCCTTCGGATTGCCTTCATGCTCCAGTTATCTGAAACCAAATTCAGGGAATTTAAATAATTAATATTTCCCCACTTAGTAGTGAAAGCAGGGTATTTACTCATCCATATTAAGCAGAGAAGAATCTCCAATCAGAAAAGCCAACACTCACGATTGATGGTAACCAAATACCCAAATCAGTAACAAACAATGAGTAGCTGGATATTAAATGAACTAAGGATATTACGAATTAAGCAAGTTAAAGATAACCAGGTATAGTTGAAATAGCAGATAAATCAAAATTAAATGACAAACAAAAGCCTTTATATCTAGGAAGGATTACATTAGTTCAATTGGTCTTGGCTAGTATTCCAATTTATTTTTCTCTCTTTAAGGTGCTTTCTTTGGTGGCTCAAAGGATTGAGAGGATGAGGAAAGATTTTTTTATGGGAGGGTAGTGCTGAGAGGAGAGATCATTTGATTAGGTGGGGAGATTGTGTCTAGGACTAGAATTAAAGGTAGTCTTTCGGCGGGTAATTTGAAAACTATGAATATAGCTCTGGTTGGGAAATGGTTTTGGAGGTTTCTGTTAGAGCAAAACTCATCGTGCCACATGGTTATTAGAAGTAAATATGACTTGTAGGCCAAAGAGAGAGATGCTTATGAGGCTGAACGGGGTAGTTTCTCAAACCCCTGGATATTCATTGCTCGGGCTTACCTTCATTTTTTCAAAAGACCAAATATGCAGTGGGTAGCAAGTTCGGTTTTGGCAGGATTTAGGATTTATGGATAGGTGAGTCATCCTTGACTTGTTTCTGTCCTCATCTATACAATCTTTCTTGCTATCACTATGCTTGTATTGCTTCAATGATTAGATCTTATTCCTATCCAATGTTTTGGGATTTTGGGTTTTGTAGAAATCTTAATGATAGGAAAACTTTGAAGTTGGTCGGCCTTCTTTCTTTGCCAAGTTATATATCTTTACATCATAGTTCTGTGGATAAAAGATGTTGGATACCCAATTCTACGGGGTTGTTTTCTTGCAAATCATTTTTTGATTGCTTGATTAATGGTTCTTCTCTCCCAAATTTTTATCCGTCATTAAAATTTGGAAGGCAAAGGTGACTTTGAAAGTGCAAGTTTGTGCATAGACGGTTGCTTATGGTAAGATTAACACAAATTATATGCTACAAAAAAGAAGACCAACTAAATTTTTACTACCGCAGCAGTGTGGTATGTGTAGGAAGGATTGTGAGTGTGGATCACTAATTTTTACATTGCCCGATTACTTGGCTTATGTGGAATAAGTGTTTTGAGGTGGATGGACACTCTTTGGTGACTCCAAGGTCCATTTAATCTATGTTTTATATAGACTTCCATGGTTTTGGAAAGAAAAGTAAGGGTGTCACTCTTTGGAGGCTTTGCGATTATGTGGGTGATTTGGATGGAAAGAAATGCAAGAATCTTTCAGGATAAGAGCAAGTGGTTGAGAGTTATGAAATCGTATCCATTTCCCAACTTCTTTTTGAGCATCGATCCAGCATTTTGGGAAATTGGTCTGCTGTTTGTAGTTGAAAGATTAATGTTATGTTTAGGCTTGTTGCCTTTGTGGGACTGTCATGGTTGTTAGCATAAAGATCGGACTACTTGCCCACCCTTATCCTTTTCTTTTACTACCTATTCCTTATTATTAGCAAAATTTGTTAATAAGTCCATAATAGGAGTTCATTGTCCACCTGTAATTTCTGATATAGTCCAAAGTCCATGCCACAAAAAACTCAATTCAACCCAACAAAGTTTTCATCCCAACTTTTTTAGGTCGGCTACAAAAATCATGTTTCTCCATCATACTCTAACCAAAGACACATTCTCCACTCCAATAAGCTATAACACTACCTTATTCAAAGTTAATTTCAGTGTACCTTTGACTTCTTGCATTAACATCAAATATATCAAATCAATTCTCTTCAGTAGTGCACTACTAGGTTTTCAACAAATATGTTCGAACCACTTAAGTCGATTATGGCTTAATTTATCTCTTATTTGTGCTATTTCTACGGTATCACGTATAGAGTCATTTATAGTACATTCATTTATGGTCTTATCACACATCCATCTTAACCTTTATATTTCGCCACACTTAGTCTCTGAAGATATTATTTCTTAATTACCCAACATTCTGTGTACCATACAACATTGTGGGTCTACTAGTTGTTTTATAGAATTTACCTTTCAACTTAAGGGATAAACGCTGATCACACATAATTGCTATGCTTAATGCATCATGCTTTAATTCTATTACTAGCATTGTCTCCAACCTCTCCTTCCTTGTGGATAATCGAAATTAAATAGCAAAAATGCTTTTTAATATCTCATATCTCTAGATCCTAGATCTTTGCTACCTCGCTATTTGCACTTGTGCTTCTACTAAGATTACTTTCTATACATCCCTTTTTATTTTCAGTTATATTAAATCTTTTGATTCTAACTTCTGCAGATTTTTACTTTATTGTTAACTCTACTCGCGTTTCATAAATCATAACTATCATAAAAAAATAACATATAACACAGAATGTTATACAGAATGTATGTAGTTCATTCATTTATAATTTAAATAAAAAGATATGGACTTAAGGTGAAACCTTGATGGAATTCTATCCGGGCGAAAATTCACTACTCTTCTTATAGTTGTTCTCAATAGAGTTCATTGCACTCTTGTACATAACATCAATCAGAACAACTACCTATGGTAATTCTTTTGTTTTCTAAAATCCACCATATTATATCTATGGGAACTCTATCATAAGTTTTCCCAAAACTGTTAAAAACCATATGAAGGAATTCTTTTGTCCTCTATTCCTTTTTTTCTAATTCTCCTAAATAGGTATGTAACTTCCATTGTCGAGCTCTCAGGCATAAACCCAAACTGATTCTTAAAAACTGTTATTTCAAGTCTTAATCGATACTCAATCACTCGATCTCAAAGTTCAGTTATATAACTCCTGTGCCACTGAAAAATGGAGTGCAAAAAATTAACAATTGTTGAAAAAAAGAAAAGAAACGGATCATTGAAATTTGCTACAATCCCAACAGAAGTTCTAATCTAGCATATGAGGACTCAGTGTAGCTCCACCTACTGATCCATGAAATCCAACGACTTCATTGCTGAGAGAGTGAAAGCAATTAGGTGTGCGTTCAAAAATTATCATTTAATTTTGTTACCTCTGAGAATGAGCTCAGACTCACTTATTTGACATTTTTTTCACTTTGGCGACTCCAAAATAATCAGCCACATCCAACATTAGCCCATAACAAATCTTATATGTGATCCGAGCTTAAATGCAAAATTACAACAATGACGCATTTGAAGGGACGTCGAAACACAACCTTAATGCATCCAGTGATTTAATTCAAAAATTTCTGACATTTGCTCAGAATTTAGACACTAATTCCCCTAATTGACCAAAACAAGGAAATGGAATCAAACAATGAACACAAAAAACTAGATCGACACGGTAAATCACATCGAATACCAAGGAAATGGATCGAAGAGTAGAGAGAGAGAGAGCTCACATTTCCTGATCCGAGCAGCAGGATAGGCACAAGCGGCGCAACGGCCCTTCTGGATGTGGAAGCTACGACGGTCACATCTCACACACAGTGTGTGTGTCTTGTTCCTCCTCTTACCAAAGCTTCCCGTACCTTTTCCCTGAAAATCAAACCAACAGAACATCAATTATGCACATAATTGCTTGTTTTGTGGAGAGAGAGAAACATACCATGATTGGAGGTCTTCGAAACCCTAACTTCTTCGAAACCTCAACGACTGGGCGGGTAAAAAATTGATTCAATTGAATTGTTTTGATATTTATATGCGGCTCGCCGACTGAACTAGGGCTTTTGGGATTGTTGCCAATTGGGTTCTTACAGTTTCTGCGCATTTGTGCGTATTTTAGCGGGTTGGATCCCTGTACTGTTGAACTGGATATCGGTTAACCTCCACGGCAGGCCTAGCCGGGCCTGTCCAGAATTTTTGGGCCCAGGTAGTCTGGTTTGATTACGGGATGAGTTGGGCCATCCTGGAGAAAAGGAAAGGCACACTGCCTTCTGGAAGGGTTGCCAATTGGGCAAATATATGGGCCGGATCTCTCCATCTTATATCATGTAAAAGACATATGGACAACAAACTTGCTCTCACCTTTTTTTGGGACTTAGGGGGTCGGTACCTCCCAAAAAATTTAATAGGATAAAAATATATTTTTTAAAATAATTGAAATAGAAGTACATGTGTTACAAAAAAGTCTAAAAACCCTTTTACCTCTACCATAAAAAGCGTATACCTAATTGAATGTGAGACTTTCAAGATTAGAATGTGAGACTTTTAAGATTTTTTTTTATTTTTTGTATTACACACGTAATACAGTGACATTAAACAGTTACACGCTCAACAAAAAAAAAAGTAACATCAAACAGTAACACACTCAACAAAAAAATAGTAACGTCAAATAGTAACACACTAAACAAAAAATAGTAACATCAAATAGTAACACAAATATTTTTGTTGAGCGTGTCATTGTTTGATGTTACTATTTTTTTGTTGAGCGTGTCACTATTTGATGTCACTATATTACGTGTGTGTGTGTGTGTATATATATATATAAAATTTTAAAATTCAAATGATACACAAATATAAAAAAGAATCTTGAAAGTCTCACATTTTAATTTTGAAAGTCTTACATTCAAGTAAGTATGTACTATTTATGGTAGGAGAAATTATAGAATACATTTTAGAAAGAATTTGAATTTTTTTTAAAATGTGTACTTATTAACAACTATTTGATGAAAAAAATGACTTAAAAGAGAATAAGTTTGAAGGTGGTACTTAAAGCCAAATAAGTTTTAGAAAAGGTACTCACATTTCATTATCTTTTTTTTTTCCCATAAGTGAAAATTAATTATTGCTAAGTGTAAATAAAAACCTCTCTATATTAGATTTATAAAGTAGAATTTACGTGTTATTAAGAAAGCCCTCGTGAAAGTTTGCAAGTTTCAAGTAGCCATAGCTTTTGATACATCTATTAGTTTGGCTTGATATAGTCCAAGTAAAGTTGTGTTGCCAAGAAAGAAGGAAGGGGCCCATTGGTGAGGCCAACCCAACCATTAGAAAGGGCCTTTATTGGGCCAGAAAAGGCCCACCAAATGAATGGAACCCACAATGCACCCCGGAGAGCTCAACAAGCTAGAAGGAGAATTATTAAGGGTGCATTTGTTTGTATTTTTGTATTTTTGTTTTTTTTTTAATTTTTATAATAAAATAAATAACATGTTTAGGATGTGTCTCTATTTTTTTTAAGCTAAGTTATTTTGGAAATAGGCCTAAAACTGCAAACAAAAAAAATAATGTTTTTAAAAACATCAAAAAATGAAAACACGTGCTGTTACATTTGTTCATGTTACAAAAATGACTACTATTCG
>CM042198.1:16255891-16275594 GCA_023539305.1 Ilex asprella | reverse complement strand
AAAAAAAAAAAGAGGGCTACCATGTGGATTTTGGGTAAATATCATGCAATTAATTATAAAATATGAATCAGATGGTAATATTGGTGTAATTATAGGTTCAATCCAAGTTTGAATTTTGAAACTTGGGGGAAAAAGTCCAAAATTAACTTGAAACCCTGACCTAGATGCTAAAAAAAGTAAAGGCTTAGATATATTATATGGTAAAATTACACTTAGTAGTCCTAAATTAGATATTGATACCAGTTTATTCCCTCGGATTATCAAATTCTTAGCATTATACTCAACTATGTTTGTTTCAAATTTACCCAAGCCCATGGCAAAACTATGTGTGGGCGTTTTCTGTCCAAAACATTATTAGCTTGTTGGGCCAACATTTAATCAACTAACAAACTGGAGAGAGGACAAAGCGGAAAAACCTATAATATACTTGACAGACTTTAATAAGTTTATCTGACAGTGTTAAATAGACTTATCTAACGGCTAACAACATTTCTCGCAAAATCATTCACATTGTATATTTTTAAGCACAGATTACCCCTAGTTAAAAATAAAACGTGCAAAGAAAAATAAGAGTATCTAATTAGAGATGCTAAATATATATACATATATGTGGATGACTCTACATTACTGAAAGTTTAACTTTCTGATGTACCAAAAAAAATTACTGAAAGTTTACTTTTGTAGTTTTATACCGGAAAACATATCTAAGTCGTAGACAGATTTTGTTTGAATTCGTTAGAACCATTGATCATGAAAATAATACACTAAGATGAAATAATAAATTTTTCGTTTTTCGTTTTTATTTTGATATTTAGAAAAAACAAGAAAAAAAACTCGTTTGATAACCGTTTATGTTTTTCGTTTCTGTCATCGTTTGATAAACGAGGAGCGATTTTCAAAAACCAAAAAAAATTATTTTTGGTTTCTGTTTTTCGTTTTTCAAAAACGAAAAACAGAAACGTTACCAAACGGGGCCAAAATAATCATTTTTTTTCATGGGTCACATTTGGATTAATGAATAAAAAAGAGAAGTATGAAATTAGGAAGTAATTTTGATGTAGCATGAATAATTGTGATTGAAAAAATATATTTCTCTTGCATTAAACAACCTAAAACTGGTCCAGTCATGTCCCAATTGGTACTAAATTAAGACTGATGGTCAATGAAGATGTTAATTTCTCATTAAACCAGATAGGAAATGAAAATGATATAGGCCTATCATTTTTGTTCTTCTAATACCTCCCCAATTGAAAGTTGAGGATTTGATTTATGTTTAACAATTAAGGTATAAATTAGAGGTGTCAAAATATGACACGACTTGTTAACACGACACGAACATAATACGAAATTAGAAAATTTGAGTATTTTTTAATATTCGTTTCATAAATGGGTGACCCCGATATGACATGATTAATAAACGAATCGTGTATGGATGAAACCAATCAAAATAAATACCGACACAACTCGTTTATATATCGTTTATACACGATTGAAACACTATACGAACTGGCTATGACATAACTCGTTAGACATGAATTAATAAATGAATCAGTTATGGAGAAAATATTTTTTGATACGAACCCTCTTCATCCGAACGATTGACAAACATAGTATAAACCTCTCATGCCTGCTACAAAAAGATCATGAAGCACCAAATGGTTCTATTTTTTGTCAATCAATAAATATGGTTTTATTGATCAAAAAGTAGAATATACAATATAATTCAAGACATGCCTAAGACTTCTTGAGTAATCACGATTCCAAACAACCTAGTGTACAAGAAAATATTCGTGGGTGTTATTACCACTGGGTTGTAATTGTTTTTATCACTGTTAGGATCAATCGAAAGTATCACAAAAGTAGTAAAAATAGTTACCATAAACGGTGATAAAGCACCCATAAAAGTTATATGTTGTCTGCAAAATTGATAAAAAAATTTATTATAAAATGGTCCTAAAAAATTATAAAAATACCTATTGTTTGAGTACCGTAGTCTTCTCCATGTCAAGTGAAGATTAGAAGTAGGGTGTCAACTCTGACCCGTCAATATGAACTTGACACAAATGATTATAAAATTGATATGATTATTAAAAACACATAATAAATAGTCTAGACTAATGTTTAATACTTAGAACACATTAAACTTTTTTTTTTGATAGGTTTTAACACAAATATGACACGAATAACACGACATGCGGGTCACACGAACACGATATAATTGACACCCTTAAATTCAGAACCACAATTCATTATTATTAGGGAGATGTTGTTGCGTAAATGAATTGTAATAAACCATCAATCAGCTTCTTGTGTCAATTTGACCATTAGTTATACTAAATTCTGTCAAAATCCATTGATTTTTATCTGATTTTCATATTTGATTGAGAAATGATCCTTATGATAACCCAAAGTTCTATGTCAAAAAATTTGGAAAAAAACTTAGATTGAATTTAACATGTCACGTTGTAGTTTTAAGTGGTATGCATCCCCGACGAAAAATTATCATGTTAAACACATAAATTAATTTTTTCTATTAAAAAAAATTCTAAAAAAATAATGAATGATATTATTTTTTGGAAATGTACAACTTTTGTTTGACTATATATACATCACCAGACAGTGTCGTAATGTATTAAACCCTCAAAAAAAAATTCTAAAAAATTGAGCATTCAAGATATATATTGCTTATCCAAGCAAAGGTCATCCTTGTGTTCATGATTTGGAAAAATAGGGGATGAAATCCATGATTTGAAGAAATAACAAGTGAGAAAATGAATAAGTCATACTTTTTGGGGGCGAATTACGAATAACTCATACTTTTTTCCAATCAAAGCCATTTATTCCAATTCTAATTTTACCAAGACAATTAAGTCATATTCTTGATAGTTTACTATCAAGAAGTGCTAATTTTTTTATATACCCTCTAACTTTAAATCACTAAAATGTCGTTTAAGTTTGGTCTAACATTTGTTACATTCATACATATCTTGTCAACAGATCAAATCAACCAAATTTGAAGCTGAATTCTATTTTGGAAATTTTGATTCGAATTTGATTCGATTATTTCATGGATTTTAATTTTAAGGTCTATATCCGAATTTATTTCAATCTTTTCATAAAATATTAACATATTTAAATTTAACTTTGCAAAGAAAATAAAAATGGATTTTGTTTCAAAAGTTGGATAACCGATGAATTCAATATAAAAACGTCTCTCGTAAGATTTAACTAATAATACCTTCGTATCTAAAAATACTTTACAATATCAAATATTGATCATACAATATTTATATTTTAAATAATATTTTTTTAATTACACAATTTAAAATTAAAGTTGAAATAAAGAAATAAGAGAAAAAAGAAGTAGATGTAGATTAATGGTTTTCTAACATTGGTGGAATTATCAGACATTGGTGGCATGCAAATAACATATGATTTTGGGCACAATTTTTTTTTGAATAAATTTTGTACCATTCAGTGAAATTATATAAAAATTAGATTAATCTTAATTATTATTGTACTTTTATTAAATATATATAATTCAAATTACTACCGATCAAAAAAAAATTACTAGCTTTAATATTAAATAGATTTGATATATCGACATCTGAACCATTCAATTTATGATAAATTTTACTCGCACCCCTATAGATAAGCCTAAATATAAAGATATCCCTTGCATTTAGGAGTGTCAAACGTGTCGGGTCGGGTCAGTTTCGTGTCGTGTCACTTTTTGTCGTGTTTTTTTTGGTGTAGTTTCATTTCGGTACATGTCGGGTTTGGGTCAATATTCGTGTTAATAAAAAATTATTTAATTTGATAACAACTAATATAATATTATTTAAAAATTATTATAAAATTATAAAATTCTTATTTAAGAATATAATACACGTTAAATAATTATTTTCCATCTACAGTACTCATTAATCGTATTATTCGTGTCGAACCTGAATTTGACCTATTTATTATCGTGTCAACTAATTTTATTTTTTTCGAGTTTATGTCGGGTTCGATTCAGGTCGGGTTCGTGTTCCAGGTTAAAAATTGACAGCCCTACTTGCATTCTCTAAAATTTCATTGTCAATGTTTGTACCTTGAGGATAGTACTGAAAGTGACACTTTTACGTTCGTACCCTTATTAAATTCATATATTTACCAGTATAACATAGTACATATCCAATTTAGTTATTTATCCTTGATTATGTTAATTTTTTTTTAAAATTTCACCATGATCCTTAGGGGTGGTATAGCGACTGAATCTGTCATTTGGTAATGCAGAGATTTCAGGTTCAATTCCTTCTCACATTCCCTAAATGCTATCCACCCTTGTTCCTTTTGGAGATATGCTATATACTAGCTAAATTCACGGTGGTCAGCCGCTGAGTTCGAGGTAATAGTCAGCATAAACTTAGATACGACGTAACAAAAAAAAGACAAACCAGAGAAATTGATCCTCAAAATAACGACTAGCAAACCACCCCCCTCAAAAAAAAAAAAACCCTAAACAATTGCCTCATCTTCAATTTTCAATGTAAACCGTTATAGCATGTACAAATCCAGCCTCTAAGTGGTTTGATATTGGTGTTAATTTAAGAAAATTTAATATTAAATTGATAAAATTGAAGGTAAATTTTATGTCAATTTGATGAAATTAAATTTTAAATCGATGTAATTGATGACTTAAATTTCAAGTTGATTAAATTAATTGTTAAATTGATTAAATTCATTGTTAATATGGTGTTAATTTCATGAATTAAATTGATGAAATAGAATATTAATATGGTATTAACTTGATAAAATTAAATATTAATTAGTTGTTAATTTGATAAATTTAAAGGTCAATTTGATATTAATTTAATAAAATACAATTTTAAATTGATAAAATAGAAAGTTAATTTGATAGTAGGTGGATGATATTATATTTTAAATTAATGAAATGAAGGTAGATGAAAGATGTCAAATAAGGAGGTACAGCAGAAACAGACATTGTCAGATGGCGAGGTGGAAGAGAGGGTAAAATTGAGATTTTAAAAACAATAATTCTACGAATAAAAAAAAAGAGTGATCAAATGGTATAACAATCGATGTGAAATATAATTAATCTTTCATGTCAATTGTCATGTTTTTTAGTCACTTCTTTTTGTCCCTAAGTTTGGTCTAATAATGTTATATTAACTAAAATTAAGGATAAAAAAAAATAACCAAATAATATGTCGGTTGACGTGAAAAATTAATTAGACTCTACGTCAATAGTCATGTTATTTGATTACTCTTTTTTATTTTAATTTTAGTCAGTTTAATATTATTATTAGAAAAACAATTCAATATGACATCATTACATTTTAGTGTGCCAATAATGTGTTCACGACAGGGTTCTGTATGAAGTACACATATGAATTAGAAGGAGTACAATAACATTTTAGAAAGAGAAATACTATGTATCCTGTATCCTAAATTTTTAATTCAAATTTTTATCTCAAATAAAGAGAGACTATTGAATAAGTGATTTATATTAATTTTTTTACATGAGATTCATTGATTCAATGGTCTCCCTTGATTTGGAATAGAGATTTTGGTTGAAAAACAAAAAAAATTGTAGTATTTAGATCCAGATAATTTGTGCCTCGAGACACGGTAAAATTTAAAAGATGTTGATAATTATTGAATGAATTTATTTGAAATTATCGAATAAATTTATTGAAGGGTACCATGTTTAGATAAGATGTCCATTATTAGACCAAGATGCTTGCCATAATGGCCTATTAGCATATAAATATGCAATGTACACTACGAACTTTCTGAGCCATCCATGGAGAACCAAGTAAGGCACACAGTCTCTCGCTTCTTTCCTTCATCCCTCTCTTCCTGTCGATCCCGAAACATATCGGACGTCATTGAAGGCTCCATCGTCCTTACTCGGAACACCAAAAATCTCCATGAACGCCACCCTGACTCTCCCAAAATACAAATCTATCCTCCATCCACCAAACCCAAAAATCCAAATGATCTCACTACTACAAAAGAGCTCATGGATGTTTCGAAACCCAAAACCCTGTTTTTCGATTGTAATGCTGAAAGAAGGAAGTCATTTCCCCCTGTAAAACCCTTTTCGCCATTGAAATATCACCACAAGGAGATCAGTGGTAAAGAGACAAAGATCAAGAAAAGCTCCTCCTCCAACAGTGGGTGGTTTAGCAGTGACGACGAAGCGGAAGATGATGGTGGCGAAACCGACACTTTTTTTAGCTTATCTTCCGGTTCTTTTGAATCTTTTCGCCGGAAAAGAAATGATTCTCGTCGGACGAGGGGTGAGTACGATATCTCCGAAATGGGTCGTTCCGCACTCGAAGTACCACCTAGTTCAACCGATACACTTCTTGAATTAAGCCCAAAGACGGCTACGACTAGCCGGAAAACCACCAAACCTCGCCTGAGAGCTGACATGTGTCACTACCCATCTGTCAAAGAGAGAAGATCAGCTACAGACATTTCTCATGTATTGGCAAGTTCAAGCGACCGTTACAGCGATTCTGCTACTTCTCACCCGAAAACAACTAAAAATCACCATAAAACCTCCAAAACTAGCGGGGAAACCTGCAAAAATCGCCGGAGAACCACAAAGGGTCATACCCACTTGGACGCAGAGAATGAAGCCCAAGATGGCTCTGTAGCATCCTTGAGCTCGACCGATCTTTATTACAGCGATTTCGGCAAAACCACCAACACCCGCCGGAAAACCAACAAGATCCGCCGGAGAATAGGCACAGATTTGAGTTCCATTATGGAAGGGTTTTCGTTTCTTGCCTATGATAGAGTTGAAGAGAGTTATGCAGTGGAGAAGAGTTCGAGCGATCCGTACAGTGATTTCAGGACATCAATGGTGGAGATGATTGTAGAGAAACAGATCTTTGGAACTGAAGATCTTGAGAGGCTGTTACTACGTTTTCTTTCTTTAAATTCATCCTCTTATCATGCGATCATTGTTCAAGTTTTCTCGGAGGTTTGTGAAACTTTGTTTAGCTGTTGATCTGGTTTATGGATGAACATGTACTGTTTTTGGAGTTCCAATGATTAAGATCTTCAATGGTCATAACTACCACTTCTAGTTAGTTCATACTTTCAAAAATGTCACAATTATTACCTAATATATCTATTGTATTTTATTTTAAAAAAATTAATAATATTATTTAAATATAATTTACCGAATTAATCAATTACCACCATTAGATTCACAACGAATTCCATCAAATACATGATTCACTATCAATTCAATAATTATGAGTGATCAAGACATCAAATTTGTTCAACAAATTAAATTCGCATAACATTATTCAAAAAAAAAATTGAACTTGCATTTGTAAGATATCGTTTACATAGTCTCATTATGACTTTCATATTTTGAATTGGGGTGACATAGATAATTTTTTTGTGAGCAATATTATTTAAATTTAATTTATTAATCTAATTAATCACTGTCATTTAATTGATAGTAGACTCCAACATTGCCTAGGTTTCGCTGTCAATCTAATAATTGTGATGAATTAGATAAATAAATTAAGTTTGTAATTAAGTCCAAATTCCTTTCTCCTGTATGAATAGTGATAAAAAAAATTAAGCCCAAACAGTATTATTAATTTTTCACATGCAAGATAAAACTTAAAAATCTAATTTTATTTTTTAAATTCATGATAAAAAAACATTTTTTTTGGTAAGTATATTTATGATAAAAAAAACATTAGGAATGAGTACATTTGCAAAATTGTAGAAGTAACACTAATAGAAAATAGATTAAGAAAGAATTAACTTAGTAGACCTAGTAATGCATGCCTGAGGAAGAGAGATTTAATATATATTGATTGTAATTCGAGAGATAAAAGTAGAACAAAATTAACTTTGAATGTAATATTAAAAAAAAAAATGTAACTCACAACTTAACAAAGGTAAGGTCATCGATAGAGCACAATATGAAAAATAGAATTTATGTAATAGACTCTAAATAATTTGAATAACAGTTTTATTGAGTTGAGTCAAATGAAAAACTTTGTTTTAGTGTGTTGAAATATAAATATTTAAATTATACCATTTTTTGAATAGATAGTTGTTTAACATGGTATTAGAGTAGAAAGTCTTGTGTTTTAATCTCGTCATTACCCTAACTATTAAAAAGAGTTTCATGTACTAGGCTCAAACTCTAACCTGCATGGGAGAAGACATGTTGAATTATAAATATTTAAGTTACAGCATCTAAAAAAATTGACTTGGGGTTCAAGTCAATGACTAGGGTTTACCCCAAAGATTATGCATAGATCTTCAAATTTGGAGACCCCCAAAAAAGGAAAAAATTCTAATTTGCTAAAGATATGACAACCAGCATAAAGCGTATTATCTTCAATTTTTTTCTTTTTGAAACATTCAAAGGCACATTGGCTGTAAAATTGGGGCAGATCTCGCAGTGCCATTACCCTCACTGCTTGAGACACAGTTTGACCTGACACATGTCAATTGGGATAAAATATTCAATATAACGGTAATATTAAAAGATGTGACGTTAGTTATCGTAAACTAATTTTAGACAAAAACTATTATAGAACAAGAGTAAACGTAAAAAAATTTGAGCTTAATCATAAACTAATCGAGGCCCTATCTATCATAATGCATCATGATTGTTGGGTTAAATTTTAATCCAACATACACTAATTAAAAAGGTATACTTGATTCGAGTATTAAAGAGTGAGATTGGACTAAGTTAAATCGATGGCCACTTTACAGTCCTTTCCTCTGCTGGTGACTTCCACGAAAATAAAAACAGCAACATCTATTGTCACATACCCCACTATTGTTTGTTGCCCTGGTTTAAACACTCTGAAGTACTTCTATGGCCGATCTACCATTCAATCTACTTAAAAACTTAAAAGGCTTGTCCAGTCCCGTTTGGAAAATTAACCCTTATGGTCAATCTAGCTCCTGAAAATTCTAAGGTGGTTTTGGCTCTTTGGGCTTCTGGCAAATTTATAAAAAATTTCTGGGCTTGGAGTTAGGACCACCGTAAACAGAACACTTGAGCTCAATTCCGCTAGTTCAATCCAACGTTTGGATTTTAATTTTTGACAATTTCTTAAGATTAGATTATGAGAGATTTGATAATACACAAAAGTGAATTTATGCACAATCAAATCAGTCGAGTGTGTGTAGAGTACATCAATTAATAAAACAATTAATAATAAAAGACAAAGATTGAGTGATTGGGTATGTGAACCTAACTCCTGAAGATAGCAACGGTGATCGGAGAACTGTATTAGAGAGAGAGAGAGAGAGAGAGAGAGAGAGAGCAATAGTAAGTTCAAGGTGAGGTGTGTGAAATATGTCCCATGTATAGGGGAATTTATGATTTATAAGCGCAGAGCTCTAACTGAGGCAGTGAGGTGAAAACCAAGTTACTAATTTATTGGGTAGGATAACTACTATCCGAAACATGCACTATTTAAGCATGATGACTATTTTGATGATTGTTCCTTTACGTGCGTTAACTCTTCTTTAACTCTTGAGTTTTGAATTGGACTGAGGTCATGAGCTAAGTTTGACTTATCTTTTAATGGTTTGGGTTTAACTCATGAGCTGGACCCAATCCTGGTTTGGATCTGGGGCTCATCAAGATTTATCCCTCATGAATACCCCAGTACAGCTATGGATGACGTAAACTAATCTAAACATCTCTGATCGTTGAAAAAAAAAATCCTCTTATAAAAACAAGAGTTAATTACAATGGAGGTTCTCAAAGTATGAAATTTGTTTTATTTGGTCTCCAATGTTTTTATTGTCCCATTTTAGTTCCTGGAGTATTGAATATGTTTTTATATAATCTTTCAAGCAAACAAAATCTATATTGCTAAAGATTTTTTATTATAAACTTGTCATGTGATGATACATATATATGGATAAAAAATAATTTTTCTACCTCTTAAATAAAGTTTGAGTAGCTTTTTGACAAAATATGCATAATATGGGTAGTTTTTGACCAAAATTTGAATAGTTTATAATTAAAACTGTATAATTTAGGTAGATATTTAAGTAAAATTTGAATAGAAATTTGGTTAAGAGTTATGAAATTATTTTTTTGTCCATATTTAAGTATCACGTGACAAGTTTATGATAAAAAAATCGTTAGCAATCTAAACGATATCTGCTTGAGAGACCATATAAAAACATATTCAATATTTTTGAGACTCAAATGATGTAATTGAATATTAAAGACCAAAATAAAATAAACTTCATACTTTAAGGATATCAAATACAGTTAAACCTAAAAACAAACAATTTCATTGTTCAAATGCATTTTTGGGCCCAAATTTGGAAGGGAGCCAGTATTGTACTATGAAATTTGTATGGATAAGTGTCAAGCAACGAGTTTTTGACCCATCCCATGATATTTTTTTTAAAAAATTCCTAACTAAGACATGGTTTCAAAATATTTTCCAAAACCAGGTAATTTTAAAAAAAGCTAAAAGACGTCAGTTGGTTTGACGTTTTTAAGCATTATTCTGAATTTAGGATAGAGGTCGGAGACGTTAGTCCAATTGACGTAATTATTTAAAAACGTCACTATAACTGACGTGTTTAACTCCAACTCAAAACCCATTTTTTCCCCTCTTCTCTGCTGTATTTTCTCTGCATTTTCGTTTCTGCTATTTCTTCTCTTCTTTTTCCCCCGAAATTGAGGCCTAAGTCAGCCGTTAGCACCATCGGAGAACCACCAGCGCAGAACCACCATTGGAGAACCACCATCGCAGAAGGGTATCGGAGACCTCCACCATTGCAGAACCACACACCACCACACAACGCCACCCAGCCCCACCCAACCACTAAAGCTCCAAATCTAAGCTATTTTGTCAGTCTCCATTGCACCGTTGACAGCATCCACCACATCTGGTGAGAATTGTTTGATTATTTAATAAAAAATATTGAAATTATATGAAATTATAGAAATATTGAAATTCTTTGAAAATATTTATTATTGAATCGAGTTGATTATTGATTGAGTTATTGAGTTGGATATTGAGTAGATTATTGATTATTGAGTTGATTAATGAATTGAGTATTGAGTAGATTATAGATTATTGATTATTTAGTTGATTATTTAATTGGGTATTGAGTAGTATAAATGAAAAATTTTCAATTAAGCAGTGTGGGATCATTTGGTATTTTATTGAATCAAATTTGACAAGGTTATGTATATGAGTAAAAATGTGCATCAAATTTATCGTTGGATGTTAGTTGTGTATCTCCCTATTTTGATGACATAAGTAATGTCGGAAGATCTGGATTTGATTATGTTGGAGTGATGTCTTCTTGATCTTGGATAGGACTAGCTTGAGCTGGGCTGGGAATTGAGCTATGTGGATGAGCTAATAGATTAATTTTAAGTGAGAGAAGGTAAAATATGTCACTTGAATTCATAACTTAAATATCATAGAGATTGTACTTGAAAAATAGCATGGTGAGGGACTGAACATTGTTGCTGGATTATTGCAATTTTACGTAGCCTGCACGGAGTTATGTTTCTCTTCTAATTTCTATAATCTTTCTTGTCCCTAATTGGTTTAAAGTGTCGAAGACTTTAATTTTCAGCTGCATTCTAATTCTTTTGGGTGGAAAAATGATATTATTCTTGTGAATGAGAGAAAATTATAAGAATAATATCATAACCACCACCACACATGAATACTTTCATAACCACCACCACACCATTATCAACCTCTTTATGTCATTGAGAGAATCCCACCACCTCAGCTATTCTCTGATGAAAACCCTAGTGCCTGTTCTATTATATAATCAACATTTACATTTATCAAATGTTATTGTATGATTCCAATAATTGCATGAGAACATAAATAGTAATTTGGTGGATAGTTCTGTGTCTTTTCATTGCTATGATGAGAGAGGTTATTAGAGTGATGTTAGATTCGTCAAAAAATAAAATTCAATGTTGTGACTCCTAATATCATGTGAAAGTGAGATCAAAAGAATCATAATATCATGTTCACATCGAATCAAATAAATCATTCATTTTTCTATATTACCCAAGTTGTAACTGAGAAAGCTATCAAAATGCATTTTTCATCCACAATTTGTCTTGCTTTACAATCCTTTGCTTTCCTAATGGTGAAACTGTTCATGCTTTGCTTGCAGACTCTGTTTCCCTTGGGGCAGCATTAAGGGCTGCTCACGGTTGGTTGTGCAACAAAAAGGGTAGTTTTGTGCCAATCTCGGGTATGTACATGGACAAGCTGGATAAGACATCTCTTAGTTGCAAGATTGCGGTGGATGCTGGAGACCAAAAACTTGCCGCCAAATATGCTTTGCTCATGAAGAATAGAATGGAAATTGAGAACCGTCTTGTCCAAAAGCTGGGACGTTGGTAGAGATTGGAATGCAAGTTATTAATTTTTTTTGACCGTCAATAGACAGAGATCTATAAATTATTATCATAGATTGCGACAGTTGTTCTAGTACATTGATTTGTTTCATAATAATTTGTAAGTTTAGTCACTTTTATTATTCATGTCGTATTGGGGAGAAATGTTTTGCATGTCTTTAAGAACACCATTGTAACAACAAAGCATCAACAACCAACATATATTGTACTTAGAAATATGTAAACAAGTGCAAAACAAACAAATATAGAGCACACATGCTCATGGTGGCAGAGTACATAAAGGAAACCAAGATAAGGAAATTGTCACACCCTCAAATCAATACTTATCTCCATCATCACCATCGTCGCCCTCAGTAGACTCAGCACCAAAGGCAAAAAAAAAAAAAACAGAAGCATTACAAAAACTATTCTCACAAATTATGACTATATTCTGTTTCAAACTATTAGTACAACTCAAGTAAAACTAAATCAACTTAGGAACGACATTGCTCCAAAAAGAACAGAAAAATAGTAACTATTTTTTACAAAAAACTGTTGTACAACTACTACATTTTTCCAGCTCCATTGATCAGTGCATAAAAGACCTTCATAGCAACCAGGCAGCAAGCATCTTCAATCCATCACAGCAACCAAGCAACATGCATCTCCAATCAGCTAAATCTGCCTTATACTCCCCTACAACACCCATAACCTAACGCAACATAACAGTACAGCAGTGCTACAACATATTTGGGAACTCAACTCAGTTACCCAACTCAATAATTAATAATCTATCCAATACCCAACTCAATAACACAATTTATAATCAACTCAACTTAATAATCAACAATATACTCAAATTCCCAACTCAATAATACAATCAAAAATCAACTCAACTCGATAATCAATAATCTACTCAATGAAGGTTAGGCAGAGGTTTAAGCAGAGGATAATAATTTAGCTTGATGTCATGCTAATGCTCAATGTAAAACAAGTAAAGTAAAATTTGCTTGGCAAGCATATTGCTAATTTCATGCTTATTTTTGGGCTGAAAATAAGGGTAGGAATATGTAAATTTTTGAAAAGGATTGACTGGTTAACTTCTCATCTACTCAATACCCAATTTAATAAGTGATAATCAATAAGCAATAATCTAAGGCTATTATTAAACCATGGTAAGTTTTACACCATGGTAAGTAATACACACGGAAGGCATTAGTCTCACCTAATCAAGGTGTAGGACCAACCATACTATCAACTAGTAAAGCTAAGGCTATTATTAAACCATGGTAAGTTTTACACACACACAAAAAAAAAACAATTATTAAATCCAATATCACAATATCACCACCACTATAATTTTTTTTATTAAATTCAACACCACAATAAAACAATATCACCACCACGAAGTTTATCACAATATCACCACCACCACCACCACCACAAAGTTTATCACAATATCACCACCACCACCACCACCACAAAATTTATCACAATATCACCACCACCACCAAAGAAATATCACAATGTCGCCACAAAAAATCAATTTAATTGATGATCAGTCCAATTGAGAGCTAATTAACAAATTACAACAAATTAACAGATTACAACAAATAAATTTAACTGAATTGGGAGCTAATTAACATATAATAACAACAAATAAAATAGAAAGGGAGCACACTTACTAGATGGACGAGCAGGTGGTCGCTGAGTGGTGATAGTGGTGGTCCTAGCTGGGTAGTGGTCGCTGGGTGGTGATAGTGGTGGTCCTCCCTGGTCTAGGTGGTGGTGGTCCTCGCTAGTTTGGGTGGTCGTGGTCCTCGTTGCTCTGCGTGGTGGTTGTTCCTCTTCTTTCGGTGGTGGATTATTCTGGAGGTACACTAGAAGGAGGTTAGGGGTGGTGGCTTTGTTGGTGGTGGTAGTGGCTGCTGGGTCGCCTAGGGCACGATCAATTTTCTATTTGGGGGAAAAAGGCAGCGAAGGAGAGTGAAGAGAAACTAATACCATTTACTATGTAGAAAATAAAGGACCTCCAAAGATAGTCAGGAGTCCTACCCATGTAGTCATTATATAATAAATCAACTAATTATAACATAAACAAAATCTTAAACAATTCTAATCTTCTCCCAACAATTCTCATCTTCCAAATAATCTCCTAAACTAATGAAAGATTAGTTGAGTGATAACTCAATATGATGATAAATTCTTAAACTAGTAGACTTCTCTTATTACGACCCCTCAAGATGATGAGGCATGGCATCCACCATCAACTTGGTTTTAAGATGATTAAACCGTTGAGAGGATAGTGGTTTAGTAAAAATATCAGCTATTTGATCCATAGTGGAAATATGGTGAACTTCAAGCTCATGATTGACCACTTTTTCCTGAATAAAATGGTAATCAACTTCTATATGTTTGGTTCGGACATGAAAAATCGAATTAGAAGCTAGTGAGATGGCCGAAATGTTGTCGAACCATAAAATTGGAGTAGGAGTGTTTGTAATGTGAAGGTCACGTAAAAGCAATATGAGCCACTTGATATCAGCTGCAGTGTGAGTAAGAGCCCGATATTCAGCTTCAGTCAAAGAACGAGCCACCGTGGGCTATTTTTTGCACGCCAAGATACCAGATTATTCCCAAGAAACAGACAAAAACTTGTAGTAGAGTGACGATCTGTGGCATTGTCGGCCTAATTCGTTTGACTGCAGTGAAATGTTTATTGAGTGGCTGATGCATATGTTGGCAGACATGATTGACTGCAAATGATAAATCAAGTCTAGTGATTGTAAGATATTGCAATGCACCAACAATACTGCGATATAGATGCGGATCATGAAATGGAAGCTCATCTGAAGCGGCAACCGAAGACTTTATAGACATTGGCGAGGAATAAGGTTTGCAGTCGGACATGGAAGCTCGCTCAAGTAAAGCCGATGCATATTTGTGTTGAGAGAGACTAATCCCAAGGGAAGTTCAGTGAACCTCAATGCCAAGGAAATAGGTGAGCTGACCAAGATCCTTCATGCTAAAAGTCCCACTCAACATCTGGATGAACGAAGCAATAAAGTTAGTGTCACTGCCTGTAATCAGAATATCATCCACATACACCAAGACCACTGTGATGCGGTTAGAGGATACATTAACAAATAAAGATGTGTCTTCTTTGCTTGTAAGAAACCCATGAGCATTAAGAAACTAGGAGAGCGTTGCAAACCAAGCTCGCGGGGCTTGTTTTAAACCATAGATAGCCTTACGAAGTTTGCACACATGATTGGGAAAATTGGGATCAACATAGCCATGTGGTTGGCTCATATACACCTCTTCATCTAGGAAACTATGTAAAAATGCATTAGAAACATCCAGTTGACGAATGAGCCAATTATAATGAAGAGCCGTGGAGAGAAATACACGAATAGTGGGCTGCTTGGCTACCGGACTGAAAGTTTCAGTGTAATCAATGTCATATTCTTGATTGAAACCTTGAGCAACAAGTTTTGCTTTGTGCCGAGCCACAGTACCATCGACATGAGTTTTGAGCTTGTATATTCATTTGCACCCAATAATTTTTTGATTGGGAGGTGGAGGAACCACAACCCAGGTGCCTTGGATCATAAGATCACTAAACTCCGAAGACATGGCATCCCTCCATTCTCTGTGCTTATGAGCGTGTCCATAGGATGTTGGCTCAAGAGATATTGATTTGTTTAAAACAGTGGTAGTGAGTGAGGTAATTGGTTTGGGTTTGAAGGTGCAACCTTTGAACGAGTAACCATAGGATGTTGATTTGTTGGAGTAGCTGATGGACTTATAGATGAGGTGAAAAAGGGAGTGATACTGTTCGAAGAGGTGGCAGTAGCTAGAACAGTGGGTGAGTTGTTTGTCGGTGGTGTGGCAGTGAGAGTTGCTACACGTGAAGGATTTGGACAAGGGGATATAAGTGATATTTGTAAGAGAGGTGTTTTAGGATGAGTGGGTATAATAGGGGGCTGGGGTAAAATAGGTAGGCTGGTCATATGGGTTGAAGACGAAGGCTGGGTCCTTGAAGTAGGTGGAGGAGAACTTAGAGCAAATGGAAAAATATGTTCCACAAATTTCACATGACGAGAAATAAAGACTTGATGGATTTGAATGTCTAGACATCGATAGCTTTTGGAAAAGGAACAATATCCAATAAAGCAACACTGACAGGAGCGAGGTTGCAATTTATTCGCAACGTAAGGCCGAAGCCAGGGATAGCAACAACAACCAATGGTTTTTAAAATGTTCAAATTTGAAGGAGTACGAAAAAGTTGTTCGTATGGTGAGAGATTATGTGTGACTAGACTGGGCAATCGATTAATCAGAAATACTGCAGTGCATAAGGCGTCAAGCCAGTAAGTGGTAGGCATGGAGGCAGTGTGAAGCAAGGTGATTGCAGTTTCAATAAGATGCCGATGTTTGCGTTCGAAAATGCCATTTTTTTCTGGTGTGCGAGGGCATGAACGTTGTTGTAGAATGCCAGAGGAGGTGAACAAAGAAATCATATAAGTATTAACAAATTCACCACCATTATCACTTCGAAAATTTTTTAGAGTGGTGAAAAGTTGGTTTTCAACCATATTTTTAAAATGAAGAAACTTATGATACACTTCCGATTTTTGATGCATGGGATATAACCAACAAAAGTGAGAAAAATGATCAATAAAAACGACATAATAGCAAAAACCACCAATAGACGATATAGGGGATGGTCCCCAAACATCAACATGCACTAAATCCAAAGGAGCTTTTACTGAAGAAAATGACATTGGAAATGATAGTTTATGGCTTTTCCCAATATTACAATATTCACAATGAAAACTAGCTAAGGAACTATTATCAAAACTAGAAATATTATTACGAGAAAGTAACAATTGTAAAATAGAGACCGAAGGATGGCCAAGTCGATTATGCCACACGGTTTGCGAAGGCCGAGAAAAGTGCAAAGTAGACGAAGAGGATGATGAAGAATTAATCGGGCGCAGTGGATAGAGACCATGCTTACTGTCCCTCTGAAGTAAAATTTTCTGAGTGATGTTGTCCTGAACACAAAGCCAGTTGAGTAAAAAGAAACAACGCAGTTGTTACCATGAGCAAATTTATGAACAGACAAAAGATTAGATGAAATTTGGGGAGTATGAAGCACATTCTTCAGAACAAAATTAGTTGTAGGAGTAGGGAGCAAACCATTGCCAATGTTTTGGATGGGTAAAGAAGAACCATTGCCGATGGTGACGATATCACTGCCTAGATATGGAGTATGCATGGAGAGGTTTAACAAATCTGAAGTAATATGGTTGGAGGCTCTAGAATCAATATACCAATTATCATCTAGAGGAATAGGATGAGAGGCAACAAAGACTTGTGGGGGAGAGTTGGTAGGACTTGGATAGGAGAGGTCTAAAGGAAACCAACACCGGGCAGCGGTATGATTTGTACACCCACATATCTGACAAGTTGGGCGAGATGAGGATTGAGATTGGCGACCTCGCCCAGAATATCCACGTCCCCGCTGACCATGGCCACGAACTCCTCTAGAATAGCCACGAGAAAAATGCTGAGAAAGACCACCACGAGAAAGACCACGAGCAACAGTTAAAGAACATTTGGGAAAATCAGGGAAGCTATTTTTATGAGCTTGAAAGGCAGCAGTGACCTCCTTTATCAATTGAAAGATTGATTTCCTCACTAGAAAGAAGACTAAAAAGATCACTCATGGAAATAGGAGATGGACGCGTACGAATTGATGCCTTCACTGCATTATATTCGCGAGGAAGACCATTTAAGGTGAAGAGAATAAAATTTTCTTCATGAACTGGAGCAGAGGCAGTAGCAAGATCATCAACAAGTGTTTGAATTTTGTCAAGATAGTCCTTCATAGGCAGCGTTCCCTTCCTGAAATTTTGGAGTTCTATTTTTAGCTGCATAATAAAAGATCGAGAGAGTGAATTAAGCCTTCGCTCAAGAAAAGAAAAGATATCGGTAGAACTAGTGCAACCGAGGACGTAAGGCAGAATATTGGGACTGTGAGTAGCATTAATGATGCTAATGAGATGTTGATCCACCTGAGTCCATTCAAGAAATTTGGGGTTAGGAGTTTCTTCGCCCGATTCGGTAGGGAGCGTAGCAGCTGGACACAACAGCGTTCCATCAGCATAAGCCCAGAACCCATGAGCACACAGGACATGGTGAATATGTGTTTTCCAAGTCCTATAATTGGTGGAATCAAGCTTTATGGTAACAAGGGAATGAATGTTGGAAAGAAGAAATTGAAGACTAGATGAGAGAGGCATGGCCAAGAGGAGCAGCCAAGAAAATAAGAGACGTTAGTCTACTATGGCTCTGATACCATGAAGACAAACTGATACCATTTACTATGTAGAAAATAAAGGACCTCCAAAGATGATAGGAGTCCTACCCATGTAGTCATTATATAAAGTTACAAGATAAACAAAATCTTGAACAATTCTAATCTTCTCCTAACAATTCTCATCTTCTAGATAATCTCCTACAATAATGAAAGACTAGTTGAGTGATAACTCAATATGATGATAAATTCTTAAACCAGTAGACTTCTCTTAATATATATAACACATTGATGTCATATTATTTGCTTATGGTTTAACTGTACTAACACCTCCATTAAATATCTTTTTCTTCATTTATATCCAAAACGAAATTTCCTTGTACTTTCTTCACTTATGCCTGATAATACTAGCCATGTGACCTTCTTTTTGGCGTCAGAACCCATTTTTGCTGTATTAAAAAAGCAAACCTAAATGATAACTGTTTGATGGATAGACTTTTCAACAAGTAGTGGCCCCTAACCGCGTAAAATAAATAGTTAGACTCTAGTAAGGTTTAAATGTGGTGAAGGATCGGAGGAGGAAGGTTATTTGTGAATGACTAGGTATCTTTGAATTGCGGGTTAAAGGAGGATAACATCAGTAGGATGGGAGAAAAAAATATGTGGGACCCATTTTCTCACATTTGGTAAACAAAAAGTGTATCGAAAATTCCACACAAATTTATTTCTGTCCGGTTTGAAAAGTCAAAGTTAACCTACCTCTATGAGAGTTAAATGAAACTCAAAGAGGGGGGCTGAGATATTTTTTAGATAGAAGAGATAATTGGGGGTGTTTATAGGCCGAGTTACCCACGTTACCTCTAAACTCACTATCCGGCCCGAAGCCCAAAGCCCACATACCATATATATAATATACATATCTACACTACTAATAAAATGACACTATTAAGAAAAAATTTTGATTGA
>CM042198.1:16233970-16248466 GCA_023539305.1 Ilex asprella | reverse complement strand
GTATAAGAGACAGACTATATATATATATATATATATATATATAAATGGATATAAATGGATATAAGAGAAATATTTTTTTAATGTTAGTCAAACTCCTAAAATTTAAGAGTTTTTAATTTTTAGTTTTACTTCATTTTTATAATGAATGGATAGTCTGGTAAAATTGGAAAAAAATGGATTTCATAATAAATAAGTTTTCTTTTCTAACTTAAGTTCAAATAAGTCCATATAGGGAAACCGACTTCTAAAATTTTTAATATTTTATACGGATATTTAACTATGAGTATCGCTTTTTAGAACTTATTTAGCTTTAAGTACTATAAACAGGCTTAAACTCCATTAAATTCTCTTTTTCATTAAATTATTATCATTAAGTACACATTTCAATTTTTTTTGGTATTACTTAATTACCTCTACCACAAAAACTGTCTATTATTATTAGTTTCAATATTTTCAAATTTAAAAACTCATAACTTGGGTGTTAGCATTAAAACTATTTTTCTATCATATCTATATATCTAATAACAAAAAAATAATAACATCAAATAGTAACATGCTCTACAAAAAAATATTAACATCAAACAATAAAATACTCAATAAAAAAATTAATTAAAAATTTAATCATTACAATAGAGTGACATCATACAGTGCGCAAGTCAATAGTTTTAAGTACTCACATATAGTATCACTCTATTATATAATGTCACTCTATTATAATAATTAAATTTTTAATTAAGTTTTTTTTATTGAAAATATTATTGTTTGATGTTACTATTTTTTTATTGAGCATGTTATTGTTTATTGCTACTATACATATATGATAAAAAATAATTTTAATGCTAGCACAATTCTCAATAGGAGTTGTTAATACTAATACAATTCTTAATTTAGAAGTTATTGGACTTTTCAAATAAGTTTTGATTAAATACAGCTATAGGGGGTATTTTGAACAATGGAGATCAAAATGAATTTATTTCTAAATAAATTTTTTTAAGTGTACTTAAGTTCAAATAAGTGTTCAAATATTTTATATTCGAGTATAATTTTGAAAACTTTAAATTGAGCTTGCACATCAAGCTAATGGACTACCGGGACTGTTAAAAGACCCATGAGCCCGGTAGCCTGTCAGGCGGGCCCTCAGGCCACGGGCTATTTGCCGACCATTAGATTGATATCTTTCTCCCACTAATAGTACCTAATTTGGCATTGTGATCAAGTGGTTACCATACTTAGAAATAGTTCTTTCTAGCAAAGTGTAATGTCGATATAAAAGTGACCATCCATTTTCCTTCGAATCACAACAAAGGGTCGACGACAAATGCACTTTATATCATGAGAAAGTAAAGTCCCTACTCCTGTCTAATCAAGCTTTGAGCTTAACTGATTATACCAATTATTAAACATCATTCCAGCTGAATCTTCAATTTTTTTTATAAAAAAAAAAGGAGAAAAAAAAAAGTTTAGTAGAGTGGAAGACATGATGCCCACTTTGATTTTGTTTCTTTATATAGTTTCACAATGGACATGGAGGGAGTGGAAGGAATCATTATTATTATAAATTACCTACATTTACATATTCCTTATAATAAACACTGACTTGTGGAATGCTGCCTAAATTTTTCATTAGATTGCTTGCATTAGTTTTTGGCCAAAATACATTAATCGTCTTTAAAATATGTGTCTCATCTCATTTTCATCCACGTTCTTTTAATTCTACCGTGTGAGTACCTACGCTTTTCAAATAACATTTAAATGGTACAATTGAAAATAGATGTTTGAACCGATAATGGAAAAAGTCATGCACGTACTTTTAGTCCTTAAAATGTGCACAAATGTAATCTTGATATCTGAACTATCAATTTTATCAGCTGCACCCTAAAGTGCCCATTTTAAGTTTAAATTATCCTTAAATTACTAACAGAAATTGTCAAATGCATGTTACGTGCGCCTTACACAAAATGCACCACCTCACCTCTATATAAACATCCGCAATTGATTGAACTATTTAAGCTTAACTTGAAAACTTTAGAGATGTAATTGGAAAGAGGGAACAAACTAATAGTTCTTTAATACTTTAAAGACCAAACGTGCATGTAATGAATTGTCTCGTAATATTTTTTGTTACCCAATTTAAACACCCCTCATGGATTACACCATTTAAACACAAGTTCAAAACTTTTTAAGTAAGAAAGTTATACAATTAGAATAGTATAGGGATCAAACTGTGACGAAATACATATTTAGGGATAAAAATGTATTTAGTTTCCCATTCAAATATCAACATGTCTTAATCATGTAGATTCATGATTTGTGGACGATGATACTCGATGGAATATAAAGTGTTATTGTGTTACTTAAAAAAAAAGGCCATAAAAAGCTCTTATTTGAACTTATTTAATTGGAGGCTTGCAATCATTAGGGTGATATGAATCCACAAAGCTTTCCATGTAGATAAAGTCCACAGTATCACAAAGGCATGATCAGAAAGATACTGTTACTCGAATCTTTTATTATTATACACACCTTCCTCTTAATCACATCAACAAAAAAGACTTACCATGCATTATAATGAAATAGAATCATATAAAGAGAATATGAAGTTAATGAAATGAAATAGGATGGGGTCATGCAATTTTTTTCTAAGTTTTGTACACATACAGTATACTAGGGGTAATCCATGCTTTCAAGCACGGTGAAAATTTAAAAATAGCGTTGGTGTCCGTTGGATAAATCTATTTGAGACCGTTGAATAAATTTATTGAAGTCTACTATGTTTTATATTATAAATTATAGACTTGTCATTGCCCTTACTTGAAGGCACTATGTAATAAACGAACAAATCTTAAACAGTTGCCCAAATTAAAAAAAAATGACTTAGAAATATTCATATTAATTCTTCTTTAAAAATGACTCAAAATATATCATCGATTATATCTTTCATACTAATAGAACTATCATAAAAATATATAAAACCTCTCCAAAACAACACCAAATATTCAAATGCCTCCGAAAAAAAAAACAAATACTAATATAACCCATTGAAATTTACAATCTTTAAGCAATAAATAAAATCAATAAAATCTTGTTCATTTATAAGACTCGCGAATTTATCACCTCTACCACTACTCAATCCAATAGTACAACATAATTATAAAATCAGCCACCAAATTTACAATCAACCCTATCCGTCATGTAATAAATAACTCAAGCAAAATAAAAAAAGTAACATAACACAATAAATTTACAATCTTTAAGCGATAAATAAAATTAACAAAATCTTGCCCATTTATAAATTCATGAATTTATTATCACTATCACCATTTAACCTCAAATGACACAATATAATTATAAATTTAATCACCAAATGTCCAACACTTTATATATAAATATATACTAAAACACACCCACATACATTTTTTTTGTTGCCAACAAACCTTCATAACCAACAAATACTTTTATTAGCAATAAAATAATTTAAGTTTGTAAGATAAAATAATAATATAAATTAATGTCTAATTAAAAAATAATATTAGAAAATGGTCAAAATGCCTTAAAATTCTTATCTGGTGAAGCTTCTAGAAAGATGGAAACCCGCTCACACAATCCTGAAAGACAATAAAAAAATATCAAATTACACAACACGATCTCCGCCCACTCACACCCATACCTACACCTACACATATATACATGTATGGCAAAACCCTACAAATGGATAATATATAATCAATACCTAATTTTCTGATTGAATTTGTAAGAAGGATGATAACTCACCTATAATCCAATAACATAAATATCAAATTTCACACCTACACAACCCTCTCCCACTGCACCCACACCCACATAAGAGAAGAACAAAAACAAATAAAATATAACAAAAACAACCCATTATCAATGGGAATTCTAGAGGAATTTAGAAATTGAATCAATTTAGACCTAATTTCAGGCAAAGATGCTATGTGAAACTCAGATAAAAAAAATCATCAATTTATTAAAAAATGTCTACTATTTTTTATTTACATTAAATGATACCTTCAAATTAAGAAGCAAGCGGTAAAAAACATGTGGTCAGACATATAAAACTTTGAATTAATTTAATGAAAAAAATTATTGCATAACATGTAGTTTTATCGGTTTCACAGAGAAAATAATAATAACAACAACACAACGGAAACAAAAAAAAATGAGAATAGTATGAGATAGATGGAGAGAGATTGAGTATGATATAGACGGATAGGTAGATAGACAGAGAGAGTTATATGAGATATAAGAATTTTAAACGATCGTCAAATTAATAATTCTCAAACGATCTCAGCCGCGAAAAACCTCAAAACAAAAAATGCTAAGTCCCTTATTATATGGACTAATCAATACCCGTACCTGAAGACACTATGTAACAAACAAAAAAATAGTAAATAACTGCCTAAATTCAAAAGGAATTACTTAAAAATATTCATATCAATTCTTCTTTTAAAATAACTCAAAATATATCGTAGGTCATATTCTTCATATTAATAGAACTGTCATAAAAATATATAAAAACTCCCTAAAACAACACTATATATTCAAACACCTCCGAAAAAAATAAATACTAACATAACTCATTAAAATTTATAATCTTTAAGTAATGAATAAAATTAATAAAATCTCGTTCATTTATAAGACTTACAAATTTATCATCTCTACCACCACTCAATCCAATAACACAACATAATTATAAATTCAACAACCAAATTTCCAATCCACCCTATCTCCTATGTAATAAATAACTCAATCCAAAAAAAAAATACTAATAGAACACAATTAAATTCACAATTCTTAAGCGAGAAATAAAATCAAAAAAATGTTGCACTTTTATATCTCCTATGTAATTATAAATTTAATCACCAAATGTCCAATCCACAATATATAAATATACACATAAACACACACAAATACATTTCTTTTTTGGTCACCAACAAACCCTCTTAACTAACAACTGCTTTTATTAGAAATAATATAATTCAAGTTTGTAAGATAAAATAATAATATAAATTAATGTCTAATTAAAAATAATGTTAGAAAATCGTCAAAATGCCTTAAAATTTTTGTATGGTGAAGTTTCTAGAATGCTGAAAGCCCGCCTACAAAATCCTGAAAGGCCATAAAAAAATATCAAATTACACACCACGATCACTGCCCACTTACACCCACACCTACACTTACACCAACACCTACACCTAAACACATGTATAGGAAAATCCTACAAATAGATAAAATGAAATCAATACCTAATTGTCTGATTGAATATGTAAGAAGGATGATAATCCACCTATAATCCAATAACATAAATACCAAATTCCACACCTACAAAACCTTCTCCCACCGCATCCACACCCACATAAAAGAAGAATGAAAATAAGTAAAATATAAAAAAAGATAGCATTGTCATTGGGAATTCTATAGGAATTTATGCCCTAAATTAATTTAGACTTAATTTCAGGCAAAGATATTGTGTGAAACTCAGATAAAAAAAGTCATTAATTCGTGAAAAATATGTGTTATTTTTTATTTACATTAAGTGATATTTACAAATTAAGAAACAAGTGACAAAGTACATGTCATCAAATATATAAAAATTTTGAATAAATTTCATGAAATAAATGATTGCATAACATGTAGTTTTGTCTGTTTCACGGAGTAAATAATAATAAAAACAACACAATAGAAACAAAAAAAATAATAGTATGAGATAGATAAAGAGAAATTGAGTATGAGACAGACAAATAGGTAGATAAAAAGATAGAGTTATATGAAGGATGCGAGTTTTAGTGTTGTAAAAGAAATAAAAATTCAATTACGATCATCAAATTAATAATCATCAAACGATTTAAACCGCAAAAACCTCAAGACAAACAATAATAGCTCCCTTATTATATAGATTAATCATTACCCGTACCTGAAGACACAATGTAACAAACAAAGAAATCTTAAATAACTGCCCAAATTCAAAGGAATTACCAAAAAACCTTTATACCAATTCTTCTTTTAAATGACTTGAAATATCTCATTGGTTATATCCTCCATATTAATAGAACTGACATAAAAATATATAAAAACTCCCTAAAAGAACATCATATATTCAAATACCTCCGAAAAAAATAAATACTAACATAACTCAACGAAATTTATAATCTTTAAGCAATGAATAAAATCAATAAAATCTTTTTCATTTATAAGACTGACAAATTTATCACATCTACTACCATTTAATCCAATAACACAACATAATTATAAAATCAATCACCAAATTTTCAATCCACCATATCCTCCATGTAATAAATAACTGAAGGAAAAAAAAATACTAACAGAACACAATTAAATTCACAATTTTTAAGCAAAAAATAAAATCAACAAAAAATCTTATTCTTTTATAAAAGTCATGTATTTATCACTACTATCACCATTCAACGCCAAATGATACAAAGTAATTATAAATTTAATCACCAAATGTCCAATCATTTATATATAAATATACACAAAAACACACCCACATACATTTTTTTTTGTCACCAACAGACTCTCTTAACCAACAACTGCTTTTATTATAAATGCAATAATTTAAGTTTGTGAGAAAAAATAATAATATAAATTGCTGTCTAATTAAAAAATAATGTTAAAAATTCATCAAAATGCCATAAAATTCTTGTCTGGTGAAGTTTCTAGAAGGATGAAAACCATCCCACACAATCTTGAAAGGCAATAAAAAAAATCAAATTACACACCACGATCACCGCCCACTCACACCCACACCTACACCTATACACATGCATAGCAAAATCCTACAAATAGATAAAATATAATCAATATCTAATTGCTTGATTGAATATCTAAGAAGGATGATAACCCACCTATAATCCATTAACATAAATACCAAATTCCACACATACACAACCCTCCTATAATCCATTAACATAAATACCAAGTTCCACACCCACATAAGAGAAGAATGGAAACAAAAAAAAATATAACAAAAAGAGCCCATTACAAATGGGAATTCTAGAGGAATTTAAGCCCTAAATCAATATAGACCTAATTTCAGGCAAAGATATTGTGTGAAACTCGGAGAAAAGTTTCATTAATTTGTAAAAAAAGTGTGCTATTTTTTTTATTTCCATTAAGTGTTCTTTTCAAATTAAGAAGCAAGTGGCAAAATTCATGTCATCAGATATATAAAAACTTTGAATTAGTTTCATGGAATAAATGATTGCAAAACATGTAGTTTCATCTGTTTTATGAAGTAAGTAACAACAAAAATAATACAATGGAAACAAAAAAAATAAGATAATTGTCTGAGATAGATGGAGAGAGAATATGTATGAGATAGACAAATAGATAGATAGAGAGAGAGTTATATGACAGATGAGAGTTTTAGAGTTGTAAAAGAAATAAAAATCAAATTAGGATCGTCAAATTAAAAATCGTCAAACCATCTAAGCAGTGAAAACATCAAGACAAACAATGCTAGCACCCTTATTATATAAACTAGTAATTGCCCATGCTTGAAGGAACTTTCTAACAAGCAAAAAAAATTTAAACAATTGCTCAAATTCAAAAAGAATGACTTAAAAATATTCATATCAATTCTTTTTTTAAAATGACTTGAAATATATGATAGAACTATCATAAAAATGTATAAAAACTCCCAAAACAGTACCGTTTATTCAAATTCATCCGAAAAAAAATAAATACTGACATAACCCAGAAATTTATAATCTTTAAGCAATGACTACAATCAATAAAATCTTGTTCATTTATAAAACTCACAAATTTATCACCTCTACTGCCATTTAATTCAATAACACAACATAATTGTAAATTCAACCACCAAATTTTTAATCTGCTCTATCCTCCATGGAATAAATAACTCAAGCAAAAAAAATAAATACTAACACAACACAATTAAATTCATAATTTTTAAGCGATAAATAAAATTAACAAATTTTGCCCATTAATAAAAGTCATGGATTTATGACCACTATCACCATTCAAGGACAAACGACACAATATACTTATAAATTTAATCACCAAATATCTAATTCTTTATGTTGCCAACAAACATTCATAACCAACAATTGCTGTTATTAGAAATAAAATAATTTAAGTTTGTAAAATAAAATAATAATATAAATTGATGCCTAATTAAAAAGTAATGTAAGAAAATCGTCTAAATGCCTTAAAATTCATGTCTCGTGAAGCTTCTAAAAAGATGAAAACTCACTCACACAATCCTAAAAGGTATTAAAAAAATATTAAATTGCACACCACAATCTCCGCCCACTCACACCCATACCTACACCTATACACATGTATAGCAAAACCCTACAAATGAATAAAATTTAATTAATACCTAATTGTTTGATTGACTCGGTAAGAAGGATGATAACCCACCTATAATCCAATAACATAAATACAAAATTTCACACCCACACAACCCTCTCTCACCGCACCCACACCCACATAAGAGAAGAATGAAAACAAATAAAATATAACAAATAGAGTGAAAATTTAAAAAAATAAAAAATAAACTATATAAAAACCATTATCAATAAGAATTCTAGGGGAATTTAAGCCCTGAATCAACTAAGACCTAATTTCCGGGAAAGATACTGTGTCAAACTCAAGATAAAAAAAATTCTTCAATTCGTGAAAATGTGTGCTATTTTTTATTTGCATTAAGTGATAGCTAAAAATTAAGAAGTGGCAAAATACATGTCGTCAAATATATAAAAATTTTGAATTAGTTTCATAGAATAAATAATTGCATAACATTTATTTTCATCGATTTTATGGAGTAAATAATAACAATAATAATACAGTGGAAACAAAAAAATAAGATAATAGTATGAGATAGATAGAGAGAGTGAATATGAGACAAACAGATAGAAATATAGACAAATAGAGTTATATGAGAAATGAGAGCTTTAGAGTTGTAAAAACAATACAAGTTCAATTGGGATCGTCTGATTAATAATTTTCAAACAATTTGAGTCGCGAAAACCTCAAGACTAACAATGATAACTCCCTTATTATATAGACTAGCCATTGCTCCTGCCTAAAACAATTATGTACAAACAAAAAAAATCCTAAACAATTGTCCAAATTCAAAAGCAATGACCTAAAAATATTCATACCAATTGTTTTTTTAAATAGCTCGAAATAAATCGTGGCCTTTATCGTCCATCTTAATTATAGAACTGTAATAAAAATATAAAAAAAACTTCTCAAAACAACACTATATATTCTAATACCTCTGAAAAAAATAAATACTAACATAACACATTGAAATTTTCAATCTTTAAGCAATAAGTAAAATCAATAAAATCTTGTTCATTTATAAGACTCGCGGATTTATCACCTCTACCACCACCTAATCCAATAACACAACATAATTATAAATTCAACCATCAAATTTCAAATCCACCCTGTTCTCCATGTAATAAATAACTCAAAAAAAAAGAAACAGAACACAATTAAATTAACAATTTTTAAGCAATAAATAAAATCAACAAAATCTTGCCCTTTTATAAAACTTATGAATTTATTACCACTATCACCATTTAACCCCAAATCAAACAATATAATTGTAAATTTAATCACTAAATGTCTAATCCACTATATATAAATATATACACAAAAACACACCCACATACATTTTTTTTATTACCAACAAACTCTCCTAACCAACAACTGTTTTTATTAGAAATATAATAATTTAAGTTTGAAAGATAAAATAATAATATAAATTAATGTCTAATTGAGAAATAATGTTAGAAAATCGTCAAAATGGCATAAAATTCATGTCTAGTGAAACTTTTAGAATGATGAAAACCCACCCACACAATCCTGAAAGACAATAAAAAAATATCTAATTACACAACATAATCACCGCCCACTCACACTCACACCTACGCTTACACCTATACACATGTATAGCAAAACCCTACAAATGGATAAAATATAATAATACGTAATTGTCTAATTGAATTTGCACGAAGGATAATAACCCACCTATAATCCAATAATATAAATACCAAATTCCACACCCACACAACCCTCTCCCACTGCACCCACGCCCACATTAGAGAAGAATGAAAACACATAAAATATAACAAACAGAGCAAACTTACAAAAATAATTTATATAAAAACTATTAACAATGAGAATTCTAGGGGAATTTTGGCCCTGAATCAATTAAGACATAATTTTAGGCAAAGATACTATGTGAAATTCAAATAAAAAAAGTCGTCTTTTCGTGAAAATGTGTGTGTTTTTTTATTTAGATTAAGTGATATCTACAACTTAAGAAGCAAATGGCAAAAATACATGTCATTAGAAATATAAAAACTTTGAATTAGTTTAATGTAATAAATGATTGCATACATAACATGTAGTTTTATCTGTTTTATGGAGTAAATAATAACAAAAACGACACAATAGAAACAAAAAAAAAAGTATGAGATAGATAGTGAGAGGGTGAGTATGAGATAGATAGATAGACAGAGAGAGTTATATGAGAGATGAGAGTGTTAGAGTTATAAAAGAAATGAAAGTTCAATTACAATCGTCAGATTAATAATCCTCAAATGATTTGAGTCATGAAAAACCTCCAGACAAACTATATTAACTCCTCTATTATATGGACTAGTTATTGCATGTGTTTAAAGACACTATATAACAAATAAAAAAATATTAAACAATTGTCCAAATTCAAAAGAAATGACCTAAAAATATTCATATCAATTCTTTTTTTAAAATGACTCGAAATATATCGTCGACTATATTCTCCATATTAATAGAACTGTCATAAAAATATATAAAAAACTCCCCAAAACAATAGTATAAATTCAAATGCCTCGGGAAAAAAAAAACAAATGCTAACATAATCCATTGAAATTTATAATCTTTAAGCAATCAATAAAATCATGTTCATTTATTAGACTCATGAATTTATCACATCTACCACCACTCAATCCAATAACACAACATAATTATAAATTCAATTAGCAAATTTTCAATTCACCCTATCTCCATGTAATAAATAACTCAAGCAAAAATAAATAAATACTAACATAATACAATTAAATTTACAATCTTTAAGTGATAAATAAAATCAACAAAATCTTAATCATTTAGAAAACTCATGAATTTATCACAACTCTCATCATTCAATCCCAAATGACACAATATAATTATAAATTTAATTATCAAATATTCAATTCTCTATTTATAAATATACACTAAAACACTTCCACATTTATTTCTTTGTTAGTTATCAACAAACCCTCCTAACCAACAACTACTTTTGTTAGAAATATAAAAATTCATGTTTTTAAAATAAAATAGTAATATAAATTAATGTCTAATTAAAAAATAATGTTAGAAAATTGTCAAAATATCTTAAAATTCTCATATGGTGAAGCTTCTAGAAGGATGAAAACCTGCCCACAGAATCCTGAAAGGCAATAAAAAATATCAAACTACACCCGACGATCACCGCCCACTCACACTCAGACCTACAACTACACTTGTACACATGTATAGCAAAACCCTACAAATGGATAAAATAGAATCGATACCTAATTGTCTAATTAAATCTATAAGAAGGATAATAACTCACCTATAATCCAATAACATAAATACAAAATTTCAAACTTGCCCAACTCTCTCCCATCGCACCCACCCACATAAGAGAAGAATGGAAACGCGTAAAATATAACAAAAAAATAAATTCCTTTCTTTTGCTGGAAGACTTCAACTCACTCAGTCAATCCTTATTAGCATTCAAACCTTCTGAGCCTCTCACCTTTGTCTTCCACAGCAAATCATTGAAAATATTGAAAGGCTCTTAAGATCTTTCCTCTGGATTGGAATTGAGATTAAGTCAACTGGTGACAAAGTTTCTTGGGAGGATATTTGTAGACCAAAAAAAGAAGGAGGACTTGGAATTAGAAGACTCAAGGATACCAATTCAGCCCTCATGATGAAATATCTCTGGCATCTCTTCACTGATAAACAAGGTCTTTGGTCTAAATGGATTCACTCTTACTACCTCAAGGGTAGGAGTATCTGGGTTGTTAAACCACCGCACAACTGTTCTTGGAATTGACTCAACATCTTAAATTGAGAGTTCTCATCAGACCCTTTTTTAAGCATCTTATTGGCAATGGTATGAACACTAGTCTTTGGCATAATTCATGGCACCCCTATGACACCCTGTCACTTTTCTGCAACACCACCACCATGGATGATTCTAGTTTGTCAACAAACTCAAAGGTTAGCTTCATTGTCAATGAAAATCAATGGTCTTGGCCAACAATTGTTCCTGCTGAATTGATGGATATCATTCAGAACATGCCTTCCTATCTCTCAAATCATCTACGTGAAGACACTGTGAAATGGACACTTGCCCCAAATGGATTTTTTTCTTCATCATCTACTTGGAAACAGATTAGGGAGCAACACCTTAGAGTACCTTAGTACCATCTAGTATGGTTTTCTCAAGGCATCCCTAGAATGAACTTTATACTATGGTTGGCTATCAAACAAAGGCTAAGCACAATAGATAAAACCCTAGCTTATGCAACCTAACTTGGGACTGATTGCAGCCTATGCAACCTTTCCCAAGAATCTCACCGTCATCTCTTCTTTGCTTGCCCTTACTCAAGGTTCATCTAGTGTCATCTAATACTTTTTTGTGGTGAACAATGGCAAACTACTTCATGGGAACCCCCTTCTTGATCAAGTTAACCAAATATGGTAGGGTAAATCCATGCTCAGAACCCTTCAAAAGTAATGTCTGTCTGTAAATGTTTACTTTATTTGGAGAGAAAGGAACTCAAGGCTCCGTAGCCACCAATCCAGGAACTCCAAAGTCATCTTGCATAGTTTGTTTTGCATTGGTACCCCTTTGGAATTCCCCTTTCTTTTGCTCACCATTGGGGTTTCACTGCTTGTATTGACTTTTGTTTTGATTTACATCACAGATTTTTCACATGAATAAAAACATTTTACTTTTTGAAAAAAAATATATAACAAATAGAGCGAACATTAAAAAAAATTACAAAAATAATCTTTATAAAAATCATTATCAATGGGAATTCTAAAAATCAATAGGCCTTTGGTCAAATAGTACTTCTTACCTTATGAAAATTTTACCTTCTTGAGGCCAAGGGTTCAAGTCCCCCTCCCCTCTCCCAAAAAATATAAAAAAATAGAAATTCTAAAGGAATTTAGGCCCTAAATCAATTAAGACCTAATTTCAGGCAAAGAAAATGTGTAAAACTCAGATAAAAAAAGTCGTCACTTCGTGAAAAATGTGTGTTTTTTTTATTTACATTAAGTGATATTTACAAATTAAGAAGCAAGTGACAAAATACACATCGTCAGATATATAAAAACTTTGAATTAATTTCATGGAATAAATGATTGCATAACATGTAGTTTCATCTATTTAATGGAGTAACTAATGACAAAAACAACACGTGGAAACAAAAAAATAAGATAATAGTATGAGATAGAGAAAGAGAGAGAGTGTGAGTATGAGATAGATAAAGAGCTAGACAGAGAGAGAGTTATATGAGATATGAGAGTCTTAGAGAGATAGGAGTCTTAGAGTTGTAAAAGGAATGAAAGTCCAATTAAGATCATCACCTTAATAATTCTCAAACGATCTGAACCGTTAAAACCTTAAGACAAACAATGCTAATTCCTTTGTTATATAGATAGGGAAACAAAACGAGCAGATTATTCTCTCTATATTGTATATGGGAAACTCTAGAAAGATTAATCATAAGATCGAAAAACCTGATGAGAAGGCTAGATGTAATGAAAAGGCATTAGTCTAGAAGAAATTTTTGTGCAAGTGGTTTGTTTGTTAAGCACCATCTTATTTACTATTTGCAATAGTCACATTATACACCAAAAAAATTAATTTAAAAATCATGAAACTTGCTTAGATGGGAAAAATTGAGTGAAAATAAAAATAATAGTATACTTTTATATATATTGTAACTCTAATATCTATATCTATATACTACTAATAAAAGTATCTTAGATGAAAAACTTTTGAATTCCTCTTTTACCCGTAAATAAAATTATAAAGACAATTATACCTCACACTAATGATTTCATTTAAAACTTTTGAGTTTTTATTTTGTCCGTAAATAAATATATGAACACTTATGGCCTAAATCACAAAAATTTGGCATTGAGTGTATCTTTTAAGAAACTTACAAATTCAATGATTACCAATGTACAATCCATAAAAGTCACTAATAAAAAAAATATTTTCTAATTTTATCCCAGTACAATTTAATGAAGTCCATATTATAATTTCGTAACTGTGATTTAACAATAATATAAAATCCATATTATCCCTGATCCAAAGATTACTCTAATTGATTTCTCTCTTTTTTTTTTTATGGATTCATAATAGAAAACTAAATTTTTTTATTGGCC
>CM042198.1:16204036-16230568 GCA_023539305.1 Ilex asprella | reverse complement strand
CCAAACCTCCAAAAGTTGAAGAAAGTCAAAGTAAAAGCAAGATAGTGACTCACCACCAAAAATATGAAAAATAAATAAAGAAAAGCAAAGTTGGGAGGGAAACAACATTAATCAAACAATAATTGGGTGTTAGTGAAGGTCAGGGAATTATTCTTTTATGGCCATTATATGATTGAAGTGGGCTACACATAGAGCAAGAGATTCAGCCTATCATGAGAAAAGAAGATTAATAAGAAAGGAAAAGCTTGAAATGAATTGTTGCATTGCACTTCAAGTGGTGTTTTTAGGCTTTGTGTGCTATGAATGGTGCATTGCCACTAGGGCTGACAATTCTAAACACGACTCGTGAAATTGACACAGATTTAACGGGTTTGGGTATAATTTTAATAGATTCAGGTGATTAACGAGTTAACTCGACAAACCTGTAAAATAAACGAACCAGTTTCGTGTTTAACATATAAACTTGTTTCAACCTATTTCACTTGTTAAGAGTGGTACAATAAATTTTTTAAAAACATGTTAGGTCTATCAGCTTCTATCTCATCTCACACCTTCCATCTCTCAAAATCATTCAAATTTAATAATCATTTAATGTTTATTTTTTGTCTTTAATGTTTTGTTCAGTCATGATTTATTGTTATAGTAAATAAGTCAATCATGTGTAATGTGTGGTGAATTAATGATTTTTTATGTGGACTTGAAATTATCTGACCTATTCTCTTATTTAACGGGTAACACGCGGGTTATATCGAGTAACTCGTCTAATAAACGATTCGTGTATGAGTGTGATAGTTGGACTCGTTTATATAAACGAATAGAGTATGAATGAAGTACTTTTTGACACAAATCCGTTTCACCCGACATGAAATAGTTCCACTCGACACGATTGTCTGGTCTAATTGCCACTTGACACTTCCAAGGTGTGTTATGAATGGGTGCATTGCCACTTACACTACTGCAAGTGGTGTTTTAGGCTTTGTGTGTTCTCAGATAAAGTTATGTATTTAATATTATATTGTAGGGTATAGTAATCATGAAATAACTAAAGAGAGTTTAGTTGTTTATGACACTACTTTAGCACCTAAAATATATATATTTAAAAAAAAACTCATTTTTTTACCCAAACATAAAGTGTTCTCACATAACGCTAATTTTCTTATTTTGTTTCAATTTTCAGATTTGTTCGAATTTGTTCTCTCAATCAGGCAGTCATTGGAGACAAAAATTTGAAAAACGAAAATAGAAATCTTAATAGGTGTAAATTGAAACACAACTCAAAAATTGAGGAGCCATGTGAGACAACTTAAAAGTTTCAGGGAAAACTTGAGAATTGAAAATTTTCCTGAGTAAAACAGCATTAGCCTTACCAGAGAGAGAAGTGGGGGCCAAGGACCATAAACTTGAGTTGGGGTCCATGAAATGAAAGGAGCCCCAAAGGCCCAAACTAATCAATGCCTTTAGCTTCCTCAACCACGCGGACTCTGTCAGACCAAGACGTTTGTGGGCCTCTGTGGGCCTTTGTCACACAAGTACAGCTGCCTCTCTCTCTCTCTCTCTCTCTCTCTCTCTCTCTCTCTCTCTCCAGCTTGGGACCAGGTTTTAAGACCCGGACCGGCCCAACAGGTTGACCTAGAAAACTGGTAACCCGAACACTAAACCGAGCCAATACCCTAATCGAATCATTTTAGCATAAAAAACGGTCATGACTCGTCAAACTGGGAGGGATTTCCATTTACTGCTCAAACTTGACGGGTACATGCAAACCAGCCGGGTTAAAAAAGGTTTATAATTAAAGAGCAATGCTATTTGAATTTAAAAATTTTATCTAATTTATTAATATAATGATATGATTTCAGTAGAATCATTGGATTAACATCAAGTTTCAATGTTTGATAAGTTCCACAGTCAATCTAAAGGTTGTAATGAAGAGCAATGCTATATATCTTAAATTTGTATCTCAAATATTCATTTCAAATAAATAGGAACTATTAAATGAGTCATCAACATTTTGAACATTTTTGCCCTCATATACTATTCGACTTCGAGGTCAAATCTGAAAGATCCTCAACCTCTCAGTTGTATTTCTCTCTCTTCGCAATCCATCTTCGATGCCTACGAATTTGGTCTCTCAAGCTCTAGGAAGTATAACCGCCACCATCCACTCAGATGGATTGAAGCATAACACATCTCCGTCGGTGTCACTACTCATCACCAAACACAACCACCATCAACCCAGATTTACCACCACTACAGAACTGAAGCTACGACCGCAAGTGTCACAAGGGCTAAGGGACTAACACCAACTCCTAACAAGAACCCACAAACCACCACCGTTCTGCCACTTCTCTCTCTCCCTCTCTCTCTTCGTTATTCGTCTTCAATGACTTCAAATTCAACTTCAAATCTGGTCTCTCTCAATCATTTCTGTCGATCTCAATTGTTAACTTGAATCAAAGTAGTATTAGGGTTTTGCTTCAAATACTCTCCTCTTCGGCATTTACAATGATCTAACAAGTAGCAAGTATAATGGGTTACAAATTCCAAGAAAAAAAACCATTGCTAGTGTTGTTTGAATCAGTTTTACCATGATACTTTGTGTTCTTGATATTGGCTATAGATAGATGTAGTTGTTTATTTGTGATATTCTTAATAATTAGATATATTTTTTATACTAATTAATGATATTCTTCATATCTTCATTCTATTTTTTTTTTTTTGGAATCTTATTCTCCATATCTGCTTGTTATTTTCATAATTGTTATAATATTTTTTTACCTATTTAGTATCATTAATATTTATTTTTTATTATATTATTAGTTTGACCATTGAGTTAACAGTTGAACCAATAACTCATTGACTCAATCCCTCTCCTGAATTGATATCCGGACCCATTTTTATAACTATCCTTGGACACACTCTATCATAGGCCTAGGTAGTAGGCTTAGATTCTCCTTCCCAATTGAGAGGAACAAAAGGAACAACTATCTGTTACTATATACGGTAATAATAGCCTTTTGACCTTATTATTCTTCCATATTGTTTTATGATGCTATCAATAGGTCTAGGGTTACTCTTGTGGTCCTACCCGGCTCCAATTCGAATTAGTCAGAGTTCAAAGAGACTTTTGGATACCGGATAGTCTGACAAAAAAAAAAAAAAAAATAGGTCTAGGGTTACCACTTCCTTCAAATTTGGAAAACAAATTAATTAGCATTACTTAAGGATAATGATAAACATCACTTTTCTTTCAGTTCAATTTAAGCTTTTCATTATTCCCATTAGATGATCCACTTTAAGCTTTGAGTCCAATTTGATTATCCTAATTTTCCTCATTAGACAAGAAAAAAACTCGACACATATTTTTCTTTCCATATATTATTAATCTATATTTGTACTAATAATCATGGAAAAAGAACTTGATCTATGTAAAACCTATTACAACAAATTCGAGGTGTCAAGTTCAACTTGCACAAGAGGTTTTTTATTTCTTTGATGTGTGTAATTTTGTGTGGCTCTGATTTTTTTAGTCTGTATAATTTGAAGATAATTTATGTGTTTAGAGTTTACGATGTAGTCACGAATGGAAATAAATTGTCGTTCTGACGTTATCTTATCGCCTCAGAAAAAGTGTCCAAAAAGATGATTCCTACAACCCTCAAAGATGTATGTGGCTGTTTTTCACCCAATTATTAGGCAGTATTAAAGGCTTGATTGGCATTGCTATATATGATATCAAGTGCCAGAACTCCTTGCATGATGCCACTGTGGTTAATGGCCAGCAAATTTTCAGCAGCTTCTTTCAAGGGTGTGAATAGAGTCCAAGTCAATCACCTAAACGAGGGCTAATTAAATATCGAGCCAAACATTCCCTTAAAGCAGCTACCTTTGGAAACGACCTTTAGCCAATAGTAGACACACGTGTGTGCTTATAATCCCACACGTATACTTATAATTTTGGACTTTCCTGCTCCAATCATACTTCCTAGAAGATAAGTACAAGTAGTACTTATGATGGTGGAGGTTTTTCATTTCTAATGTAATGATGCTATTCTCCGATCAACTTTGTTAATTGTAAATAAGTCTGTCAATCGTGTTCAAAGATGATAATGCCGAAAATTGAGAGACATGAGTGGGATGATTTGATGAGCTCTATGTGAGATATATAAACTGTGTGTATGACGGAATAAGAGAAAATGCACAATAGGTTAAATTATTCACTAAGCCGAAGAGTTAGACAAATCTACTATAATGGAGACTTACTCCTTGGTTTGTGCAATACTTGAGGAAGAAGAAAGAGGTTACACTTGAGGTATTTGCTCGCACGTGCTGAGGCAAGCAAATGGTCAGCCTATTTATTCACAAGGTTGGTGTAATCCTGACAAACTTGTTAAAAAATATTTAGGGTAATTATTGGCCGTTATAGGCTCTTCTCCTTAGACGTGATGTGACGTGACATTGAAGAAGTCATGACGTGACATATTAGAGTAAATATAGGGTGTAATAGTGATACCACATCATTAATGTTACGTGGTGTCTACAGTCAATTATAAAACAATAAATGGGATTAGTGAACCCCCGCTATTTCAACATGAAAACTATTAGATAATGTGATTATTGATAATTATTAAAACAACAAAGTCCACTAAATGCACTTTTGCATTTTATCATTGGTTGATGACACCATGTGACATTAATGATGATGTCATCTTTAAATTCAATATTTTCTCGACATATTGGAGATAATAACTTCTTGCCTAATGTAGGGTTTGCCGATAAAAGTTCTTTTCCACATTTTCTAGTTGTTCCCAAGCGGGTGCACTTATAGCTGATCGGGACCTTTGCCAAGTCAGGTTGGCATATGGATGACCTAACCTAACATAAGTTCGACCTGAGTAATTTCTTATGTTTATCATCAAAAGAAAAATTCATTGAGTTAAAGCAATATGTCTGAACGTCTGGTCAACTCATCCCCTTATGTTTAGCCCAACCTAGCTTTGAAAGAGTCACAACTCAAGTAGAAGTGTGGTGACGAAAATCACATACAAGACAAATTGAATTACACAGGTAAGGATAAATCTAGAGATAAAAATAAGGACCCGATTCTAATTCTAATAAGATCAATTCAAAGTCTAATTTTAACCCTCAATTTTTAGTTTTTGAATCATTGAATTCTCATAAATTCCATTTTAGTTTAAGTATCAGAGGATTGACTTCGAAACACCTCTAATCTCTGACTTTATTTTTAGGTGATTGTGATCTATCTTGATCAAACACAAGAACCATACCCTATCTCCTCATTCTTCCTAATGTTGGTGTACATGAAACTTTTTGTTTCTCAAGTAGTACAAACTTAACATTCTATCTAAAGTTATTGGACTATCGAATTCTAAAGACACTGTGATGTAATCTATTATACCAATAAATACACTTGATGATGGGGCACGCACCATCTTAAAGAATAATGTGACATAGTGCATTCTTTAACTCTGTCGTTACTTTTATTGTTATATGTGGTTTGACCTTCTATAATTTGAACATGATGAGAACTATTTCTGATAGCTTCACTTCTCATTTGAAGTCATAAGGTGGTCATATGGCTCAGGGCAAGCTGTTATGCGACAGATGAGTGAGAAAATCGCTAGTACAAAGAGGTAGTTAAGAACCACCTACATTGTGATGTCCAGGGATGGCCCTCTTTCATCCAATCGCCACTAGACTTGGCCATCATTTTCATTGAGCTGTTTATGATACTCCCAATGATTAGGCGCCAAATTGTTGTGTAGGTTCTTTCTCTCTTCTTTTTTTAGGGTTTTTTCTGGGAGTTGGGGGGGGGGTATTCCTATGTGTTTCCATTCCTGCATCCCAGACATTATTGTTCATTTTATGATTATCCTTCAAGATTAGTTGATTTATCAACCAAAAAAAAAATGCATTGATATTAGACACGACACAATCCATGCTTTTTTGTTGATAGTGAATAATGATTCTACTCACGTGTTTCATTAGATTTTTGTTTGAAATATAGTTGTTAGATAAGCATAATTATTTATAAATCACAAGCATCAGACTCATTAAGAAAACGTTAAACATGAAATCCCGAGATAATAATTATTATAGTTATTTCATCCAAGTTATCGATGGATTTAGAACTGAGAACTTCTTAACAAATCCATACTAATGATTCCCCCCAGGAATAATCTCGAGAGACTTGAATGCATTAAACTTTTAATTAATATTACGAAATTTCATATCAAGACAACTAGATTACCATCACGACTCAAGAGGAAAAAGCTCAAATTTAATGGTCCTAAGGGTGATCCTCTCTCATTGTCACTCTCAAAATCATATTAGAATGAAAAAAATTCATCACCGTCACTCTCTGTATCTGCTACAGTCTATGGTTAACCGAAAAGTCATAACCACTACAACTACCACAGTTATGGTGTTGAGGTACTACTCTGGAGTCTTATATTTTTGGCACCGCCATCCTTCTATAAGTTCATGGTAAGGTGAGTATTTCTACCCACCAACCTTGGATTTTTTTACTTTTTTGTTCGACGATAAAGAATTACGGAGATAGTTTATGTGCATCTTGACTAAACTCCTCAGTCATTTACTATGCAACTAGAGTATTCATTTCTCGTGACTTGAGCCCAACCTTATCATCAACATTGTGGCTGCTCCCCCTCTGCCATCATAACCCTATAGCCAATTTGATCATACTTTATTAGTCATACTATATGCCAGAGAAATGCCATTTTTCGGATATCTTGCTGCTAGGATTTGGACCAAAAAATCTTATTACGACCAGTTAATCCGGGTTTGAGATCATGGGTATATGGATTTATAATTGGTATTAATGAATTCAAGTCCTCTTAGAAATAATGGATGACTCATATTCATTATGCACAAAAGACAATGTGTTTGTGGACCGAGCGGAATGTAGCGAAGTAGAGTCCAACACAACGAAGTGGCGCGCAATAAACTGGTATCTACAAATAAGTTGCGACCCAGTTGAAATTTTAGCACAGTGAAAAACCCGTAGACATAAATGGATTTCTGTCAAACCATGTAAATTTCGTGTTCAGTTGTCTTGATTTCTAGCTTTTCTTTTTTAATTGCTCGTCGCACTGAATGTTTCCAACAAGTTCATGACAAACTGACCCACCAGAAGTTATTAATCAATGGGTCAACACAAATTCATGTACACCCACCTAGCTATATATAACTATACACCACTTATATTTACACGATTCCTACACTATACAAACTCGACTATAAGGGGTTCGAACAAGGGTTCAATAAATTTAACACGACACGACCTATACAAATCCCTCATGGCAAGACACAATCTAGACACAAAACAAATCCTATGTCAACCTTGGATAGGATAAATCGGAATTTTAGTTTATAGAAAAAGTATGAGCATAGATTCGATTAAGTGATAATAAAATTTTAGACATAAAATTGAACGTTGAAGTTTGTATTTATGGGTTATATGGGTCAATACGAATAAGACACAAAAATAAATAAGTTAACACTACATGACACGATTAATTAAACAGATTAAGTTAAAGTTGGCCAGTGTTTGACATGAATTCAAAATAACACGACATGAACATGAATATGATCCAACATGACACGATAATTGCCCCTAGATGAGAGGGTTCCACATAGCTTTTGAAAGATTCATGCTTTGTACTTGAAGTTTTGGGTCTCTACCCTTAAATCTGTAGGAAATGTTGCCCTTTGGTACCAAATCTGACCTAATTTTGCCTAGAATTACCTTTAAGATCATGATGGTTTTAAGTGGAGTACAACTAAATTACAATTAATAATCCCACCCGGTCCTGGCCGGCACAGTCCAACCCATGGCCAACCATAACTACCCCTCTCCATCCAACGGAGGCACCAATGTTCTACATAATGAAAGGCAAAGAAAGGCACATTTTTGTCTTAATGACTAAAGAGAAGAACAAAATTTCTTAGTTAATGATAGGACCGAGATAATTCGATATACTTTTCTTTAAATTTTTTTTATTGTAAATCAATCAACCATTATAAATTCAACTAAGATGCATAGTATCAAGGTAGGGGTGACAATTTAATTGTGTCATTCATGCTTAGGTCGTGACATTTCAACTTTATGTTAAACTCTAGCCCTAATTATTTAATTAATCTTATCCTATATGTTAACATGACCCGATGTGGTTCTTAGTGTGTGCAGTCCGGAGTGACCCACATAACTCATGAACTAATAACCTAGGACTATGATTCTCTTCTCTCTAGACTATATCCACCACTTAGTGATCCCCAAAAATAAAAAAATGAACAATCCAATTCTAGAAAACAAAGTAACAAATCTTTTAATTCTATAAAAATTTACACAATACCTGATAAAAAATATATGTTTTTTTGTACATATTGATATATATTTGTAGAGTGTTATTCGAGTTTGACGTTATACTAATCTATTCATGTGAATAAGTTGTAATTTTCTTAGTTTGTTTCAAGAATTAGTAAATCATAATTCACGAATTTCGTGTCAAAAATTGGCATCTTAAGCTGGTGGTCAAAAAATGTGATTGCAATATGATGTTGGATAAAATATCTTTAAAATATATATGTATTTCCTTATATGTATTCATACAAAAAAAAAAAAAGCAAGTGTCAAAATCCATTAATGATTATTTACTTTTTCTCTAATTAAGAGTACTTCGAGATTTTCAAAACAACTGAGGGCTAAAAGATTAATTAAGAAAAATGTTGTTTGCACTTAATTTGAGTACATAGTTTAAAAATTTAATTCAATACAGTCGTTAGATTCAAAGTGAACTCTATTTAATATTAAAATTCACAATTAATCTAATAATTACATTGAATTAAATCTTTAGTTAGGCTCTATAAGCTATAACATTATGAATTAATTAAATAATTTTTTCAAACTCCCAATGAATCATAATAAGTCTCGCTTGTGACAGTATGGTGACGTTTGTCAGGCGGTTTAACAAATGTATATTGTTTGTAAATAGTGTTAGTTCTAAAGTTTATAATATGTACACACTATATATATGTCCCACTTCCATTACTTCCTCTTGGGTGAATTCAGTTCAGTACCCTCCTACGAACAAAAGGAATATATAGAGATATCACCATCTCTCTCTCTCTCTCTCACACACACACACACACACAGCTTCTCTTTCTGCTGAATGAATGCTGATTTAGCCCTTTCTTCCGGTTATTTCTCCTTTGAACAATACAGAAGTTCAAGGAAATTCATTCTCACCAGTGGATAGAACTCTCCTAAGTCCTGATCCACTCCGCCAATTGAGGAATCAACTGATCATGCCCAATCTCTCTTTGGAAAAGAGAGAAGTTATCGTCAAATCTCAGTTTATTTCTTAGGAGAGAGAAAGCTTCAATCTTTTATGCATCAACAACACGTTCTTTTGACTAAATGGGTCTCCTAAATTTATGCTGTTTTCTATAATCTTACCCAGTTTTGAATTACAGAACTTAGAATTTTCTTCAAGTGTTATATACTGTGCTTGCACTGTTCATGGACTATTTGAGGGAGATAGAGGGTAAAAGAGCTCATGATCGTCGTTCCAATGAAACCATGACGCAGTCTCCGAGACGTGTATGGGTCCCCGGACCGGTCATCGTCGGCGCTGGACCGTCAGGGCTCGCGGCAGCAGCTTGTTTGAAAGAAAAAGGGGTACCAAGTGTAATTTTAGAGAGATCTAACTGTATAGCTTCTCTGTGGCAGCTCAAGACATATAATCGCCTTCGTCTTCACTTGCCTAAGCAATTCTGTGAGCTACCTCTCATGGCCTTCCCGGAGGAATTTCCCACTTACCCTACTAAGCAACAGTTCATTGAATACTTGGAAGATTATGCGAAAAGATTTGAGATCAAGCCAGAGTTTGATCAGAAGGTGGAGAGAGCTGAGTATGATCAGAGTCTTGGGTTTTGGAGGGTGAAGAGTGTGGGGTTGAAGGAGGAGGAGACGGAGTACGTGTGCCGGTGGTTGGTGGTGGCGACGGGGGAGAATGCGGAGGCGGTGGTGCCGGAGATTGAAGGGATGAAGGACTTTGGAGGGAAAATAGTGCATACAAGTTTGTACAAGAGTGGTGATGATTTTAGAGGGAAGAGGGTTTTGGTGGTTGGCTGTGGAAATTCAGGAATGGAGGTTTGTTTGGATCTCTGCAATCATAATGCCCGCCCTTCCCTTGTTGTCAGAGATACAGTAAGAATTAGCCCTCTCTCTCTCTCTCTCTCTCTCTCTCTCTCTCTCACACACACACACACACACACACACACCCCCTAATAAAGCAAAACCCATTAAGATTTTTTTATGTTTTTTGTCAGTTAAATCTTTTAATTTACATTAGAATAAGCAAAAGTTAAAGTTCTAAGTTCATGTCGAAGTAGCAACCTGTTGGAATTTTCTTGGATTTTTTAGGGATAATTTGATGAATATGTACAGGGATTAGTGTATTTTAATTTGGAATAATTTACCATATGCTTCTAAAAATCAAAATATGCTTATAAAAACCAAAAATATACTTATTCAGGTAATTATGTATTAGGGTTTACAAAACCCAAGTTCATATTGCTTAGAGTTTTTATTAACTTTGATGAAGGAAATGAAAAATCTTAGTTTATGTTTCAAGCTTTTATTGAAAATTTTCATGTTGGTGAGTTCCAACTCAAAGTTGTCTAGAGTTTGTTCAAAAAATGGATGGAAATTGATGAATTTTTTATCTGAAAAAAGTGAAAAAAAAAATGAAAAAAAAACTGTGATATATGTATATATGTCTTTCTTGGGATTCCCAAGCATGAACATCATTGTTCAGAATCGTAGGATTTCATTTCACAATCATTCATATATTTTTGCACTGTAAAGGACCCTCTAGTAAATGGAGTCCAGTGATGGGTCTAAAGGGATTCATTTAGGTTCCTTTTTGTTAATCCTCCTTTATGTGACACTTTTTTTGTCCATCAAATTAGGTGCACATCCTACCACAACAGATGCTGGGAAGATCAACTTTCGGGCTGTCCATGTGGCTGCTCAAGTGGCTGCCCATGCGACTTGTCGATCGCCTTTTATTGATTGTATCATGGCTACTGCTCGGTGACACTGCCAGATTTGGCCTCGACCGGCCCCAACTGGGGCCTCTTGAGCTCAAGAACTTGTCCGGAAAGACACCGGTGTTGGACGTTGGGACGTTGGCCAAGATCAAAAGTGGAGACATCAAGGTACTTGCGTATCTGTGCAAATTGCAAAATATCAAACACTTTTCTTTACCTTTGGCATGGGCCTTTTTAGTGTTTGATGGATCCCATTGTTTGTGTTTATCAATGATTGCACAACGTGTACTTGGTGGCCACTGTGACAATTCTCTATTAAGCTTTTTTTCTTCTTATTTGATGATTTCCTCCCTAGTTCAAACACTTTATTTATTACAATTATGCTTCGAAAGTGAAGTCCAGTTCCTCATTCTGTTGGTTTACAACTCCTCAAACCTTATGTAGTCAAGTTTTATAACAGTATTTTGAAATACTGTAAAAGTATTAATTCCTATTGTTTGGTTTTCAGTTAATTTTGCCAAATTTAGGAGATTCTAATTTTGAATTTGTTGTTTTGGTGTAGATATATCCAGGCATTCAGCAATTAGAACGTTACGCCGTGAAATTCAAGAATGGCATAAAAGAAAATTTTGATGCAATCATTTTGGCAACTGGTTACAAAAGCAATGTGCCATTTTGGCTAAAGGTATCTTTTTTGCTTTTCTTTTTTACTTTTTGGAATTTTCTTGATTCTTAGGGATGTAATATTCTTAACAAATTTGGAGGACTGAAATAGATCGATACTTGTTTACAGGAGAAAGAGATGTTTTCAGAGAGAGATGGACTACCTCAAAGACCATTTCCGAATGGGTGGAAAGGCCAGTGTGGTTTATACGCGGTGGGATTCACTAAGCGTGGTCTGCTTGGTGCATCCATGGATGCTAAAAGAATCGCGGAGGACATTGAACGGTGTTGGAAAGCTGAGGCAAAGCATTTCAATGCCTTCTCTCCCTTCTTTTCGTCGCAATCATAGAGTTGTTCCCTTTAGACAGTGTAGGTTTGATTGAAGAGAAAATGATTGGAAAAAATTTTGTTCGTACATTGGCACAATGTTGGTAAGAAGTTGCTCCTCCAATTAAAAAAAAAAATGGGAAAAGCAAAAGAGACTTACTTCCGAAATCCCCATCTTTCCAAACATTGCGAAAAAAGAGCTCAAGAAAAGGAAAAGAAAAAAAAACAGAAGAAAAAGAAGACTAGTAGTTTTTTTTTTTTTCCGGGGGGGACCTCAGTCATCTAATGTGTTTGTACAGCTAGTACATTGCCAATTTTTCTCTAATTAGTAGGTATGACTTCTTAGAGGGAGGCAAGTTGTAGGGAGTTTGGGATATGCAAATTGTTACCGACACGGGGTTCGGGTTGACAGCATAACAATCTGATGTTTTTTTTCCTTAGTTGTGTGGTTGATGATTTTTGAATTAGGGTTTTGGGGCTTGTGTGTGTGGAGGTGACTTCAACTATAGATCTTGACTTCTGATTAAATTATGATGGAGAAGCTTTCGTACTCTATATGATCTCTAAAGCAATTTTATAGTCTCTATCACTTCTGCCAATTTTGTTGTTGAAATGATTTCATTTCCAAGTAGTTGCTTGGACCACTTTGTTCAAACAACTTAAATGAATAATGCCAAATTTTTAGAATTGAGCTAAATGGTTTGTGACAAACTAATTTCTTCATATGATTGATTGCAGAAAAACATATCCATTGGTTTAGTGCTTGAAAGAATTGTCCTACAAAACTAATCAACTCCTTAGGACATCAAAAATTTTATAATTCGAATCAATGAAAAGAGAATTGTTAATGGGTCATGTCGTATTGTGTTTTTAAACTGCAAAAAATTATGCTGTGTTTTTAAGTCATTTAAGTCGTGTAGATTTGTCTAACTACACGACTTATAATCGAATTTATAATCGAATACAGTTTGATTCATGTCATGTTTAGTCGGATTCATGACAACTCATTTACTCGAAATTCTTGCGGACACACTTGTTTATCTCCCAAATTAGCTAAAATTGAACACAAATCCATTAATTTTGGTTTGATTTCTTGTCATGTTCGTGGGTGGTTCTAGAGTTTCCTAACCTAAGAGAGTTTTTACAAATAGTTCGATAAAAAAAAAAGATTCAAAAACATCCAACCTCCACACTCATTGCTACTATGCATATTCACCATAAAACATAATTCATTGAATCCACTCCTAGGACCCATGGGCATTGCTATATAATTTTAAAATACATTGGAGCCATTGTATTTGAACCAGCAACTTTCTTGGTATAAAGTGGTCAGTTTCACTTGGCAAGTGGTTGGTTTCACCAGTGGACTGCATGCCTCATGCTACATGAATCTTGTCTGTGTTTAGAATGCAAAAAACAGAAGCGAAAATCAGATTTTTAGATTGTGACCAATCTCAGGTAGGGCATACTCTTGGTGGTGATATGATGTTGAAGAGAAATATGAATTATAAGAGTTAGTAAACAGAAGTTTGTGGACAAATTAAAAGACAATATCCAACAACATTATACCAAGTTCATACATCAAAGATAAAGTTGATTGAATTATGTTAGTGTTTGTGTGTGAGTGTGTGCTCGCCCTCGTGGGTGCACCTATGTCGCAATGATTACACATTAAGATTTTTCAAACTAGTGAAAATCAATTTTAGTTGGTAGTGGAGAAATGATTCTGAACAGAATTAACGACATGTTTTAATCGGTTGATGGTTATGTACCGCGATAATCGTTGAGTGTTTTTTTTTTAAAAAAAAAAATTGGAACAATTGTATAGAGTGAGAATTAATAATTTTTTAATATTTCGTTTAATACGACGGACAAATAAAATAATAGAAAGTTGAAAGAATAGATAAAATATTATATTTGATAAGAAAAATAAGATGATGAATTTTGCTTTCAACTCACCAAAATCAATTCATTTAAAAGTGGAACGAAAAGTTGTTGGAAAGTTAATTATATGTGTTGAAATATATGTTATTTGTTTAGTCATAACTTGTGTCTGAATGCACGATAAAACATAAAATTCGAAGACTTAAAAAAATAATAGTATTTTATTAAATACCAATTTTTCTTTCCTTTCTTTGATTACAACATTTAAAATTAATTTTTACCCATTAAATTTATAAAAAATATCGACAATTTTTTTTAAAATACAAAATCCGATAAAATTTTCTCAACATGTATACACTATCTTGTATGGATAATGTCTGCAATAAAAAATGTGTTAAATTATAAATGAATCAAATATTAAATAATTTAACATATGATAAAAATGAGTGATGTGATATTTTTTGAAGGAAAAAATATGTAGAAGATAAAAATTCAAGTTGCTTTCTATCTTATTATATAGATTTGGGGGAAATATGTAGGGGATAAAATTTCAAGTTACTTCCTATCTTATTATATAGATTACATATCACGTATACATTAATTTCATATATAAATATAATGATAAATATATATTTATACATTGTTTAAAAAAATAAAAAAAATACTTTTTTCACCTTACCAAACACAAAAAAATTAATCATTCTTGTTTTTCATTCCTCGTACCAAACATAAAGGATGAAATGAATAATTTCTCCTTTAAATGATAGAAAATATATCAATTCTACTTTTCATTCTTCTATTTTTGTATTCACCCTATAAAATGTATCATAACTCTCAAGTCTCAATGGTGATTAAGTCTCAATAGTGATTAAATCCACCTCTTTACCATTGTGGAAAATTTGAGAGATTAAAAAAAGAAGAGTAATGTTATTGGAATATAATTTATTAACATAATTTATTGACCTAATTCACATTGACCTTTGAATTGATTGTGCGCTCCATCAAACATTGGAACTTAGTGTTATTCCAAAGTTCCAATGAAATCGCGTCATTAAATCAACAAATTATGTCAGATTTTTCAGGTCTAAATAGTATTTTCCAAAAGAGAACAACTACACATAAATAGCCCAAATTTGAATATCTAAGAGCATCTTCAACTCTTACTCAAATTTAAATTTGAGTAAAAAAGTTCAAAAAATTTGTTCCAACCTTTAACTCAAATTTATATCAAATCTAGACAGACCCTTTTTTTATTCAAATCCAGAGAGACTCAAATTTTTAATGGTGAGTTTTTACCATCTTTTAAGTTTAATAGTCATATTTACTCTCTTTGAAATTTGAATTTGTCTACATTTAAATTTAGGTATCTTTTTCTTTAAATTAGAGTTTGTTCATTAGAACTCTTTATATCAAATTAAATTTTTTTACTCAAATATTAATTTAAATTTAAATAAAAAATTGAGTCATGGTTGAAAAAAAAATAATAAGTGACACTAAATTGTCTATTATACATGTAGTCTTCTGCTTACACTCTCTCTTCCTATCTCTGTCTCTCTCTCTCCAAATTTTCCGTGCGAATGTAAAAATTTTGAAGAACCTCCGCCATGGTTTCCTCAATCTACTCCTACATCTTTTTTGAAACCTTCAAGAACTGAGAACACAAAAAGGAAAGATACTGGAAATATTTTTAGGTATATGTGCATGCATGCTTGTGCACGTATGTACTATGTTCTGAGCTACGTACGACAGTAAAGAAGGGCTAGTCACTTAGTTGGGATTTTATTTCCCTGGAATTCTTTTGGGTGTTTTTATTTTTTTTTAATGAATCAAAACTTAGTTATCAGAATTGAACCAACGAATTACCCAAAAAAACTAGTCTCGAGACTAGGCCGGTTCATAATTCTGATTGTTTATGTTGTTCACTTGGACAAAACCACTTACAATCAAAATGAATTGATCCAACTAGTTAATCTAACGGTTAAATTTATTACTCATTAATTCGATCATTTTGTTAGATTGATGTACGATCCAATTCTGACAACTATGAATGAGAGGATAAAAATAGGGATAACCCTATGCTATTGATTTCCACAATGTACCAAAATTTATCATAGCTATTAATTTTAGTTTGAATGATTTATAACCAAATTATAAAAAAAATTACAATTGTCAAGTTTTTATTGGATAAAAATAGAAGTATAGCACCAAAAAATTATATTTTAGTGATGCAACTTGACCCTACAAATAAAATATTTGGCAATAAGCTGGCAAATAATCAAGGATGCTAGAACCTCCCCCCTTTCCCCACCCCCAGAGAGAGAGAGAGAGAGAGAAGGGTTTCTTCTTCTTTCAATATCCCATTTGGAGCAGACAAAGAAATATCCTACTAGATGCATTCTTTAGTAAAACGGGCCCAAATAAATCTTAAATGACAAGTTTATTTGGCCTTTGGGCCTTCTTAGTACCTAATCAATATCAATGCTATAATAAGAAACAGAAATTTACCTTTCGGTTAAAGTGGAATACATTGGAGACCACTTAATGTGCCCTTCTCTAACTCTAAAAGCGTCACATGCCTGCCTGCCTCACTGCTTTCATTGCCAATTTACACTACAGAAAGGGAACAAAAGTAAGGAAAATAATTGAATCTTCCAGCCATTTGATGTAAGAACTACTGTTATTTGATTCATATTTTTTAAAAAAACTGTGCCTTTATTGACTGATACTGTGGCTTGTTTAAAATTTCAAAGGATTCTTTTGTTTGAGCCAAAGAAGCAATGTTAGTCGATCATTATCAAATTGACTGCAATCTTTTTTTTCTCTGTGATAATTCCTCCAGAACATTTTTTACTTCTAATAGGTCATGAACGTTTTCTACTTTAATTCGGGTTTGAGTAAAGACCAAAGAACTTGAACGCCCATCTAACATAATAACTCAAAAGATGAATATGTGTCGTCAAATTTTTCATGCTCATTCCAAATACAAAGTACCATTTGTATAAATAAGAATCCATTCATTAGTGTTTCTTTGCTTGGGATTCAATTTACATTAACTTGAAAGCTTTTTAGTACATTTTTAGTATGATGCCAGGCATGCAATTTTTTTTTTAAGACCAAAATTGTGACAGGTGATCAAGTCTCAATCTATCACTAATGTTTCTTTTTTGCCAAAATAGTTAAATTTGAGTGGTGATACATAATTTTCAGCCACTGCATCATTTCCCAACTGCGGTTAGACCCATTTGATCTAGGAGTGTAATTCGGGCGGATTGAGAGGTGAATCCTAACTCAACTCTAGGTATATAATCTTTAACTCTAACTCTAATCCTACCTAAACCCGAGGTACTCAACCCCAGTACTGCCCAAGTTTAATTTAGGTCGTCTTAGGTTGAATTCGAGTTAATTTCAGGTGAAAAATCGAGTTGGATTCGTGTTACTTAATTCGGATTGATAAAAGAGAAAGAAGTAACGAGTAAGAGAGGTTGGCTGAAAGTTTGAGACGACTCGAATGAGTAACAATTGAGAGAGAGAGGAGTGACAAGTGAGAAAGGGAGGCTGAGAGTCTGAGACCAAATGAGAGATGAGTGACAAGTGAGAGAGAGATCTGAGAGTGAAGATAAATATTAACTCTAGTTAATATATTTATATATATTCGGGTTCAACTATTGGTTTGCCTGAATTCAATTTGGGTTGAAATGTTTTTGTCCAATCCTAACCCAAGTATTAAAAATATAAACCAACCCATTTTTTTTCGAGTTGGCTCTCCCAAGTTGCACCCCTAATATGATCTCACCCTTTTTAATTATTCGCAGAGTGTTCTGACATATCAAGAGAAAAATTCAGTCACACATCTTCCAATTTATTATATCTTAAAAAACACTCAATTTTTTTACTCTTCACTAGTACCCCTGTGTTAAAGGTATTAACTAGAAGGGAATTTTACTACATTTTGCATAATATATTTGGGGAAAATCTTCATTCACACCTCCTCTAGATGGACATATCTTCAATGAGGTCCTCTCTATTTTCTAATTTTTTACGTATTAAAATTCAAACTAATTAAAATTCAATTCTAGCTAATTAAATTTTTTTTACGCAATAAAATTCGAGTCGATTAACAATTATTATTTTCTTTGGTATTAAAATTTGAGTTAATTAAAATTCTATTCGAATCGATTAAAAATTGGCTCAAATCAAATTTTAATCAACTCGCATCGAATTTTAATCAGCCGAATTTTTTTTTTAATCTACTCAAAATTTTAATACATAAAAAAAAATAATCAACTTGAATCAAATTTTAATAAGTAAAAAAATATAAATTTCAATCGACTCGAAGTAAATTTTAATCGACACAAACATCTTAGGTAGTATTCAAATCGACTTGAATTTTAATACCCAAAAAAAATATTTAATCAAGTCGAATAAAATTTTAATCGGTTCAAATTTTAATACACAAAAAAATAAATTTTAGTCAACTTGGATTTAACATATAAACAAATGAATTTTAATCTATTCAAATTTTATATAAAAAGGTTGTTTGTGGAAGGGCATTTTTTAATATTTAGGATGAAATTTTTTTGTTTTTTTTTTTTTGATCAAAAGCAAGAAAGATTTTTTTTTGTTAAAAATTGTGGTTTAATGGCAGAGAGATTTAGTGATATTTAAATATAAATTTCAAAAAATGTCAATGATGTTTTTAATAATAGGAAAAAGTGTCATTAAAATTATAATAAATTAGAGTGAAATTTTCACTTAAATCAATAAATAAATTCTGACATGCCGTGTGCTTACAAGCAAAGCCAGTAAATTGGGCTCCACCTTTCCTCATATCCACCGAGGGATACGTATTCTTATGACAGACATCCTCTGAGAACTATGATTAAAATGGGGTCCAGCTTTAATTTAGATATGGCTGCCCAATTATTCCCAGCCGTCCGATCTGATCCTGACCTATGCCAATTGATTTTAAAAGGAGAAGAAAAAAATGGTCCATATAAAGGATATTAAGTGAGACAGTTAAGATAATGATTTTTAGGACCACATAAAATTAAAAGCCTCTCCAAATCTGATGGTGCCTGATCAATGAGCATGTGAGCCACGTGTACGTACGAGAGAGGATGTTGTTGCACAAGTCCTATCATGAAGCTTGTGGATCAGAAGCATCCTAGCAGGACCACAGTACAGGTATATATCACATAATTTTCTGAATTGTTTCTATCAAACAATACCCTTTATTTTTATTCTATACAGATTTCTATTTTTTTTTTTTAATAATTAAGGGTATTCACATAAATTTACACATATTTACACATTTTTTATTTGGTTCGATTAAAGAGAGGTCAGCAATGTCGAGTCCTGAGGTTGTTATTTTCGTTCTATTTAAAGTTATTTACACTTTTTAGAGGTTCTCTGCACACACAATGAATATCGAGAGAAGAGAGAAATAGGACAAAGAAGAATAAGCCACAAATTTTTCAAGATGTTAATTTCGACTAATTTAATTTAATAGTCGTTTTTTACTTATTTGACACCCAAACAAATAAATAGTCATTTTACTAAGGAGTAGTTTGAAAATACAATTTAAGATTTAAAACTGAATATTTTAAGTACTCAATGAATTAAACCTTGTTGATAACCTAAAACTTTTACCACTTAATATTTTAGCTAATTAGGTTAGAGTTTCTCATTTGGTGTGTAAAATAATTTTAATTCTATCGTATTTTTAATATATAAAAAGGTCTTCCAAGTTTTTAAATAAAATTGGACGTGGTCCTATGTAGGAGCGAACGTATGGGATTTGGATAGTTAAGTGTATTTTTCATACTCATTTTGCCCTCATCACATAATTTCAACCTAAAATATAGTTAGTTTACTTTTTTTTTTCATTTGTTATTGAAGATTTTATGGCATTGCCTTTGAGTTTTGAATTTTAAATTCGTGAACCAAGTAATTTATAATATACCTGTCATTTATGTTAAGCGTTGATTTGGTATGTACACAAATTAGCAGTTAAGTTTTATGTATTAGTTGGTAGGTTTAAGTATGTGTTCGTTACAATTTATATAATTTTGAATTGTGTTTGGTTTTACATATTTGTGTATTTGTAATGGTATATATGTATCTTCTTCTCAATAAATATTGATATATACTTATCTCGTGGATGTATATATTCATATAATGTACCTAAATGATTGTGTATGTTGTTTATCGTATATGATATATTGGTTTCTTTACAAAATCCCAAGCAAAAAAAAAAAAAAAGATAGCACCAGATACATATTGCATTTTATTGCATGAGACCCTAATTTTAGTTCACAAAAAATCAAATGGAAGACATAATGAACTGTGGTAATGCATAGGTACATTGACAATTTATCTATATCCAATCGGGGTTTGAGACGGTACCTATACGACTGAAGGGTTTTCAAATGTAGACAATATTTAGTGTTGAATGAGAGAAAGGGTGAGGACGTTTTTTTGGTGTTTTTCTGTTTTTGAATGTTAATGGATTATGATTTTGGATGGAAAGTCCTTCATTTACGCATGTATTTTTTGAATTTCAAATATATTAACCGTGATGTGAGCTTTAAACACCACCTCTAATGAACGTACCATATCTAAAAAATTGTATACGTACACAATCAACGCATGTTTTTACACATGTTAGTTTTGGTACACAATTAAATTATCATAGGGTGCTCGTACATTAAAAACTAAATATTATATTTTATATAGAAAGTGACATTACATGTGTGGATCATTTGTTTTACATTTAAAAAACACACAAAAGAAGATAATTGTTTGAGGTCCTCCAACTATGCCTCAAGTTTTTTGGTCTTCTTCCTCTCATTTTGTAGCTTTCTGTTGATTTTTTTCACTTGTTTCCACTTGTCTCGTTGTTGTTGGACATGTATAGTTCGAATTCTAAGATGGTCGATATCTTTTTGCATGCAATCTTGTTTAGTGTGTGCTTCGTCGAAGACACCTGTAAGCATTTGTACGTAACTATGTATTCTTTGTTTCCTTGACTGGTCCATTATTTTAAGTATTTATGTTCTAGTTTTTTGATATGTTATTTATAAAGGTATTTCCATGGGATAAATGAAGAGATTTAAATGTATATTCATTATGGTGTTAATTGCGTAGTTAGTTAAAGAGACGTCTATCTCATCTCAATGTATATGTTTCAGAGATACACTGAATTCAATTGATATTAATAATTGTATCTTAATGTACTTGCGAACCACTAGTTAATTGGTGTGTTACTCGAGTACAAGTCATTTTTTTTAGTGTACTTGTCTGACGATCTGTGTTTTTTAAGAAAAATATACATTATGATGACATAACTTTTTAGAATAGGTATTTTAATTACGTGATGACATTATCATTGTTTTTATAATTTTAAAGGACGTTAATTATATCTATTGTTTTGACTTTTTAACAGGGACCTAATCCAACAGCAAATTGGCGAGTAGTTTTTTTTAAAAAAAATCCTATTGTGTCTAGTTATTGGCCTCCAAAAAACTCATATTTTAAGCAATTCTTAAAATTTGGCTAAAATTTTAAATAGCAAGTCACCTACTTATCACTTAATACATAAAATTTTAGTTAGTAAGGATTATATCAATTTTTCATAATGGACAAATATACCCTCAACGTATTTTACACCCTTAACTTTTTAATAACCACCATTGTGTCATCGCCACCACCTCCACTATCACCACCACCATTATGCCACTACCACCATCACCACTCTACTACTATTGCCGCCACCATTGTGTCGTCGCTACCATTACTATTATGTCACCACTACCATTGTGCCACCACCACCAACACTACTAATGTGCCACCGTTAGCACCACCACCATTGCCATCACCACAACCACTACCACCACCATTGCCATCACTATTGTGTCACCACCACCACCACCATTGCCACCACCACTATGTCACCGCCACCACCACAATAATTATTTTGGTGGTGATATGAATAACGTAGTTGCGAAAAAAATGGTTAAAAAGACAGGTAATATTAAAATAATAATAATTTTTAGATTTCAGCTCTTTATATCTGTCAAACAGTTTGACTCAATTCAACACTTCAATTTCAGTTGATACTAAATAGTCTGCGAATTAAAAACTTTAGCATTCAATACTTAAAATTCAACATTCAATTCTCAGTGTTTAGCTTTTAGATTTATCAAACACAACCTAAGTCAAAGGTTTTTTTTTTGTGTAACATATTTGAGTCTTTTTGACTGTTTTTAGGAAAAAGTAAATTTGTCTTACTCAATTTTTTAAAAAAAATCTTCACTAGAGTTAATGACACTTTTTGATCAGCTTGGTAGCTTCAATTGTTGATGTGCGTTTTAGCATTCAATTTTTAAACATTTTATGAATCGGTGGTCTTTGATGATACACAAAAGTGAATTTATGCAAAATCAATCAAGTAAGAAGCAAAGAGGACTCAACACAAGCAAACACAAAAAATTAGGTGGTTCGATCTAGGTGACCTAGTCCATTGGGAATGACAACGGTGGCTAGAGAATCTTATTCCTAAAGAGGTGTAGTGAGGTAATATGTTTGTGATGGGCCCCATGTGTAGGTGGGGCTTACAATTTATAGGCAAATAAAGTTGGCTCTAACAGACTCTGATTGAGTTATCATCCTCGTAACTGATTTCCTTAACTCGCCTTATACTCGTAACGGGCAAGGTGATTGCAGAATGATTCCTTAAGCTCGTCTTATCTCGTAACGTGCGAGGTGATCTCGCAAGACTGGTGATGTGCCTTTGATGACTGTGTCCCCACGAATTTCCTCCCATTGGATAGGATTCCCACATGCCCTGATGATGGGTTAGGTCTCTCAGGAAGGTGGGTTAGGCCCAACTTAAATTGTGGTTGATCCTTTGTTGACATGCATCTGTGATATGGGTCTGTCATTTACCCCCCATGCCAAGAGTCTAATGGAACTTGGGAGAGAGAGCATCAGTAAAAATTCATGGTTATCTTTTTTTAGTAGGCCACGAGAGAAAAGTTAAGGGCGCAGAAAGTGAGAAGCAGAGGGTGTTGGGGCACCGAGGCGCTAACGTTAGGGAGCTGAGTCGACAATGGGCGAGCGCACAGGTTCACGGGCAAAGGCGAGGGTGAGGATGAGGCGTGGGTGTTGGCTTTGAGATGCAGGCGTCTGGCTATTGGCGATGGGTGTCTGGTTGTTGAGCACCTAGTTGTGGGCACTGGCTACTGGTGCTATGCATCTGGCTGCTAGCTTGGGCACTGATAAACTTTAACTGGTCATAACTTTGTGCTCAGTTGTCTGTTTGAGGTGAATTTTATTTTTTATAATTTGGGTATTTTTTTTAGATCTATTATAATCAAACATCCTTTGACTGTTTGAGCACCGAATTTCCCTAAAAAAATGTTAGTTTTTTATCGAATTTGAATTTTAACCACAAAGTAGTGTAGAAGTAAAATTTTCATATGTCATGTTCGTGATAAAGGATAACCTTCATTCTTAATGGATGAAATCATAGTTCTTAATGTACTCTATTAAGAGAGTGACAGACACAGCAGGCTGTAGAAGAGGAGCTGAGGATGGTTCACGGGAGAGTTACACCTCTTGAGGCCGAGTTTATGGTGACTCGCGAGAGAACCGCTAAATTAGAGACTGAGATTAAGGTTGCTTGCACAAGATCAGAGGTAAAGAAACTCACGAGAGAGCCACTAAGCTGGAAGCTGAGACTACTTACGTTAGAAAAGAGGCAGAGTTAGGCCAAGCTTTCGATAACTCGAGAGAACCGCTAAGCTGGAGATTGAAGCTACTTGTGTGAAAGTAAAGGCAGAGTTTCTCCAAGTTTTTGGCGACTCAGAAGGCTCACACTCAAGAGACAGAGAAAAGGAGGAATATGCCAATGCAGGCAAGGAAAGCGCCAAGGGTGAGGGCGTCAAATGAGGCGTGATTTCTCCAAGGGCACTGATGAGGACGCGGAGGCGCGTAACGTGAGGTTACATGGGAGTGGTCTTGGTTTGGGTGGAGAATTCGACAATAATGGAGGACCCATTATTTTTAAGCCTTGTGGCAATAATATGCAATAATCTTATTGAAATATTTTTTGACAAAGTGGAGAAAAAGGTGGGTAACAATGGATAACCACTTGGAAAATAATGTGGATGATTTTGGAGGATTGTATTAAAATGTCAAGTAAGTGGGTGTGTCTACTTTTCATATTCCTCTCCACTTGAGGACTCTGTTCGCCTAATGTTGGCTACATCCTCAGTGTTCATGTATTTTTAAGATTTTGATAGTAATTCTAGTATGTTCTTTCGCAGACTCTTTGAAACTGAAAACATAAGACTAGATGAACATAGGCCTTCTGCAAAGGCTGTCATGACAACTTTGTCATCTAGTTCTTCAATCTGAAGGACTTTTTCATTAAAATGAGTGGGATAACTCCTTAGATTTTCATCCCGACCTTGCTTGATATTGAGCAGATGGTTGGTAGGCTTTTGGTGTCAGCGTTCCCCGATGAAGTATGAGACAAAGGACTTGCTTATTTCAGTGAAAGAGTCAATAGAAGTTGAGGTAAGCTTGGCGAACCACTGGCAAACAGATCCCTTAAGGGTGGTAGAAAAAGCCCGGCACATGATCTTGTCTGGTATGTTGTATAGTTGTATCAGGAATTTGTACGTATCAAGGAGATCCAGTGGATCTTTGGACCCATCAAAAACTTCCATAATTGGCATCTTAAAATTTGGGCGGAAAGGGTAGTTGGTCACATCAACTACAAAGGGCATGTAAGTACGCCTCACAATGTACTCGATCGTTTCAGGCCCTTGCACTTTAATGGCTTTGAAGATGTTGCCGATTGATTCTACACTTCTTTGATTTTTTCGGCCCAATGGTTGGGGATGCCTTTTGGGTCGTTGTAATGGATTCATAGTCAATGTGCTGGAACACGAGGCAGAGAAGCTGGGGCGCCTTGGCATGCAGGTTGAGGCACTTGTGGCGCTGCACCTACTGGTTGCTGGGGCGCACTCTGAGCTGTCCAGCAAGTATTAATTGGAGTATTTGTTGATTTTGGTTTACCAACAACTACATGATTTCCAGTAGTTACATTGATAGATTTGACGGAGGCAAGACCTCGTCCTGACGTGGTTGATCATTATTTTGTTGGCTCATGGCACTAGTGGTAATAGCCATAAAATGGAAAGACATTAGGGTGAAAATAGAGAGACAGTAAGGTGAAAACTAAGTCGTTCCTATAGACTGTGCCAAATTGATGATGCACAGGGATGAAGCAAAGATGAATCAACACAATCAAATACAAAGATTTGGTGATTCGGTCTGAGTGACCTACTCCATTGACAATGGCTATAGTGGCCGAAGAATTTTATTACTCAAGAAGTGTAGTGTACTAAGATGTGTGTGATACCCCTATGTGTAGGTGGGGCTTACAATGTTGTGAAATCTAACAATGACAATAAAGTGAAATTAATAAAAAGAACGATAAGAATGAAATCTAAACAATCACACAACACAGAATTTACGTGGTTTGATAATTTGCCTACCTCCACAAAACTGCAAGCATTTCACTACTCTCAAGAAAGAATACAGAGGGTGCGGCAGTCGTACAAAATCAATCCACCCTAATCACCAAAATCAATCAATCCTATCGGCACAAGCCTCCGCTTCATGGACTAAGTCTAAAAAAAATTCCCATTAAAAACACGCAACATTATTTCGGGTCGGATCAACACACAACTAGACTCCACAAAAAAAATCCAACGTACAATTTTATAGGCAAGTGAAGTTGGCTCCCGGAGGTTATGATTGAGGCATCAACCTTGTAACTGATTTCGTGAAGCTTGTCTTATCCTCGTAATGGGCGAGGTGATAGCAGGGTGATTCTTTGAAGCTCACATTATCTCATAATGTGCAAGGTGATCTCACAAGATTGACAATGTTCCTTTGATGACTGCATCCCCGCGGATTCCCTCTCCTCGGATGGAGATTTACACATGCGTTGATGATGGGCTGGGTCTCTTAGGAATGTGGGCTCGGCCCAACTTGAATTATAACTAAACCTTTGTTGGTCAGTGTCTATGATATAGGTCTAATTTGAACCAGGCTCGTTAATCGTATAAATAAAAAAAAGTTTAAGGTTAGAAAAAAAAATGTGATATATCCATTACTTTATTTCATTGTTGATTTTGGCATTGATAAATATCTTATCAATAGCAACAGTCACGATAAAGAGAATATTTTTAAGTGAAAATTGGAAGTAAGTCCCCTTAGATGTACTTGTTTTGAGATAAGTCTTGCAAGGAAACTTATAAGGAGCTAAGTCCATGTTTAAAATTATATGTAATGACTTAAGTCCACTTTTTTTTTATTTCAAAAATACCCTTCTTTGAAAGGAAGTTAAATTAATTTTCTATTTTAAAAATTGTTATCCCTTAATTCAATGTCAATTAAATATGTCAATAAAATCTCCATCATAAATTTAAAATTTAAATTCAAAGTTCTATCTCTCTCTCTCTATATATATATATATATATATATATA
>CM042198.1:16188053-16203936 GCA_023539305.1 Ilex asprella | reverse complement strand
TCATAAAACTAGAAGATATTTAATGCACCACTTTCTAAAGAACTTACACATGAATCAATGGAGGACCAAAATGTCATAAAAAAATTAGGTAAATTCAAATTGTGTACTTAGATACAAATAAGTATCAAAATTAAAGACTTAATAACTCTACCTTTTTTAGTGTGTACTTTTTGCCAAGTAAGTCTAATTTGGTGTACCCTTTTACAATTTACCCTTTATTGAATTTTGTTCTCCAACCCATATTTCAAAACCCCCAAACCCACGTACCCCTAGGTTTGCCCAGTGTCTTCGCAATTTTGAACTTTGTTTTTTCCTCATAATATTTTGGGCAACTTAGGGAGGCGAACCCACAGCGCTATTGATATGTTCTGCGCTTTGGAAGGGACAAATCTGGCTCCCAGCTTCTGAGGGTGAGGTAATGGTTCATAATAACCTAAGGTCCTCCTATGCACATCTTGTTTCTGTCCTTCGGTAGGTGGAGTTTGATGAGATAGCAGCCGTGGTCGAGATCCACAGCTTCAAAGTCCCCTGGCAATCCCTAAATGTTCATGACTTTGGTAGAGCATCATATAGCTAATTGATCTTCCTAGGAGCTTCACTATCAGCCCTTGCTCCCATTTGTTTCTAATTCTTTGGATTATTTTCTAAGATAGGATGATATTTGGGCATGTTTCATAAGAGATGTCAATCACAATAGTATCATCTATTTTCGTATCTAAGCCCTGTTTTTTTTTTCTTCTAATTTTCCTCTTCCGGATCAGATTCATATTGGTCTGGAGAGTTGTTGTCCCCCATTAGCGTTGTTTTGTAGCAATGGGTCTTGTTTTCTACCTTCGCTGCATCTTCTATTCCTTTAGAGAGGGAGCTATTTGAAGGTGGATATGTTCCTTCTGATGGTCCTCTGATCTGATCATTGTTAGGATCAAGCATCATATCTTCCTCTGACAAGGGTACGTGTGATTCTTTGACATTTTTGGTACTTCGTTGGAGGTAGTCATCTTCCTCCAGTGGTCTTTCTTGGTTATTTGTGGGATCCTCATCCATAAATGAGTTGGTTGAAGCTATTAATGCAGAAAGAGTGCAAAGAAAGTCGGTAACATCATTTTCAACAATACTCTCTATTTTTAAGAGTATTCTTTCTAAAATAGAGAGCATCTTTAGTAAAAAGTTACAACAGAGAGTAAGTTTTTACACTCTCCAATACGATTTTTATTCTTATCATTTTATGTTTTACCTTTTTTGGCAATAAATCTTACTTTTCTCCTATTTTCAGTCATTATTTTAAATGAGATATAATTATTTTAATATTTTGAATAAAAAGACAAATATATCATTTTTTATTCCAAAAAAAAAAAAAAAGAATAGAAAGTAAGTTTGACTTTTCAAATGTAGAGATAGTTTAAATAAATAGTCTATTAGAGAATAAATTTTAGATTTGACTATCTATAATAGAGAATTGAGTGGAAATAGAGAAACAAATAGAGATGCTCTAACTCTCCCTCTCCTTCTCCAATCGCTTTCTGTAATTGTTTTAATTAAGCCTGAAAATTGTCATTATTTTTGTAATAGATCTTTTCATTTGTTCCACAAAATACTAAGTTATTTTTAGCAACATTTTAAAAATAGTGATAATTCTAACTAGCATTTTTTTTCCAATATTCTTTTTCTTTGTTAATTTGTTCTTAAATATTTTTATCTATTGTTATATTTTTTAACAACCTTAATTCTAAAGCAACCCAACTTTTAATATTGTTAGTATGTTCATGAGTTGGTTCGTAAGCTTTAAGTTTAGTACTAAGATTTCTGTAATCTTTAGTTCCCTCAATAAATAGTTAATTTGTATTACATTTGGAACCAAATAACTTGCAACAAAAATAATATACTTTATGAAAAATATTTCAAATATACTAATTATTTTCTTTCATATTTTTTTTTTTGGTAATTTTTGATTGTAATGTGTTGTTGAAAAATGTCTATTATGTTCATCTTTTGGGAAATGTAAACTATTGTCTCTAATTGGCACTTTTTCTATTAGTCAATCTCTTAATTTTTTTTTACCAATTTCATTCAATTACTCTAGATCATAAATACTTACAAGAATGGAATCTATAATTTTGTTGAGAGTCTTATATTCTTTATTTGTCTCAATTCAAGGTTAACTAATATTTTTTGAAAAAAAATTAAATCTTAAAACAACATACTCGAAGATAAAAAAAAAAAACTAACTATATTACAAAGTTTAATAATAACACAACAATAGCACATAATCAAGAGATTGTATATGAGTTGTGTACATCTTCCGATGAATTTTTTTATTCTCTCTCTCTCACACACACACATGTAGGTGAGTTAAATATATAGGTATTTATCTATATATAAAGCAAACAAATTAGGGAGGAGAATGTTTGAGAAACTTTTTCTCCATATCTCAAATTTTTAAAATTTTGATTTTTTATAATGCTAAACTTGGATTTTCTCCAATTACAATTCAACAATTAGTTTCAGTTATTTGTGTATTAGATGTGCATGTCTTAGCTCAAAAAAAAAAAAAAAACTTTGGGGCCCAAGTCTATACCTATGAATCTAAGACAGTGTTCGATGTTTGAGGGCCAAGTTAGCGTTCGATATCTACACCTCGGGTACCGAGTTCGAGATTTCATGGTCAAGGCATGAAAAATAATTTTTTTCTTTTAATGTTACTAGGAGTATTTGGATTAAATTAAATTTTAGTCAATAAAAGTTTGATTTATCAAAATACTTACTTGAATTTCAATTGTATTTCAATACTTAATCTTTTTTTTTTCGGAAGGTAAAATGTATTAACAAAATCAAGGGTAATTATCCACAAAATTTACAATGAAGTCACATAAGGTACAAAAACAAACATCAAACCCAAAAATTCAGGCCTCAAAACACAAGTATGTAAGAGATGCCATGAGTAAAGGCATCTCCCACAGACTTGTTAACAAAGAATACAATGGAAAACAAACAAAGTATGAACCCAAACCAAGAGGCAGGACAGATCTTCACCCAAAACAAACCAGTAGCCTTCAAGAAGCCAGGTGGAACAAGGGCCTCAAGTTGGATGAACATCCCAATAAAGATAACATGCTCGTACTAGCAAATACATGAAGCCACCCAGTGAAATTGACCAAAAAGCCGAGGGAAGCAGACAATCCCCAACGTAGAAGATGAAAACCAGCAAAAAAACCAGAGACCAAGAACTGTGACGCAGTGGAGAACGTGAACAGACATCACTCATGCTCACAATTACTTCAACAAGCTTCAAGCTTGAGCCTCCACAAGCTGAAAGTTCAAATAAAATTTCTGGGACCGTCTCCAAATCCAGCAAGAAATTCTCCATCACTCTTTCTCTACATCATTACCCACTAACAAAGCACATAAAAAAAAGATCAAAATAGGCAAGACTCCGGAAAGCTCCATTGATGCACAAGGAGGGGGTTCTGATGCATGAAATTCATTGACATGAGCCTTTTTCTGACTATCCCTTTGAAAACCTCTACTTTCAGACAAGAGATAACATCACCCAAAACATGCTAGTAGCAATCAAGCAAGCAGCAGGAATGGGGGGGCAGCAGCAGGACAATAAACCATCACCAAGTGAAAACTTGCATGTAGTAACAATCAAGCACTGCAGTGGCAGAACCTCAGAGGGACAAACATCCAAATAAAGATTATGCAAGTGTTTGCAAAATCATTAAGCCTCCCAGAGCAACAGACCAAAGAAACCGAGGAAAACAGAGACAACTCAGACAAGCAGCCAATGGGAAACCAAGGGCAACTCAGATCAAACAAGCTTCAGGAAGGTTCCATTGTTGCAGCAGAAATGCATTATGTAGAGTTCTCTTGAATTTCAAGGATAAGAGCCTTTCTCTAATGGTTAGTTTGATGGATTGAAGAAGTGAATTTGGGTCTTTGATCTGCTCTTTGAAAATTCTCGCATTCCTCTCGGTCCACAACGAATAAACAGTAACTGAAAGACAAAGCTTTAGTATAGTTGTCTTCATTGATTTTCCTCTCCATTGTTGAGAAGCCCATGAAATTAACTCAGTCCATTGTCTCTGCTGCCACTGCTGGTTGTAAAGGAGCATAATACCATTCCAAACCCTGTTAGAGAAATTACATTCAAAAAACAAATGGTTATGAGTCTCATCAGCTCTCCTACATAGAACACATTGTGGGTTGATCTGAGCCACAAAAATTTGAATTCTTTCCTTAGTGCTCAGTTTACATCTAATAGCAAGCCAGAGGATGAAGGCCATTCTTGGAACAGCTTTACCATACCACGCAAGATTACACCATTGCACGGTTGGACCTTCACTCCTGATATGTTCCCTGCCAGATTTAGCAAAAAACTTACCTCCTGTAGTTAAAGTTCACTTGACTGAGTCCTTATTATCTTGGTCTGGCAGGTAGCTTGGCATTGCATTAATGATTTCCTGCATTTGAATGGAAGTACCAATTGTCCAATTCCATTGGTTGTTCAAAATAATTCTACTAACCTCGCGTTCCTTGGAATTCTGGATTCGAACAAGATCCTTGGGTTGCTTCTTCGAAGGAGTGGGCCAAGGGGATGCCAGTTATCCAGCCACAAGCTAGTAGAGTTCCCATTCCCAACCCTATGGATAATGCATGGCCTGAACAGATCTATAAGTTTTAGCAAATTTCTCCAATTCCAAGAGCAAGCTTGGGTGGCTTTGAGGTCCCAAAGGATTCTACCTTTCATGTAATAGGCATGAATCCATTGAGACCATAAATTCTCCTTATCATTAAACAATTGCCACAAGTGCCTCATTAGTAGTGCACTATTCCAGTCCCTCAACCTTTTGATACCAAGTCCTCCTTCTTCTTTAGGTTTACATACCTCTTTCCAAGAGACCTTAGCACCTGTATGACTAAGATCAATGCCTTTCCAAATAAAGGATCTCAGAGTCTGTTTAGTTCTATGAATAACCTTCTGTGGAAGACTCAAGTGGGAGGCCCAGAAGACAAGTTGGACTCTTCCTGCATATGAAAGTGATCGATTAACCCAAGACTTAACTCTTGATTCCACCTTTTCAATAAGACTGGAGTAGTGTTGATACTTCAAACCAGAAGAAATGAGTGGAACACCTAAATATTTGATAGGAAAATTCCCTTCTTCAACACCAAACAAATTCTTGATATGACAAGCAGTTTCTTCGTTAATAGCACACATGAAAATATTACTCTTTCTTGCATTAACCTGAAGCCCTGACGCCACACTAAACTAGTCCAAAGAATTCTTAATCACAGAAGCCGAGTTCATATCACTATAGCAAAATAACATCAAGTCATCGGCAAAAGAAAGTTGGACAACTTTGAGGGTTTTACACCTCCAATGGAATTTGAAGCTTGGATTTGAACTAATGTTGAACTGGACAAGAAGAGATAAACACTCCATTGCAATGACAAAAAGGTAAGGGGACATTTGGTCACCCTGTCTTAACCCCCTACTACTAGGGAAGTATCCAACAAGCCCACCATTGATGTTAATTGAGAATCTAGCAGAGGTAACACATGCTTGAATCCAACGCCTTATGGTGTGAGGGAAATTAAGAGCCTCCAATGCCTCAAATAGAAAATTTCAGTTAAGTGTGTCATAAGCTTTACTCAAATCCACCTTTAAAGCGCATCTAGGGGACCCTTTATTTTTATGGTAATCCCTCATTAACTCTTGAGTGAGTAGAATGTTGTCCCCAATCTTTCTTCCATGGACAAAGGCAGCTTGGTTTGGTCTTATAAGACTGGGAAGAGCACCTTTAATCCTGTTAGCAATGATCTTGGATATTGCTTTATACATTACATTGCAACAAGAAATGGGTCTATAGTCCCCCATATTTGTAGGATTGGGAACCTTGGGTACTAACGCAATGGTGGTACTGTTAAACTCCTTCAATAATCTATCAGTTGAGAAGAATTCCTTCACAGCAGAAACAATATCCTTCTCAATGATATGCCAAGCTCTTCTCCTTCAATACTTAATCTTAATTGTTGCTAAACTTTGAAATAGTAATTTACGTCCTATTCTTTATCCACGATAATTCTATTCTCTAAAAAAATATTATCACATACCAAACACAACGTAAAATAAAAAAATATGGGAAGTGATTGAATTAGTATTGAAAATCATAAACCTGCATTTGTTGCACTCACAACTTGTTTGCTAGAATAAAACTTGGGTTTTACTGATAGTTTGATTTACAAGTATGTGAACATTTGAAATTTTGTGTGGTATTGATGAATTCTGACGAGCCCAAATTTGACTGGGCCAAACCCAAATAAAAATAAACCGAGAAAGCCCGAAAATGAAGCCCATTCAAAAGGGTCGACCCATCGGAGATCCAATGCGCGCAAGGCACCCGACAAGAGAACAGGAAGCGACCTAGGCCCCTTGGGCGCCGCCCATGGGGACCCCTTGGGCGCTGCCTAGGCAAGCCCTTGGGTGCCGCCCACTTTGATCCCCTTGTTCTCCTCTCCACTTTGATATCTCAATGCAAGCCCAACACAAGTCCTCATGACTCCGATACAAGTCCAATCCACATGGATCCAAGACACGTCCGAGCTCAAGACGAGGAGTCCTCCTCCGAAGGAATAGGAGTACGAGGGAGAGAAAGACGAGATACAGAGATCTCCTACCTAAGACGTACTTACCAAAATAGTAGAGCTCCTCTTACTCACGGCACCGCCTCACCGCCTTAACCCTAGCCTATATAATGTAAGCTCTCTCTACTAGGAGAGCATCTTGATCCCTACACACACTACGCCTCCGAATCCCATACACTCACTGATCTCTCTCTTTCTCCCTCTCTTTAAGCACTGTAAACTCTCCGGAGTACCTTGATATATTAATAAAGATCGCCAGCCATTGCTGCCATTTGACAAAGTGGACGTAGGTCATCCGAGACCGAATCACTATAAACCCCAGTGTTGACTCTTTATTTTCTGTTCTCTATTAATTGCTTAGTGATTGTTCTTTGATTGCAATCGAACGAATACTTGATTGTTGATCTTGCACGAAGGCGATTTTGTGCATCATCAGTTTGGTACCGTCTATGGGAACGACATTACCTTTCGGTCCCCTTCATAATCGATGGCGATTACCACCCGATCGATGAGCCAATAGCCAAGAGACCACAACCCGGTCCACCGGGAGGAGGCTCCGCCTCACTTCGCACCGTCTGAACCATCCACTATTGCGACTCCTACTGGTCAGCAACAACAACTCCTCCAAACTATGCAATTGCTGGTGAAAAAAAACCGACAGATCATCCAACTGATGCTCACCCAAAGAGGTACTACCCCTCATCCAGAAGAAGTAGTCCCTATCCCTCCGACAGGAGGACCAGCAACCTGCCCCTCATCCAAAAGGAGGACCAGCAACCTGCACCTCGCGAGCGTCAAGCAGCCCCTCACCATGGGGCCCTTCGCCAGAACGCCCTACGACCACAGGGCGCCCCTCGCCTAGAAGTCCCTCCTCAACACGCAGGGAGCTCGCGCATCTCCCCTTCTCCTGTGCATGCGCAGGAGGACGAAGGAGAGAGTCAATATGGAGACCATGAAAGTCAATACCAGCACCCGACCAAGGATGTCCCCAACCAGTGGGACGAGAAGATAAGGGAAGTGCAAAACCAGCTTGGCGATGCCCTCAACGCCATCAAGACACAGACGCCTAGGACCGTGGACCACCTGGTAAGACGCACTAACGCGCCCTTTATCACTGATATTGTCAACTATCCATTGCCTTCGAAGTTCAAGATGCCCAACATTGAAAAATTTGACGGCAATAGAGACCCCCTCGACCATCTGGATACCTACAAGTCCCTCATGCAGCTCCACAATGTGCCAGAGGAGATCATATGTAGGGCGTTCCCTACCTCCTTGAAGGGGTCCGCCTGCCAGTGGTTCTCCAAGCTCAGGTTCTCATCCATCCGATCCTTCGCAGAACTAAGTAACTCTTTTGTCTCCCACTTCATAGGGGGATACCGCCATAAAAAACCAGTGACCCCACCTGCTCACCATCAAGCATGATAGGGACTTGCTCGCTTCAATGAGGAGGTCCTCCAAGTTGAAGAACTAGATGACAAGGTAGCCTTAGCCGCCTTTATCGTTCGACTTTACACCTCCAGCTTCATGATCTCAATCATCAAAAAGACGCCCTCTAGCATGCCCGAGTTACTGTCTAGGGCCCAAAAATATATGAACGCCGAGGATGTCACCAAAGCCCGTAGAGGGGAGTCATTCTGAGGGGAGAAAAGGAAAGACAGTCAAGAAGACCGAAAAAAGACCGAGAATAAGAGAAAGAAAGCCTAGAGGGTCCCCGTAAAGGACCGCCTCGGACCACTATCCCCGAGGGACCGACAACCATTCACTCCACTCAATGCCTCAGTGGAGCACATCCTACTCCAGATATAGGATGACCCAGCCATCCGCTGGCCCGAAAGATGAAGTCTGACCCCAAGCGCCAAAATCCCAATAAGTATTGTCGCTTCCACCGCGACCATGGACATGACACGGACGACTGCTTCCAGCTGAAGAAGCAGATTGAGGAGATTATCCAACGGGGTCATCTCAGACAGTATGTGGCTGGTCGAGGACTTGCCCCTCTGCATGGAGAACGAGAACACCAGCAACCCCTTGGTGAGATTTAGATCATCGTCGAAGGACTAGGAGGAGGAGGTGACTCCAACTCTGCCAGGAAGGTGCACGCCTGTAAAGCTAGACAGACAGAGTCTCATGACTCTCGCCCAATGAAGACCCCACGACATTGGGAGGAGAAGGTCATTACCTTCTCAGACAGAGACCTGGTGGGGGTCCAAACCCCTCATAATGACCCTCTAGTTTTGACCCTGATGGTGGCCAACTACCAAGTCAGGAGGATCTTAGTTGATAGTCGAAGCTCACCCGACATCCTGTTTGCCACAGCTTATGACAGCCTTCACCTCGGCAGAGAAAGATTACAGCATGTCCGGACTTCCTTGGTTGGCTTCTCGGGAGAGAGAGTCCAGCCTTTGGGATCCATCACCCTGTCTGTCACAGCAGGGACTGCACCAAGGAACTCTACTATCACAGTAAATTTTCTTGTGCTTGACTGCCCTTCTGCGTACAATATAATACTTAGACGTCCTGCCCTCAATGCCTTTAAGGCAGTACCATCTACTTACCACCTTCTCTTCCGCTTCCCTACTTTCAATGGGATTGGGGAGATTAGAGGAAACCAGGTCTCAGCCAGAGAGTGCTACGTGGCCTCTATGAGGGCTAGGAGACTGAATAAGACACACCAGGTCAAGGTCCTTGACCCTAGAAATGACAATACCTTGGAGAGGGGTGAACCAGCAGAGGAACTTCGCCCAATAATACTAGATGACAACCTTCCAGAGAAGAATGTCTACCTAGGCTTCTCGCTCTCCCAGGAGCTGACATCTGCTTTAGTCGACTTTCTCTAGAGAAACACAGACGTCTTCGCCTGGTCTCATGAGGACTTGGAGGGCATTGACCCCGAGGTGGCCTCCCACCGACTGAATATTGACCCCAAATACAAGCCTGTCCGTCACAAGTTAAGGAGTGTGAGCACTGAGAGGGGGCAAGCCATGGGAAAAGAGGTAGACAAGTTACAGACCAATGGGTTGGTAAGGGAGGTAGCCTACTTAGAATGGCTATCCAACGTGGTAATGGTAACAAAATCCAATAGAAAGTGGCGCCTCTGCGTAGATTTTATGGAGCTCAATAAGGCCTGTCCCAAGGACAGTTATCCTCTCCCACGAATCTACCTGCTCATTGACACCACGGCGGGACACGAGCTCCTGAGTTTCCTTGATGCCTACTCCGGTTATAACCAGATTAGCATGTTCCCTCTAGACCAAGAGAAGACCTCATTCATCACCCCCAGAGGAACTTACTGCTATAGGGTGATGCCTTTCGGGCTTAAGAACGCCGGTGCCACATACCAGCGCCTCGTTCACAGAATGTTCAAGGCCCAGATTGGGAAGACAATGGAAGCCTATGTGGATGATATGTTAGTGAAGAGTATAGTAGCCACAGATCATATCGCACACCTACAGGAGACCTTCGATGTGCTAAGAGCCTACAAGATGAAATTGAACCCTGAAAAATGCGTCTTCGGCGTGGGCTTAAGGAAGTTCTTAGGCTTCATGGTCCATAAAAGGGGCATTAAAGCCAACCCCGATAAAATTAGAGCAGTCTTGGAGATGAAGTCCCCTGCATCAACCAAGGAGGTCCAACGCCTCAACGGGAGAGTAGTAGCCCTTAATAGGTTTGTTTCTAAATCTACTGACAAATGTCTTTCCTTTTTTAAGATCCTCCGTAGGTCCTTCCAGTGGGGCCCAGACGCTGAGGAGGCCTTCCAGAAGCTCAAAGCTTACCTCTCCACACCATCACTACTTTCCCATACTGTGCCGGGAGAAATCCTCTACCTCTACCTCTCCTCTTCTCCCTCCGCCGTAAGCTCTATACTTATCAGAGAGGATGGAGGCATCCAAAAGCCTGTCTACTGTGTAAGTAAAGCCAACCGAGGAACAGAGGTGAGGTACTCGGAATTAGAAAAACTAGCTCTCGCCCTTGTCACTACTACCAGACGTCTGCGCCACTACTTCCAAAGTCATACTGTTATGGTGATCACCAATCAGTCGCTTAAAAGAATCTTAGGGAAGCCTGATGTCTCAGGCAGACTTCTCAAATAGGCTGTAGAGTTAAGTAAATTCAACGTGCAGTACCAGCCTAGGGCCGCCATTAAAGCATAAGCCCTCGCAGATTTTATAGCAGAGTACACACCGATACAGGAGTTACAAGAGGAGGCACCAGGTGCCCCTGCGCCCACCTGTTCAGTGCACGTCAGTTGCGCCCTCCAAGAAACCCCAACAGGCGTGACCCCCGGAGGACATGACAACTCGGAGGAGTAACAGCGGACTGAGCAGCCTAAGGCACACCCCACCATAAAGAGGACGCCGCACACCACACATGGGGCACCGCCCAACTTGCCCGGGGTGCTGACCTCTCCTCCTACCTCACACCTTTTCCACCTGGAGTCACCTGGTACACCTTTCTGGAAGCTCTATGTAGATGGGTCCTCCACCAACAAGGGCGGGGGGAGCTGGACTAGTACTAATCAGCCCTCATATCAGCTTTGAGACTAGCATTGGAGATAGAGGTCCTCTACTTGACAGCCTACAGCGATTCCCAGCTTATGGTCAATCAGGTAAGGGGAGATTTTGAAGCCAAAGAAGAAAGGATGTAGGAATACCTCTCGGTGGTCCAAGCCCTCCTCCCAAAGTTTGCATGCTTCGAGATCCACCATGTACCTCGAAAAGAGAATATCATGGATGATGCTCTCGCCAAGTTTTCCTCTGCCAATATACTCATGGGACCGACGTTGATGGGTCACCAGTTTGAGCCTAGCACCTCCAAGCTAGAGGAGGTCGAGGTTTACTGTGCATCACCGGATTCCAATTGGATGACTCCTATTAGAGGCTAACTAGAGGAGGGCACTCTCCCAGACAACCCAGTGAAAGCCAGAAAGTTGAGAATAAGGGCATCTAAGTACGTTATATTACAAAACTCCCTTTATAAAAAGATACATTCTCTCCCACTACTCCACTGTCTCACCCCAGAAGAAGCGGACTATGCCATGAGGGAGATCCATGAGGGGATATGTGGGAATCACTTAGGAGGACATGCATCGGCTCTCATAAGACAGTCAGACAGGGATACTATTGGCCCACCATGATCAGAGACGCCCGAGACTTCGTCAGGAGATGTGATAAGTGCCAGCGTTTTGCGATTGTGCCCAGACAGCCGTCCGAGGAACTCACCACAATTCAGAGCCCATGGCCTTTCTCCATGTGGGGGATTGACATTCTAGGTCCTCTTCCTGTGAGTCGAGGGCAATGCAAGTTCGTAGTCATAGCCATCGATTACTTCACAAAATGGGCAGAAGTTGAAGCCTAAGCCAGAATCACGGACCAGAAGATAAAAGACTTCATATGGAGGAGTCTAGTCTGCCGCTTCGGGATACCTCATGCCATCGTGAGCGACAACGCCAAGCAGTTTGATAACAAGCTCCTCAACGCTTTCTGTGCGGACCTCCAGATTAAGCAACCCCACTCCAGCCCCGCTCATCCACAGGCGAACGGACAAGCGGAGGTCACTGTCAGGACCATACTCCGTAACTTAAAAGCCAGATTGGAGACTGCAAAAGGGAAGTGGGTAGACGAACTCCTAGGAGTACTATGGGCATATCGGACCACACCAAGAGGTCCTACGGGCGAGACCCCATTCTCTCTAGCCTATGGAACAGAAGCAGTGATACCCGTTAAAATCGGGGTACACTCCCTTAGGGTCCAGAACCATGACCCTACCAGTAATGAAGAAGGCCTCCGCATCAACCTCGACTTGGTGGAGGAGGAGAGAGAGATAGCCATGCTCAGGAATGCAAAGTACAAACGTCGCATGACCAAGTACTACAATTCGAGGGTGAAGCCTCGTACCTTTTTAGCTGGGGACCTGGTTCTCAAGAAAGTCATCTTGTCCACCAAAGACTCCTGGGAAGGGAAATTGTGACCCTACTGGGATGGACCCTACACGGTCACAGAGATAGTAAGGCCGGGTTCCTACAGAATTCGAAACTCTGAAGGAAAGGTCCTAGGCCACCCATGGAACGCAGAACACCTAAAGAAATACTACCACTAGCTGGGGGTAGTAAATCATGAGTTGGTGACCACTGTTTAGGTTATTTACCTTGTTCGTTAATTTCCTATGTTAGTCTTTTTCCTTCGAATATTTACTTTGAATTATAAAATAAAATTGCTCAATATTTTTCTCAAAAGAGTTGTATTCCATTCAAAAAACCTTTACAAAAGTAACGTGATATTCAAACACGTGAACTCTTGACAAAAAGATGGACATAGTGTGTCAACAGAATAAAAGACACAAAGACAACACACTCCTAGTGACCCTCACTGCTCCCACTCACATAGTCCTCATCATCGGACTCAGGAGCCTCAGAAGGCTTAAGGTCAGAAAGATCACAGTAGGGGAATGCTATAGAGGCCTTCCTCCTGAGCTCCTCGTAGCCGTCAATGGAGGTACTGGCACTGGCCCTAGCCCTCTCAGTGGCATCCCTCTGAGCCTATGCTCTGGTAGCCCTCTCAAGTGCTGTGCGAAGGTCAGCCTCAAGTTAAGCAGTATTCCCTTGCATCTGCCTCAACTCCTCAGCGGCATCCTCTCATGCCTGCCGTTCTAGCCTCTGGTACTTCACGGCACCCTCTCGTGCCTGCCGCAACTGCTCCTCAACAGCCTCACGGGCCCGCCTCTCCTTCGCCTGGCCACTAATGGCCTTCCCGATCTTCAGGGTATTATTGAACAAGCCGGGCAAGGTAGCAGCCATCTATAGAAATTCGAAAATAAAATACAAAGAGAGTCAGGAACTAAGCCAAGACATGACAAAGGAAGCCAAGAACGAAACAAGAAGGAAGAGCATACCAGAGCAAAGCCCTCAACAGCAGCGTTAATCATGCCTTCTGGACCCCGAGAGGCAATCTCTTGAGCTTTAGCGCCGCTCATGAAGTCACAGAGTCTCCCCCTTGCCAAACTCAGATTCCGGAGCATGGACGTCCGAGGTGGGGTGACTTGGCGGGTCCACAATTCTGGCAGAAGATGGCGCCGGGACCTCAGCCCCCACGACTATGCTAGAACAATCCTCCCACGGCTGTGGAGCATCACCAAGCTCAGCCTCCGTGAGACCGGTAGACCCCGATTGAGAAACGCTGGGGGCACCGTACTTTGCCCTCTTAGAAGGAGGAGAGGGAATAGACGTCACTCTGGAAGTGAGTAACTCGTCCACTATAGACCTGTCAATGGGGGTACCTGCAAAGCCAGTGTGAGTAAGAAAGCTTGTTACATCACATTCTTAAGAAGACTACTAAGGTATCAAGTACCTTCTTTTTCTGCTTTGACGGAGCCGGGGAAATACCGGCTGCCTGCATAATCTCGTAGGCGTCCGTCATGAGATTGTTGCGAGCCATTTCGAGAAACCTAGCTTGATCCCGAGATAGAGTCGGTGAGGCTGCAAGAAGACAGTTGCACTATGAAAAATACATACATGAAAATTAAGAAAAGAATTGAAGGTAAGATTCTCACCCAGCTTAGTATTTGGGACTGTATCCCATCGAGAAGGCACCACGTCATGGTCGGATTCAAAAGCCCACTCACCTCCGATAAAAAAGAATTTTCTCTTCCATTTGTGAAGATTGGAAGTGAGACCAGTATTAAACTTGTCCGATCTCAGGGCAAAGCGGTACCATTCTTGGTGGGAGCAGGGTTCTCGAGAAGCATGTATGTAACAACAAATTCTTCAAACGGAGGAGGAACAACAACGTTATGCACCAACCGCCACAGTGCAAAAAATACAGAAAGCACCCTCCAGCCATTGGGAGCCAGCCTCTCTGGAACTAAAGACAAGTGCCCAAGAACCCGGCATATGGGTCCAGGGATAGGGAACCGAAGACCCGCCTCCAACATGCCCTCGTAAACAACTATCTCACCCTAGGAGTCACAAGACGCAGACTCGTCGGCCTCAGGACGACGGCACGTCACAGAAGGCGGAATATGATATCGGACAACTATTTTCAAAGATGTCCTCATCATGCTCAAATAGGATAAATATAGAAGCTACCTTATGACGTTCGTCTCCTTCTCCACTTGGACCCCTGTCGAGGTCACCAATAGTCTCCCTCTAGCCTGAATGAATATCAGCAAAAAGCAAGCTCAAATCATAGCAAATGAAAGTAATTGTGTCAAAAAAAAAAATCGAGACACATACCTTGAGTGCTCGTGTCACCCGGCCGTTTCCTAGACTCGCGAAGGGAGGTCTGTACGGCACCTAGGACGCCTAGAGCGTCGCCTGTGCCTATGGTGCCGTCTACTCCATGACAGGCACCTCCTGCCTCTTTCGGTGATCCACCCCGTTACCTACATGCATCTATGGTCCCCCGTGATGTGCCAAAAGGATTAGATGAAGACTCTTTGCCTATATTTGGTCTTGGGCCAAGAACTCCAAAGGGTCTCTCACCCGCTGCTGGGACCACGCTGAAACCACCATGAAAAAGACCCGAAGAACCAAGGCCTGAAGGGGAGTCACCCAAGCCCCTAGCGCCGCCTAAGGAGTCACCGCCCAAGGAGACGTCGCCCAAGGCTTGGGTGCCGCCCAGTGGAGCCCTCGATGCTTCCCTTCCTTTTTGCTCTTTGCCGAATCCCTGAGATCCATCGCCTTTGTCACGCCTAGCTCCACCCGAAGGATGGACTCTCGCTCGCTTGGCCATGGGCGTCGCCTGGACTGCCCCCATGGGTGCCGCCCCCTAAAGAGCCCCCATGGGCGCCGCCCACTGAAGAGCCCCCATGGGCGTCGCCTCGTCGTCGCCGTTCCTCGCCAAGGCCCAACGCCCTCGTGGCAGCCTCTTGGGTGCCGCCTAGGCTGGCCCCTCGGGCGTTGCCTCCCCTCATCTCATCTCCTCTACTCTTCAAGCCCCTAGTCCTCATGTGCTTTGATCTTAAAAAAAAAAGGAAGAAGAGAGAAATGGAAGAGAGTGGGATGAACAGTAGCTTGAAGACCCCTTAAATAGAGAAGGAATGGCTTCTCAAGGAAGCCTTGCTAAAGCTTCTTAAGGAAGCTTGGTGTGTAGCTTCTTGAGGAAGTTTGACTGAACAACTTTTTGGGGAAACTTGGGAGAGGAAGTCTTTGGCCAGGAAAATGAAAAATGGGAGAAAAGTGAAGAAGATGGGAAAAGTGACTTCTATTTATAGACGAGGGTATATATATATATATATATAT
>CM042198.1:16169973-16181969 GCA_023539305.1 Ilex asprella | reverse complement strand
TAATATATGTATATATAAAAAGATATATAGACAAATAAGATGCATTTCAACACAAATAATTAATTTTTTATCCACTTTTCTTTTAATTTTAGAGGGATTGATTTTTGTGAGTTGAAATGAAAGCTCATCCATCAATTTTTTCATCATTCCTTACCAAATATAATATTTTATTTATTCCTCTAATTTTTTATCATTCCATTCCTCTATCGTACTGAACGAAGCATAGAATAGAAACAAGTAGGTGTAAGCTTCACAAAATTCAAAGGCCAGACTTTTGGGTGGGCCATGATCTAATCCGTGCTTGTCTCTACGACTCTACCCCTCGAGCCAATCCAACCCATCAAGAAGCCAGGTTTCTTGATCGATCACTAGCCCGATATAGGTGGGCTGTGGACTGCCATTTTTTCTATTGGACCGATCTAGCATGTGTTGATATGCCAACGTAATCCTTCGCTTTTCTATTTATTTGGAAGATCTAATGAACCCCTCATCACACCTGGGCGCATCGTTCATTGCTTACCCCTTAGTAAGGGTTTGGTGTGGAGTATTTTCTCATGGTAGAGACCTGAGAACTTAGGCCGACCGGGCCATTGTGCTGGTTGATGTGCAGCAGCAATTACACCATCTTGGAATCTTAGAAATTTTCCTGTTTGGGAACGGAAACGCCATAGGAACGTGTTCTATAATGAATGTACTTGATAAGCATGTTAATTCTTTGCACGTCCATACTCAAAGTTACCATGACTGCCTGTCTACACTCGTTAATAAACATGTCAAGGCAAATCCGACTATACAATATGTGATCTCTAGTATGAATTAGTTAGGTTTAGATTGAATATATTTCGACACAACACAAGTTAAATATGATATGAATCTGACATAACATGACATATTGTCAAATCTAAAGGTGGGTTCCTAGCAAAGTCATGTATTAACTTATACTTCTTAGCTATTGTCAAATTACTGAATTTACTCAAACAAATTTCCCTAGAGGGTCACCAATTCTCTTTCCACCTTACATGGTGAAAGTTGGGTGAGATTGTTCTTAGCACTCTCAAAATTCCATGAAAGTAACATTTTAACATTTTCAAACATCAATAATCGGCTTTATATAAGTGCATACGTACATCCCAAGTTTATGTTGTAGTCACGAATTCTAAGAACATGTGATTATAACAGTTCGCAATCTTTAAAATAAAAAGTAAAAGATAAACAAGACTAAGAGGGACAACGATCTATCCATACAAAAATTAAGACGGGGTAAACAAGTTTATACACCCTGCTAACACTTCACATGCTGATCTCTGAATAATATTAATGGCTTGACCCTAATATGCCCATCCACAGGCCTACTAATAATTTCAGTTTTGCCCACTTGTTTCTTCGATCTGTTAGCATTCTCAAGCTCTATGGAAGCACAATTGCCACGTCTCTAAGTTCCACCGTTAGCTTTCTTGCCCACTAAAGTTTATGGTCTGATCACAAATGACATATTTCTGTACTGTTCATTCAGTACAGATAACACCATTTCGTCTCCTAGCCTCCATTCCCAAGTTCTTCACTAAGCTGCTAAACTTAATGACACAAGTTGAGACATGACATCTATTTTTATGATGAAAGAAAGGTAAAATGACCGTAGTTACTAACTAGTGTTCAAATCTCCCGTCTATAATAGTGTTTAAAAGATTTAAATGGTATCATTCGAACCGAAGACGCATGATTGGGATAAATAAGTACTAGACATCACTTCAAGTTCGATCACCATTGAGAATCGAAACACCTTAACATTTTTGACCTAGTGATATATTGTTGAAAAATAAACTTGTTTTAGAGTTTTATTACAATATTAATGTGTGTTAATTAGGTGTTTGTTAGTGGGCAAAGAATATGCAAGTAGTGGAAGACAAGAGTATTATTGTGGTGTTATTTCCCAAATAATGATGTCTTAATATTGTAGAGGTTACTAGAGTTAGTGAGTGTTTTGGTACCTTAATGTAATATTAGGAATTATATGTACGACCTATATAAATAGGGTACATGACCTAGAGTTCAAGTAAGTAGAGTTGAGTAGAAATTGAAGAGTCCAAGTTGAGTGTGTGATTATAATCAACTCGTATGAAAATTATTTTTTCTTTGAATGTTCATATTCTCCTCTACTTCCTTTCATTTTATTTCTAGTTCTCTTGACTCCAATAAATTGGTATCAGAGCAATTTTCTTATTGTAGTAATTCCAACAGATATTTGGTTGACATAAATTTCGTCAAGATTTTAGCCGTCTTGATTAAGGCATGGCATCTCACTTTCCATTTCCAACCACCAAGTTATCCCCTTGCCTTGCTTCGCAAGATGGTATTGTAGTACTATTTGCACCACTTGCCTCTGTTCCAATCATTCACACCTGAATGTATTAATGGTCAAAACTATACAGATCTTTGTCAGTTATTAAAGTTAGGATTTGACGTGGGTATCGAAGGAGGTATGTCGTTAAAATTTAATAATTTTTGTGGATTAAGATATAAGTTTTTTGGGTCTATATATATATATATAATTCATCCTACAATGTTAGGATCAATCCTAAATAATACAATTTAGCAACCAGTTTAAAATTTTTAGGGTTTAAGTTATAACTTTTAAAAGTTGAATTATAAGTTTTTAGAGTTTTTGAAATCGTTCCTAACAATTTTGAAAAACTGAAATTTTTTTACAGTACCATAAAATTCTCCTGTTGATTATGCGTACTGGTTGAGTCATATAAGGGTACCATAGAATTATAATGTTTGTTATCTGTATTGGTTGGACTCATAAGGGTAGTTATAAGTTTATTTGCGGTATCGATTGACTATTGTTTTGAATTTTTTTTTTTGACTAAATTAAATCAAGTTATAAGTCAATTAGTTCAAAGTAAACTAACCAATGGGGTCCAATAACTAGTCTCAACTCTTAGAAAAAGTTCATGACCCGTGGACTTCTACCTCTATGTGGTATTGTTAATTGTTACTTCAACTTTCACCCTTTGTGAAAAAAGATCATATAGTTTAATTGACTGTAAGTTGAATACGCACTAACCACTTTAGACTATTCTCAGATCCAGTGAAAAAATCTCTTACTCAGCCTATTAAGTCATTAAAAAAAAGAGTCTTTTTTTTTTTAAATTAATAATAAGGAAAGCATTCTTAGATCAATTCTCGAAGGTTAGTAGTGATTCCATGTTTTTGGGATCCATCGTAAATTGACTCCATTGATTCATAACTTGGTATGTTGATCTAGTGTATTTAAGTGGGTTCCTCCCATGGTGTCGATCCTCTCGTTGCGGTATCAGTAGCTTTGCACACGTATTCTCAAATCTATCATTAGTTCCACTTTTTGAGTTGTTCACTTTCCCCAAAACCATATCTAGTTACTTTGTATCATTTTCTATTCCCTTTGATTCACGTTAAACACTCTCATAATTAGTTTTTGTGTTGTAGGTCTTGAATTGATTTTCAGATATCTGTCCACAGCTTGCTCGAACAATTACTTGGCCTTTCTGTCGTGGGTTCTTCTGGGTGGATGCTATGGAGGAGGAAATAGAGAGGTTGTGGCTGAACTTCAGGCTATCTGAAGAAGAACAAATGGATCTAAGCATAGCTAACAATGCTGATGACATTTTGGATGAAAAAGGATGAAAACACGGGGAGATTACACTACGGTAGAACTTTAAAAAAGGCAGCCTTCAATAATACGATGAAGTTGGTTTGGAATGTATCAAATGCGGAATTCAATTTAGAACTCAGGTGGATAAGAAGGTACTTGAAGGCATGCCTTGAACCTCCTGTTTAATAGCAAGAATCAAGAAACAGGCAAAATTATTGGAAATCGTATTGGTAAATGATGATACTTGGAAATGGATCCCAAGTACGAGCTCGACCAGACCAAGAGGTCAGTTCGGACATGAAGAGCTCAGATCTAATACCTCGAGCTCCCCTCCTATTTCACAGCTAAGGGAGTAGGAAACAAACTGCCAGATAACAGAAGGCTTCCCTAAAGTAAGGGCTAAGCTACATTCAAGGCACAAAACTCTCAACCAACCAAGATTCCCTCCTAAAATCAAGGAGGATCCCACGCCTGATAGGCAAAGATCTTGGCAGAGATCCCACGAAACAAGGGGTAACTCAATAAATGTTGTGTAACGCCTCCAATGTACGGCAGAACCCTAATTTTTCTCCACATTGCATTGTAAAGCATCCCAATAACTAATAAGGGAGCAAGAGTCTCCATTAAAATGTGGACTAGACGAGCTCCCAAACCGGTGAACCACTAGACTTCCATTGTGTACGTTCCCCCTTCCCTGAATTCCCTAAGCATTTCTTAACCTTCAACACGAGCTTTGTAGCTTGGATTCATATTGCCTCATATCATCCACACCTTCTACTCATCAACGTGAATTTACACCATCAGTTTGGCGCCATCTGTGGGAATGAATGTTCTTGTTATAAATACACTGAATTTTCAGTAATTGAGGGTCTCCACGCGAAATATGAGCAGAAATTAGGTGAACCCTCTGCGGATGCAGAACCAGCAAGAAGCCACCAGTGGGAGACAACGAGAAAATCCTCATGATTTCATGCCCACAACCGAAAATAATCCCCCTGTGGTAGATCCTCCCATAAATATTGAATTGGATGTCCTTCGACAGGTCAACCAACGCCTACTTTAGCAAAACGAGGAGTTCTTGAAGCTTTTACAAGATGCTCAACAAGCACCAACGGTCCAGCTAGTTCAGAACGACCTCCCGCACAGGGAACGACAACACCTCGATCCTCGTAGAGAAGCAAACGAGGGAGGGGAAAATAGCCAGACTCCCCCTCTACCTAGGAGTGGTAATGATGATGAAGTGCAGAGCCAAAATGAAAGGGTGGAGAGAGATGATTTTCTCTCACCTCAGCAGGAAAGGATGGAACAATATTGGGAGCAACACTTCAGGGGCATCCAGCAAGAGCTCAGCCATATGAAAGAAACCGTGAAGGGAAAGACCCCAATGACAATGGATGCTCTGGTACAGCAGACTGAATCTCTGTTCACCACTGGAGTACTATGCTTTCCTCTACCCTAGAAGTTCAGAATACCACAAATCGAAGCGTTTGACAGAACCAAAGATCTCATGGATCGCCTCAACATTTACAAAAATCAGATGGAGTTACATGGGTACCAAGATCCAGTGCGATACAGGGCTTTCGCCATTACGCTGAAGGGGTCAGCCTTGGCATGGTTCAATAGACTCCCTCCAGCATCAATCTCATCCTTTAAAGAGCTTTCTGTTTCTCTCATGTCCCATTTTATAGGAGCTCGGATATACAGAAAGCCGAGCTATCACCTATTAAGCGTGAAGCAAGGACCTGAAGAAAACCTACGATCTTATGTTCAGAAGTTCAACTTAGAATCCCTGAAAGTGGACATCACAGACGAGAAATTTGTCATCACTGCTTTCATCGCCGGGCTTGGAATACAGTTTAAAGATTTGATGTTCTTAATATCGAATAATCCTCAGGCAAGTATAACTGAGGTGCTAGCCAAAGCGTAAAAGTATATAAACGGTGAGGAAGCGCTCCTCTCTAAGGTGGGGAGCTTGTCGTCTCGAAAGAAGAAAGGGAAGGAAGAAAAGAAAAGGGATCAAAGCCCTAAGAAAGAAAGAGAACAAGATAGGTCCCCAAGGAGAGACAGAGATCGTTCCCCAAAGAGAAGAGGTAACGTTAGAGACCGTCTGAGTCCTCCACAGCCAGAGCTACAACCGAGATATGCACTTCGACAGCTCACCCCTCTTATCGCCTCGATATCGCAGGTCCTGTATGAGGTACAAAATGAGAAATTCTTGAGATGACTACCTTAGATGAAGGCGGACCCAGCAAAGAGAGACCCCGTAAAGTACTGTGACTACCACAAGGATCATGGCCACCACACTGACGATTGCATTCAACTAAAGAAGAAATTTGAATTCCTAATCCAGAGAGGACAGTTGCGCCGCTTTGTGGCCCTTGATAATCAAAATCAGGCTCTTCCACCCCCACCACCTCAATAGCAAGCACTGACACCACATCAGCGACCTCTAGGGACAATCAGAGTGATATCTGGTGGATTCACTAGAGGTGGAGAGTCAAGCACAACCCGAAAAGCCCACCTGAGAAGGATCAGAGCCATAGAAGCTCTGGAGGTACACACTGTGTCCAAGGCTCCACGCCTAAATATAACTATTACTTTTTCGGATTCAGATCTAGAGGGTTGCCAGCATCCTCACGATGATCCTTTAGTGGTAAGAGCTGTGGTAGCCAACAGAACTGTCCATCGAGTTCTGATTGACAACGGAAGCTTGGCAGACATTATCTTTGTGCCTGCATTCGATAAGATGGACATAGGAAGGGAAAAGCTTGAGCCAATAAATGCTCACTTATTGGGATTTGCAGGAGAAAGAGTGTTGCCCCTTGGAACGATCTAACTCATGCTCACCCTAGGTGACCCACCTTGCCAAGCCACAACAACCATCAAGTTCTTAGTAGTTGATGCACCTTCTGTATACAACATGCTACTTGGGAGACCCTCACTCAATTCCATAAGAGTCATCCTTTCTGCTTATCATCTCGTAATGAAACTCCCAACTAAAAATGGGATCGGAATGGTCCGTGGAGACCAGCGGATAACACAAGAGTGCTACATGGCATCTGTAAAGAAGAAGGAAGTGGAGAACATCTAGTTAGATGAGCTCGACATGAGAGACGAGCTAGGCACCAGGCCAACGTCATCAGAGGAGCTGGAGCCTGTACAGCTAGACGAGGAACCAGAACACCTCGTTTACGTGGTATCCAAGCTAAGTAGTGAAATTAAAGATCTCCTCATCCAGTTCATGATAAAAAATACGGAGGTCTTCTCCTAAAAGCAAGAAGACCCCTCAGTCATCATACACAAGCTCAGTGTGAAACCTACCTGCAAGCCCATCAAACAAAAGAGGAGGAGTTTTAACCTAGAATGCTAAAAAGCTATCAATGAGGAGGTCAGCAAGCTACTCCAAGCTAAAGCCATCAAGGAGGTAGATTACCCAGTTTGGTTAACTAATGTGGTCCTCGTCAAGAAGACCAATGAAAAGTGTCACTTGTGCATAGATTTTACAGACCTCAATCGTGCTTGTCCTAAAGACAGCTTCTCGTTACCCCAGATAGACCTGATTGTGGATGCCACTACAGGACATGAGCTCCTCAGTTTTATGGATGCTTTCTCTGGGTATAATCAGATTGGAATGGACCCTAACGATCAAGAGAAAACTGCATTTGTGACCGAACAGGGGACTTATTGCTATCGAGTTATGCCCTTTGGCTTGAAGAATGTTGGGGCTACTTACCAGCGTCTAGTGAACAGAATGTTCCAAAAGTAGATTGGAACAACCATGGAGGTCTACATTGACGACATGTTAGTTAAATCGCTGAAAGCATAGCTCCACATCTAACACCTAGCAGATTCTTTCCGGGTCCTTAAATACTATCAAATGAAGCTCAACCCAGCCAAGTGTGCTTTTGGTGTGTCTGCGGGAAAATTTCTAGGCTTTATAGTCAATAGAAGAGGAATTGAGGCTAACCCAAAAAAGGTGAAGGCGATACCGGATATGTAGCCTCCATCTAACACCAGGGAGGTACAACGTTTAATTGGAAGAATAGCTTCCCTGAGTCGTTTCGTTTCCAGATCCAGCGACAAGTGTCAACCTTTCTTCCAGGTCTTGAAAAGACATTCTAATGGGACACACAATGCGAAGAAGCATTCAGAGCCCTAAAAGGCTATCTGAGTACACCCCCAGTTCTGGTAAGTCCTTTAGAAGGAGAAGTACTCATGCTCTATCTCGCTGTCTTAGACTTTTCGACTAGCGCAACTCTAGTAAGGGAAAGAGACAGAGCTCAACAACTAGTGTATTATTGTAGCAGATCTCTGAGGGGAGTAGAAGAGAGATATCCAAAGATGAAGAAGCTTATTTTGGCATTGGTCACGGTTGCCAGAAGGCTTAGACCGTATTCCAAGCTCATACTATCGAGGTCCCAACAGATCAACTAATAAAACAGGTGTTCCATAAGCCAGAATCTTCTGAAAGATTGGTTAAGTGGGCTATAGAGCTCAGCGAATTGACATCAGGTACAAACCGAGGACTGCAATAAAGAGGCAAGTTTTGGCGAATTTCATCGCAGAATTTATGACGGGAATGCCAACAGAGGAAACATAATTGATTCCTGACCTTCCCGTGTGGAAGCTTTCAGTGGATGGAACTGTTAATGCTCAAGAAAGCGACACTGGTTTAGTTCTGACCTCCCTTGATCAAATAGATGTGGAATATGCACTGAGGTTTTGGGTTCAAGGCTTTAAACAATAAAGCAGAATATGAAGCCGTCATTGTCGGCCTCAACCATGCACATTCGATGGAAACAAAACAATTGAAGAGCTGCAGTGATTCCCAACTCGTGGTAAAACAAATCGAGGGGGCTTTATGAGGCCAAGGGAGAGAAAATGTCGCTTTACCTCAAAATGGTGCAACAACTAATCAAGAAGTTTGTGCAAGTTAAGATCAGACACGCCCCTAGGTCTGAAAATTCACAAGCAGATGTATTGGCAAGGCTAGCCACTGTTTCTCAGGAAAATTTGGATAGATTGATACTAGTCAAACGCTTGACAGAGCCTTCTATAAGTATTGAGGAAGAAGAAGTGCTCCCAGTTCTAGCCTCTCCGAGTTAGATGAACCCTATTAAGGAGTATCTACAGAACGGAACGTTACCCGAAAATCCCAAAGAAGCTACAAAGCTAAGAACCATGTCAGCCAGGTTTTTTATTTTGCAGGGAAGCTTGTACAAACGAGGATTCTCAATACCTCTCCTTAAATGTGTAGGAGATGAGGATGCTAACTACGTGCTTAGGGAGATCCACGACGGAATTTGTGGCAATCACATTGGAGGTAGGGCTTTGGCGGGAAAAACTTTGAGGCAAGGGTACTATTGACCCACTATGCTAAAGGATGCTACCGATCTGGTTAAAAAATATAAGGTCTGGCAAATACACGCCAACATATCTCATTGCCCACCAGAGCTCTTAACATTGGTAATAAGCCCTTGGCCCTTCCAACAGTAGGGATTGGACATTCTTGGTCCTTTTCCTACTAGCATTGGACAGTGTAAGTTCGTAATTATTAGGGTAGATTATTTCTCCAAATGGGAGGAGGTGGAACCCCTGGCAACGATTACAGAACAGAAAGTTCATAATTTTACGTGGAAGTCTATAATCTGTAGATTTGGGGTACCCAAAGCAATCATTTCAGACAATAGAAAGCAGTTTGACAACCCTAAGTTCAAGAAATTTTGTGCCGAGCTGGAAATAAAAAATTATTTCTCAGCTCCAGCTCATCCACAGTCTAACGAACAAGTAAAGCTGACTATCAGAACGATTAAAGCAGCCTTGAAAACCAAGCTTGAGTAGCTGAAAGAAAAATGGGTAGAGTACATTCCAGAGGTGTTATGGGTCTACAGGACAACCACCAGAACAGCAACTCGAGAACCTCCGTTTGCATTAGCCTTCGGAGCCTAAGGAGTGTCTCCTATTGAAATAGGACTCCCATCCCCCAAAACTGAGTTTGCAGAATTTGAGCACAACGACAAGTCTCTTTTACTAAATCTTGACCTCCTAGATGAAAAAAAAAGAAAGAGCTCTACAACACATTCAAGGTTATCAGAGGAAGACCGCAAGGTACTATGACAGAAAGGTCAGAAACAAGAGTTTCAAGGTAGGAGATCTGGTGTTTAGAAAGCTGCTACTTGCTAGGAAGGATCCCACGCATGGGAAATTAGGGCCTAATTGGGAGGGCCCCTACGTTATCTCTAGGATAATCAGACCTGAAAACTATGAGCTACAAATCGAGAAAGGGAAAATACTACCTCATTCCTGGAATGCGGAGCATTTTAAAAAGTTTTTTCAGTAATTTTTTCTTATAATAAAGTTCTTCTCAATAAAGATTGCAAGTTCTTGATTCACTCCCATATGTTTTCCAAAAATAGCTAAATAGAATCAGGAATGAGCTCTATAGCTCAAGATGAACTTTTTAAGTCCATGAAACCAAGAAGAGCTCTATTGCTCAGGATGAGCCCTTTAAGTTCATAAAATCTGTAAAAGCTCTATAGCTCACGATGAGCTTCTCAGCTCATAAAACTAAAGATGAACTCTACAGCTCATGATGAACTCTTCAGTTCATGAAACCGAAATGAGCTCTATAGCTCACGATGAATTTCCCAGTTCATGAAACTAATATGAGCCATGTAGCTCGGGGTGAATTCAAGAGCCATGTAGCTCGGGGTGAATTCAAGAGCCACGTAGCTCAGAAAGAACTCCTAAGTTCATAAAAAGAATATGAGCCATGCAGCTTGGGGTGAATCCCTAAGTTCACAAAATGAGCCCTACAGCTCACGACGAACTATACGTTCTATACAAATGAGCCCCGCAGCTCACAGTGAACACCTCGGTATGCAAGAGTCAAAGCGAACACTTGGGCATAAGATGAACTCTAGCAGGGCTAAGATAAGCCAAGTCGCTTATAGGAAAAGCTGCAAAACAAGATGGGAACATATCAAAATCCAGTGTTCATAAGCACAGACAGGCATCCAAAGGGAAAAGACCTAAAGTCCATTACGGCAAGACTGTTTAAAAAAAAGGGGGCTTCTAGTTTCCTTCAAGGCGCCTCTTGATTGTGTATTTTTCCTGCAGTTCCTAACTTACTAACATCTCCCTTGATGTATGTGTGAGGGGGAGTGTCACTCTCCCATGGGACGATGTCAAAAGAAAGGGCAAGGAGAAAATGGAATGGGATGAATGAAATGTAAAATGTGAACAAAAGTGCTCCCCAATCGCAAGGAGTCTTTTATGTGTCGGTGTTTTACTTGGAAAAGTATTCCAAGGTCGTCTCCTCAGGGAAGGAAAGTTCAAGTGTGTGAAGGTGATTTTGTAAAAGTGAAAAGAAAGTGTAAAATCTTTTGTTTATGTTTTGGGGTTGTGTTTTTTTAAAAAAATGCAAGTAAAGAAAGTGTTGGCTAATCCAAAGGGTTCATTCCAATGTGAATATCAAATCAACTCAAAACCTTCCTCCGATTGAGCATGAATGAACGATTGATTCGGGGGAAGCTAGGGATGAGATTGGTGAGTATCTAAACATAAATCGTGACTAGGCCTACGGAATATCAAAGGCTCACCAACTCATCCACTCTCAACCCCGTCAAACCGAACCATTTGACTCTAAAGGGAGGAGTGAAGAAGAGTTGAAATGGAATCCCCAAGATGAATTTTTCCTTGGATTAACCAACTAAAATCCTAGCTACTAGTGTTGGCTAATCCAAAGGGTTCATTCCAATGGGAATATCAAATCAACTCAAAACCTACCTCCGATTGAGCATGAATGAACGATTGATTCGGGGGAAGCTAGGGATGAGATTGGTGAGTATCTAAGCATAAACCGTGACCAGGCCTACAGAATATCAAAGGCTCACCAACTCATCCACTCTCAACCCCGTCAAACCGAACCATTTGACTCTAAAGGGAGAAAAGACAATCAGTTGAAATGACAAACCCAAGAGGAGGTCTCCCTTGGATTAGCCAACTAAAAGCTTACCTACTCATAGTTAAAGTAAGGACAATAATTAAATGGGAAGACAGAAATAAATGTTAGAAATAAACATAAATGAAATGCATCAAAATAAAACAAGACTTAAATTAAAAGAAAGCAATAATTAATTGGTGGGTATTCCACAACCAAGCAATACTACTTGGTGGGTATTCCACAACCAAGAGATGACAATATAAAAGAAAGTAAAAGAAAGCAAGAAAGTAAAAGCATTAATGTAAAGACAAGAAGTAAATTAAGAACATAAAGAACACAAAAGTAGGGAATTAAACTTCCCAACTATAATAAAGATGAAGACAAGTAGGGAATTAAACTTCCCAACTATAATAAAGA
>CM042198.1:16142544-16153031 GCA_023539305.1 Ilex asprella | reverse complement strand
AAACTCCCTAAAGGATCCAATATCCAATGTTCAATATATTATTTCACTGTGTATCTAAATGATTCTTCTCAAATAGCAACAACAACAAAAAAAGATTCTTGTCTCAAATCACACTCGCTTGGCTCACATCAGCAAGGAGTTCATTGATCATTTCAATATGAGTAAAGTTATTGTTCTGTTTCGTATCAAGTAGGGATCCTTTGTTAAGCAAATCGATTTTCTGTTTAGCTTAGCTCATCCCGCTTATCTCTTATCTTGGTTTATAGAAAACATTCTTCATGATCTTTTTTATCTGCTAAATCGCGAGTTTACGGAGTCTTTGGGATCACGATAGATCTCTTCAAATGCAAAAGGATAGGCTGTTTATTGAAATTGGAATTCCGCTGGCCAGGCCACAAATCCAGATCGGCTTGATGCTTCAACGGGTTTGAAAATGGGGAAAAATCTTAGGCTTCAACATCAATCCATTTTCTTGCCATAGCCAATCTACTTGAATTGTACCAATAATAGACATCAATCCTAAAACAACACTATCAATGTATGTCATGTGTAGCTTCTGTTAGTTTCTTTTATTTTTTTTGTCAGTATTTTTGTCAAAAATCAATTCATTAACATTGACGGAAAAACTAACAGAAAGTTATTAGAAGAATAATATTGTAATATTTTTGATACATTAAAGGTGTGATGTAAAAAATTTAATCTTTATAGGTACAAAATAAATGTCTTAAAATCTTTCACGATATAAAGTGCAAAAAGCCGTAAGGATGGGTTTCCCAAAGCCTGTGCTACGGAAATAAACCTTTGGGCAGTTGGAATGCAAATAAGGATGGTTTAATTAGTGAAATGTGGATCTACGTACCATGAAGAAATATTCCATCCAGGGAAGAGATTGAATGGGATTAGATTGGGTCCACTGCTTATCTGTTCCTACGTCCAAACAAGAGATGAAAGTGACAGCATTGTAATTGGAGCCCAGATGTGTGTGGGTTGGATAATATCTAGGGAGGTTAGAAGATGCGGATACAATATAATACCGATATAATGCTATTGTAAATCCTTAGAAATATACTGATGTGATTATGATACTTTTTTAATAAATTTTATCTCATTTTTACATGCTTAATGTCCACAAATATACGTCTTTCCTACACTCATATTCTAGAACTATCTAGAAATTGAAAAATAATTTATTAATTGTTAGATATGAATGGTGGAATTCGATATGAATACATCAGGCTAAAGGAACTATCTGTGCTTTATAAGTTGGGATAGTCCAAACCCGAACATATCCCGCCATCCAAACAAACCTTCAACACTAGCCTATAAATATGGCAACACCCCTATATATTCTCTTCCTTCACTGCAACTAGCAGGCTTTGGTAGAATTCCCCCGTTTCCCTCTCTTTCATATCATTATCACAATTTTCTGTTGTAGAATCCAATAACTTTAATGGAGTTTCATCTCCTACCCATCTTCACATTTCTTTTTGTGAGTATAAATATTCCAGAATCCTAGGAACTAAAAAAGCTTTTTCCCCAAGGAATCTATGTGTTTGTTTGTAATATATGTTCTCCTAAACTCGTGCATAGAACCTAATGAGATGCTGTATATCTTACTTTCTTTTGCTTTTCTTTTCTTTTTTTTTTTTTCTCAGTTGGCATTGTTGGCTAGCCATGCAGCTCTACCTCCTGATCCTGAGGATTATTGGAAGTCTGTGTTGCCAAACACTCCCATGCCCAAAGCAATCAAGGATATTCTGCACACCGGTTGGTCTACAATCTAAAAAAAAGCTCCATGTTCTAACTCACAATTCTTTTATGAAGTTTAGTCCCATTTGGTTTTCTTATTCCTAAGAAAACAAAATAAAAAGGCTAAAAATCTATTTGTGAAACTTACCATTGGAGTACTGCCCTCTGGCTCAGCTTCCTTTGTTTTTGCTGTTGTGTGTGTGTGCTAAGAACAATTACTTCTTAGTACCAATGTTGAAGTTCTTAACACGATTCAAAGTGAAATTAATGGGTATAAGTTTTATTCTTTATTCAGACTCCAACCCTACTGTACATGACACAAAATTAACTAAAAATTTCTGTAAATATATCGCGTATGAGATACACTAAAGATGTAACAACACTACTTGCATGGTTTAAAAACACAGCAGTCTCAGTACAACATATTGACATCCCTATAAAATTACTGATTACTGATGGTTTGCATTTTGCAGAAGGGTTGGAAGACAAAAGCACTTCGGTTGTGCTGGGGAAGGATGCTGTAGACTTAGAGACGGATATGAAGGTGGCTTTTGGGTATGGATATGTTAGTCATAAGGACCAACTCCATGATAACCCAAATGTTGCTCTTTTCTTTTTGGAGAAGAATATGCACAAAGCCACAAAGATGAACTTGCACTTCATCAAAACGAGAAGAAAGTCCGCCTTCTTACCTCGCCCGGTCGCTGAATCGATCCCTTTTGCATCCGAAAAATTGCCTGAAATTCTGAAGAAATTCTCGGTCTCACCCAATTCAATGGAAGCTAAAGCAATGAAGAAAACCATAAAGCAGTGTGAGGAGCCTGGCATCAAAGGGGAGGAACAATATTGTGCCACTTCTTTGGAGGCAATGGTAGATTTCAGTACTTCCAAGTTGGGGAAAAGAGTTCAAGCAATGTCCACAGAGGTGGAAAGAGAAACTCAACTGCAGAAGTATAGCATTACAGGTAGGGTTGTCAGTGTTACATACGAACCCACATGGCTTACAGACAAGTACACGACAAGAACACAACACACAGCCAAACTTCAAATAATTTGGACAAATCACATTTTAACTCCCTTTAACTATGAACTCAATTTCAATCCTTCAATCCCTTAACTATTTGAATTGATTTCATGTTGCCCCAAACCCAAACGTCCTTTGGACAAAAATTGATAACATGTCAGGGCAACATGAAAAAAAAAACAGTTCCGAGTTGGGGGTGGGGAAATAATTTTTCATCATATTTGTTGTAACAAAAGTTAATTTTTAGGAAATGTGTGAAACTTATGACAGAATTAAAGGTGTATTGTGAGAAATATGATAGTTGATGGGGGGCAATTAATGTTAAAAACAAAAGGTCATTGTTGTAGGGGTTAAAGTGTAATCTGCCCAAATAATTATAAACAAGTCGGATATAATTTAAACTAATTTTGACATGACACATTTTATATAGCTTAGAAATACAATATGACTAATCGATGACCCTATTTGCAGGGGTGAAAAAGATGGCAGGTCAAGTAGCAGTTGCTTGCCACAAGCAAAGCTATGCGTATGCAGTATTTTATTGTCACAAAACACACACCACCAAAACGTATTTGATTTCCTTGAAGGGGGCTGATGAGATCAAAGCTAAAGCTGTAGCAGTGTGCCATACTGATACCTCGGCATGGAACCCAAAGCATTTGGCCTTTCAAGTGCTCAAGGTTAAACCAGGAACTGTTCCGATTTGCCATTTCCTTCCTGAGGATCACATTGTCTGGGTTCCAAACTAGACCTAAGAAAAGTGGCCCAGTGCGGGAGGCTCTCTCATTATGCACGAAATGGTCTATTTTCACGAGTTGAACTTGTAACTTCTGTTTGTTATGATTTGGAGTCTTTGGACTTTGGATGTAGAACTCCAATTCTCTATCCATTAATGTGTGTCTGGGTTTTATCAAAAGCTTGGCAAATGGTTATGCTGCATATTTTCTTTATTCTTCGAAACGTAGATTGAATTTCATTTTCATATAATTGTTATCCATTGCATACATGTTTTGACATATCCCCTGATTATTTGTGTGCTAGAATTCGGTCAAATACTTTAATTTTTCTTTTTTTGGTGAGATATTATTATATTGAATTCATGACCTTAAAATTTAAGAGCGCAGCGGTGGCCATTAGGCCAACCATTGACGTCCACATGTAAAATTAAAGAGCAATGTTATGTATCTCAAATTTTCAATCCAAATTTTCATCCCAAATCAAGGGAGACCATTGAATCAGTAGGTCTCATTTAAAAAAGTTGATACTACTCACTGATCCAATGATTTCCCTTCATTTGGGATGGAGATTTAGATTAGAGATTTGAGATACATAGTATTTCCCTAAACTAAAAAGGGTACAATAAGATTTGAATGCAAAAAGTGATATAATTATTTAAATGTAATTAATCATATAAAAAGACACAATTAATGACAAATTTTGAAATGTCCAATAACTTTCAGACTGTTTTTTGAATCCTCTTCCCCCCTTCTTTGGAACAAGTATTTTTTTCCAATAGACTTTGGTTCCAATATGTTTAAACTAAGCATTTCTCACAACTTGTCCAAACCTAGCGTGTTAATTTTAGCTAAAGAAGTACTAAGCCAAGGCCTCCTAACTATAGAAAAAGAGTAATACTATTTGCATCTAAAAATTTGATCTAATTTGCTGACATAATGATATAGTTTCATTGGAATCATTAGATCAACATCAAATTCCAATGTTTTATGGCGTCTACAGTGAATTAGGTCCGCAAATTATGTCAGTAAATTAGGTCTCAATAGCATTGCTCATAGAAAAAAGGGAAATTTCATCCACATAATTAAGTCTAAATTTAATGACACCCCCTCCCGATTCTGAAACTTCGCTATCACCCTCTGTCAGTATTTGTCGGATTACAACGATAACGACGATTGTTAATTTATAAAAATACTCCTAAATATTTTATAGGATAAATTTTATCCACACTCCCGTATAAATAGATATAATTTCAACAACACCCTCTGGGTAAATAGATCTATTTTTAACAATACCCCCTCCTGATTCTAAAATTCCAATGCACTCAATTTTAGTTCATTATATTAATCTTTAGATTCATCAATTTAATATTTAATTTTATTAAATTAATTTCTATTATTTAATTCAAACAAAATTAACATTCCATCTCATCAAATCAACACAAATTGACAATTAATTTTATCAAATTAGCATTTAGCTATATTAATTTAATATTTTATTTCATCAAATTAATATTCTTTCTTTAATTTAATATTAAATTATTATCTAATTTCATCAAATCAACGTCAAATTGACATTTAAATTTATTAAATTTAATTTAATATATTAAATAGAATATTAAATTCTATTAATTTAACATTTAACCTTATCAAATTAATGTTAGTTATTTAATTTAACAGCAAATGAACATTCAATTTCGTTTAAGCAACATTTAAATTTATTCAATTAACATTAAATTTTATCAAATCAACACTGAATTAATATTTAATTTTATCAAATTAAAACTAAATTAATAAAATTTATCATATTAAGACCAAGTTTATTTAATTAATATTAAATTTTATTAAATAATATTTAAATTTTATATATGAAGAGTGGTGTATGAAGAGTGATCAATTGACGTTGTGAAAAATAGACAATAGCAGAGAAGTTAGAAATATATGGAATTTTGATATTGACTTTACCGATTGTAATTTTATTATAAAAAAAATATTTTTAACTATAAAATAAATTTAAAACCCTTTAATTTATAACAAACAACAAAAAACATACCACAAAAGAAACTTAGGTAATATAAAAAATAAGAAACTGAAAAGTGTATTTCTTATCCAAAAACTTATAAGAGAGTGGACTTAATGACTTAAAAGTCAAACGGGTGTTTTTGGATGAAAAAAATTTAAATAAATTTTCATGAAAAAAAATTAAAACTACATGCATAAAAAAATTTTAAAAAAAGCATGAAATTTTTTAAAAAAAATTGCAAGAAAAAAATAAAAAAATAAACTGCATAATTTTTTTAAAAAAAAAATATGCATGAAAAATATTTACTAATATGCAAGAAAAAAAATTTTTTTTTTACCAAATTAGGTAGTGATCGACTGCTATAGAGAACGAGTTGAAAAATAATGGTTGTCTTTAGTCCCCTATGTCTTCCAGCAACCCCATATCGTTTTGGACCTTAACAAACAACAAAATGTGTGGTATATATATAGTGAGAAAGGGTTGAGGGCATTTTAGTATATTCACATAAGAAATGATAGTTGACATTTTCAAAAAAATTTAAAGTCAAACCATTACTTTTTGTACTGACAAAGTTAAAAATTACCGTTAAGAGTGTGTTTTTTATTTGAAAGTATAAAACAAAAGAATGTGCAGTGAAGTTTCAAAATTAAGAAAGAGTGTCATTGAATTTAAACCTTACTATAGAGGGTATAGATGAAATTTTTCCCAAGAAAAAATTAGATAGACAAACGAACTAAAAGTAGAAACGAAGAGGTGTAAGGTTCACAATTCAACGGCCCGACTTTTGGGTGGGCCTTGATCTAATCTGTGCTTGTCTTCAAGCCAGGTGTCTTGATCGATCTTTAGCCTGATATAGGTGGGCTTAGGGGTTGTCAAAAAACCCGCTTACCCGTTTCTCCGATCCGAAATTGATCCTATCGACTGCAAACGAACGGTTTTTAATGGATTCGGTTCGGTTTGGTTTTTGGAATTAAATACTAATTACCCGAAAAAATCGGTTCGGTTGATCAGTAGCTCCATCTCAAGACCCGATTCCCCGAACCGTCCGTCAATTAAACATTAAACATATCTATACTAATAAGATAGAATCAATTTTGAATCCATTTTTACTTCAAAATTTAATCCAATTTTAATTCATTTATGAAAGCACGGGACATCTCAGATTTAATTTATTTTTAATTTAATGGCCTAGATTTTATCTCCATTGTTGCAAGTTAATCCAAAGGCTGACAATGCATCCCACACAAAAAAACTTATCCTGCCCAGATGGAACCCAACCCCTACACGCTAACCACCCCTGCACTCTACCCAAACCCCTTACACGGCTACTCTACCCAGTCACCTCACACTCCTCTGCCATGGCTCATGGATCAACACAGCTACCCAATCACCTCACACTCCGCTACCTAGACCCTTTACACGGCTACCCAAACCCCTTATAGTGGCAATCACTCCTTTGACATGGCTCAACACAGCGGCGATCAGAGACAGCTCAGCCCACGTGCCTCCCTCTTCCCCTCTCTTTCTCTCTCTCCAATCGCTTAGCAGCACAAACACCATTCTCACCACAGTATGACCGACACAACAGCACACACAACGAATTGATTTTGGGTTTACATGCTTTGGATTTTGTTTATTTTTTGTTCGATTTTATGAATTTGTTGTTTGAATTCTTATACTGATTCTTTTATCTTCTTTCTTCTTTGTCTGTTTGATATAATTTGTGAGTTGCTTTAATGATTTTTACAAGAAAGAAAAGGTTGTTGTGCTACTACATTTCAATATTTCACTAATCTGCTTCATTAGCAACCATTTCCATGAAGAATTTTTCTAAAACGCATAGAAGAATCTGAACATATAGATGCATGGATAAAGCAAAATCCAAAATTTCTTTTTTTTTTGGGTCAGGAACATCCAAAATTTCTGGTACTGCCTTATTTTTCCAAAACCCATGACAATATGATTCATAAATACATGTGGTGAGATTCCCAGAAACCTTGACGCCTATGTACATCTTTTATGATACACATTATCAGTTGTCTAAAAATGCAGAATTCTGAACTCTACATGTTTTCAGGACTTACCATGTCATGTGGCAGTTGACGTTGAACTTCTGTTAATAGACTTTCATATAACTAGAAAACAAGCAATACATTTTAGAGAAAAAACAATAGTATAAATCTATAAGATAATATAAAGGTTTAAATTTAATAGTTTCTTAGTGCGGTTTTTTATCAAAGGTCCACCGCTGCAGTCTACACAAACACAAACACCTCTTAATTGGGTGTTTAAGTCAACAGTGCAGTTTGTTATCACAGGTCCATCCTTTGGATGTATAATTTGGGTGTTTTTTAATTTGGTCTTTTTTGGGTGTCTTTTAATTGGGTGTTAGGTTATTTTTTTTTAAATTGGGTGTCTTTTAATTTGGCTGTTATAATTATGATGAAATAGGTCGTTTTTTTTTATTATGAATGTTAGGATGGAATGGATGTTGAGTTCGTTATTTTAAAAAAAAAAAGAAGAAATTTTATTGAATGAATTTCAAAATTTACAAGAATCAAAAAACAGAAAAATACGTTTTAACAGAAAGAAAAAAAAAGGGGGGGGGGAATTGTTACAAGAAACAGATTTTTTGTTTCACTATAACCGACAAATCTGTTACAAAAATTAGACAAAGCTCTTTTAGCTTTACTTCTTCAAAATGCCCAAATAGCAGCATAAGTAGTAGCACAGCACACAGCCTTGCAACAACAACTATAATAACCAAACCCAACACAGTAATAAAGTAGCACTGCAGCACATCAGATGTTGCAGCATAGCAGAGACTACTTACAAACCAGAACTCAGCATTTATCATCAAAGACTATCATTCTCCTCACTCTAGCAACTGGAAGCGTTCTCTGATCCGGCAAAAGGGCCATCTTGACCATATTAGGCAGAGCAATAACAGAAAAAACAATTGAACAACCATCATGCACTGCCTAATTCTCTCTAAACTGCTTTGTGGTTATGACCTTTTTCAAAGGCTGTTGGTTTGTCTCTTTTCTTCCATAAGCCATGGATTCCTTCTACCCAAGACCTCCATCAATAATAAACCATTAACAATAACTGTAATCTTTATATTGTAAAAAAAGTACTAAAACAAAAAGTGTGCTGCTTAGATCAAACCCATCCTAAAGTCTTGGGTAGAAGGAATAATTATTACAATTTAATAATTTAGTTTGTCTCTCACTGTTTCTTGCAATCCTTGTATTCCTTAATTGACTTCCTAGAAGTGCTAAGTTTATAAAACATCATTTATAATAAGTGAAATGTTGAGAGTCTCATCTTATCATTGTTATGGAGATAACTTGAACTTTAGATACGCCAACAATTGTAACACTACCCAACAAAATCATTGTTTATACATCGTTTCTAGGTTTTCCATAGACATATGCCCTCTATATAGCTCACTATATCTATATACCTCACCCAAACACACACACAGCAGCAGCACACAAATCTGCACACAAACACACACATTGCATAGCAGTTTTTGAATGTTTGTGTATAACGGGGGTTTTAAATTTTACTTTTTAAAATTTTGGTTTTTAATTTGGGTGTCTTTTAATTGGGTGTTTAATTGGATGTCTTTTGAAAATTTTGGTGTTTAATTTAGGTTGATTTGCGGACAATTGGGTGTCTTTTAATTTGGTTGTTATAGTTATGCTGAAATAGGTTATTTTTTTTAATTGGGTATCTTTTATAGTTATGATAAAATACGTTTAGGATGACATGGATGCTAAGTTGGTTATTTGACTGGTGGAACGTATCGCAATGTGGTTGATTGTTCTATTTCTAAGGGTTGCAATTGGGTGTCTTATTTATGTGGATTTAGTTCTTTGGTCGGACTTGCATTTATGACATGTGACTCTGATTTTTGTTATTTTGGTTTGAATTATGTAGTGACTAAAGTTTGATGTTCTCTTTGAATTACGTTGAATAATTTATTGGGCAGTGTTACAATTGATGTTAATGTAGACATGTTGAGATTTCTCTAGGGTTTTGTCAAACGTTTTTGAAAAAAATTTGTAAAACATTTTTGAAAAAATAGAAAGGGTCATATTGATTTCAATTTCTTTAATTAAAATAAATAAAGGAAATTTTCGTTCAATTTGAAAGATTTTTTAAAATTGCAATGTGTCTTTAGGCACAGTTATATTATGATTATTTTGTCTAATGATTTTTTGTTTACTTGCTCAACTTAATTATACATATTTGTTTGAGTGGAGATAAAATTGGAAGCTCAGATATTAAATTGAGATAAAATTAAAAATTTAGTCTTCATTCCAAGAATATCATTGACACCAACATCTTTGGATTTGTCTTTTCGAATGACAAGACGTCAGTTTCCAGTCCGGTTAATTTATGCTATGACAATCAATAAAGTCAAAGGACAATCTGTCAAGTTCGTTGGGATTGATTGTTGGACACCTGTTTTTAGTCATAGACACCTTTATGTGGCAATATCTAGATGCACATCTTCGGATCATATTAGTGTCCTCCTTCCTGAAGATGAGTCGAATTGCACCACAAATATTGTTTACCCATAAGTTTTGTTATAAGATTCTTACGACAAGTAAATAGTATAGTTTAAACAAGTTTATTTCTACTGAATTATGTAATCTTTTCAACATTTCAACTTTTAATTTTACAATGAGGTTCATTCTTTGTAAAATTGGAGTGAATTTGTCAAAGAGAATGATAGAATATATACAATAGTTAAGTTACATTTGTTAACTGATGGTAGAGTCATGTAAGTTAGTATTGGGTACCAACATAGAGATAGAAAGGACTCTACCAGCGTTTGGAAAGTTTATGCAGGCAATGCCTACTCTATTCCATCCTAACGCATTTAATATGCCAACTCAATTTTGTGGATTTACACTATACTATGTAGCTTCATGATCCAATTAGT
>CM042198.1:16098992-16133860 GCA_023539305.1 Ilex asprella | reverse complement strand
GGGGCGCGGGGGGGGAGGGGTTGATTTATACGCAAACAAATTTGAAAGTTCCAATGCATGTTGATTTGAACTATTGGCATTGAATGTATGGTTTCGTCTGTCAGATAATTCATCAAATGTACAATAGAACTACACAAGAATAACACATATGATTTACCACTAATGATAAATGAGTCAATAAGAATTTAACAAGATTTCTATAATACTATAAATAAGAAGTATATAGATTGAACAAATTTCGACCTAATTTAAAAACAAGACACGACACAAAACTGTATCGAGAATGCTTTCACTACTACATTTAATTCTATATAATAGTAGATCCATAAACGTATAATCGATAACTATTGATGCTCGATTTTTTATTATTTAAAATTACGTGTAATTATACATCTATACAATTGTGGTCAATTAATATTTGTTTTATATTTGCAATACATGTTCCCAAATAAATTACTTTGAGATTACTATTCTAATTTAAGGTCTAAAATTTAGGTAATCTGGATCTCGAATATACCGCGTTTGTCATCACACGCCTAGATTATGGGTCGTCTGGGGTTTATCGATTTCAAGTAAATATGGGTCAACTATAAGGGTTACAACTAGATTTGAAAGCAAAACCTCATACAATTATTTAGATGTAACTATTCATAAAAAGACCCAACTGATGACAAATTTTGAAATGTCCCACACCTTCCAGACTTCTACGTTTTTGAATCCTTATCCCCATCTTCGAAACAAGTAATTTTTTCCGAATGACTTTGGCCCCCAATATGTTTAAGCTCAGGAAATAGTACACCCGGTTTATCAAGTCCTAGTTCTACCACTACATAACCCGATCATATACAAAATATACTCTCTGCTAATCTTTCGTAACCAAACATTTTAGAGCAACATTTTATGGGATTTTTCTCCACAGAATTATTTCTAAGGAACAAATGGCTTTTGTGATAAATAGCCAAATTTGATACAAGGATGTGTATGTTATATAGTGAATCAAGGCCTTCTAAATATTGAAAACAGCAATAGTACATCAACATGACTCTTGAGTCTGCCTAATCCGCTTGTTGGTCATGGATGGCTGCCCTCGGGTGTAGGGGCGGAGCCAGAAACTTAGGTACTGGGGCCAAAAATTTTAATAACAAACAATATTATATGTACTAAATTTGAAAAGTTAATGCATTACTACCATTGGATTAACAAATAAAATGCATTTAGTGTTGATACCCTATGCTAATTCAATAATGACAATACATTAGATTATCAAATTAGGTCTTTCAATTATAATTTAGTAACCTTTTTTAACAAAAGTAAAATTTAAAATTTAGAAATAATAATAAATTAAAAAAGGTGGTCCAGCGTGTGGCTTCTGCTATTACAAAGTTTGGAGTAAGATGTACCCATAGGAATAGGTTTTATAATGAATATACTTGATAGGAATGTGGTTAATTCTATGCACGACCATAAATTTGACACAAAACTGACTCGAAATTATTAAGTATGGTTGCCTGTCTACACCTATTAATACACATGTCAAGGTTGGTTCGCCTATACACGACTTATATGTTATACGATCTTGAGTATAAGAAAGTCAAGTTTAACTTGAGCAAATTTGGACACAAAACAATTTAAGTATGATATTAACACGATATAACATAGCATATTGTCAATTCTAGAGGTGGGTTCCTAGCAAAGTCTTGTATTAACTTATACTTCTTATCTATTGTCAATTTATTGAATTTTAAGACATTTTCTTATAGGATTTCTAATTTTCTTTCCATCTTATAGGATATAACATGTTGAAATGTCGGTGAGATTGCGTCTTAGCACTCTCAAAATTCCATGAAAGTAATAGTTTTGTTGTGAAATTGGCAAATAAATTAGGTGCAAACAACTAATTCATAAAACTAATACAGAGAATACTGAAAAAGGAAAGAGATTTTCTTTCATTGGTTGTCTTTCACAGGTTATGAAATGGCTCTTCTTATGGAAGAAAAATGTGGGAGCACTGTTCATAACTTTATGTATAATAGCTTTTATCTTTTCAGCTATATTACAAAATTAGTACTATGCAATAGCCTTCATGCATAGTAGTAATGCATTGTGGTCGTTCAATGGTCATCCACACTCTGCGTTTACAACAATTTTGGTATTTTCAAGCATTAATAACCGATTTTATAGGTGCATGTGTGCATCCCAAATTTATGTTGTAGTCATGAATTCTAAGAATATATGTCCTCGATCTTTAAAATAAAAAAATAAAAGATAAACCAGACTAGGAGGAAGAGCAATCTGTCTATTCAAAAATTAAGATGGAGCAAACAAGTTTATACACCCTGCTAACACTTCACATGCTAATCTCTGAATAATATTAATGGCTTGGCCCTAATGTACCCATCCACAGGCCTACTAATAATTTTAGTTTTGCCCACTTGTTTCTTCGTTCTGTTAGCATTCTCAAACTCTATGGAAGCACAATTGCCACGTCTCTAAGCCCCACAGCTAACTTTGTGCCCACAAAAGTTTATGGTCTGATCAAAATTGACATGTTTCTGTACTATTCATTCAGTACAGCTAACACCATTTTGTCTCTGAGCCTCCATTCCCAAGTTCTTAACTAAGCTGCTAAAGTTAATGATAGAACTTGAATCCTAACACCTATTTCTATGATAAAGAAAAGGTAAAATGACCGTCGTGACTAGCCAGTTTTAAGGCTCTCGTCCTTAGTGGTGTCTTAAATAGTTGAATAGTAAGTAGATTGATCAGTCGAATCCGAGATGCATGGTTCGGATGGATAAGCACTTGGCATCACTTCAAATTCGATTACCATTAAGAATCAAAACAACTGACATATTTTTCTCCAGTGAGATATTTGGTTGACATAACTTTGTCAAGATTTTAGCTCTGTCTAGATTAAGCCCTGGCGTCTCTCACTTTCCATTCCAACCACCAAGTTATGCCCATGCCCTGCTTCGCAAGATGGTATAGTGGTACTCTTTGCACCACATGCCTATGTTCCCATCATTCCCACCTCAATGTACCAATGGTCAAAACTATACAGATCTTTGTTAGTTACTAATGGTTAGATTTGACTTTGGTATGCTGTCAAAGTTTATAACTTTTTTGGATTAGGATATAAGTTTTTTGAGTCCAGTTACGCACACAAAAAAAAAAAGGGCTGAATATAATTTTATCTCCCCTGAGATTTGATCAAATAACAACTAGACCCCGTCTTATTTGACAAATAACGTTGACCTCCCGGTCAGCGACGACATTATAATCATTAAGGGAGGCTACTTGTTTGGAAACAAGGTTTAACTACGAATATTGTGGATATTGTTGGTTTGGTAATGTGTTTTAAAAAATGAGTTGCTTACATCAACAAATTTTTCACATCCCTTTAACTACAAATTGATGGTTAGGAGAATGTGTTACCGACAACCACATAATGTTTGTCACTTTAATTCACGTGCATATAATGTTTGTCAATTTAATTCATCAAAGAGTGAAATTTATATTGGGTCAATAAACTTGATAAATTGGGAGACGATGTTATTTGTATGGTAGAAATTAAATATTAAAGGAAATCACGTTCTAATATTTAAATGAGTTGATGATGTCCTTTTGAGGAAGCTCATAAGTTTTGTCCATGTCAAACCCTGCAGATGGATTTAATTATCCGACATAACAAATAAGTTGAGTGGTAAGATCTCAAAGAATAAAAGAAGTCAATTAAATATAACTGTCAGTGATTTATTTAATTGATGGACATCTGTAATCTTAAACTTGGGGAGATTATTATGCATATAATAATAAGGAGTTCGAATATAATTTTGAAATAAGGACCAGAAGATCAATAATAAGTTTTTAGTAGACTGACTTATTATTAATGGGATGTAGGATGTTTGTTCTGGGTTGAATATAGAAATCCTAAACCCATTGGGAGCCCGGTCATTATTTCTCCTTAGGATCTCTATTGTAGCCTACATGTAGACGTCTAAGTTCTCTATTTCAGTATCTTATTTTTACTCACGTTTTTTAGGGAGACCAGGGTCGGCCCAATAGTTGGAAAAAAAAAAAGCATGGGCTTTAGGCCCTAAATTTTTAGAAGGTTTCATAATTTTAGGTACATCACTAGCCTACAAAAAAAAAAATTCATTAAATTTTAAGCCCTACAAAAAAGCCCAAAATTAAATCCAATCAAAATTTTTATTGCAATAATTTAGGCTTATAATCCAATCCATAACATTAAAAACTTAGAAATTTAAAAAATACTCAAAAGTCAATTCATATTTACTCCCAATTTCTCTCTCTCTCTCTGGTAAAAAAAATAAAAAACCAAAACAAAAGTTGAAATTAAACACTATTTCTCCTTTTATGTGGTAAAAAATAAAAACAAAAATAAAAATTGAAATCTCTTCTTCGACAATACTAATACATTCTTCTTTTATCTCTCTCTCACATATAAAATTAAAAATAAATTATTTTTTTAAAAAAAATAATATTAAAAAAAATTCCTTCATTTAATATTTTCTCTTTAGGCCTTAAATTGGCTTGAGCCAACCATGAGAGAGACTGAAAGAGAGAGTAAGGATTCGGATGTCTTGGCAGCCCACACTGCATCCGGATTCTAACATTGGGGAACACATAACAGAAGGCAGCGAGGTTCGTCGAGCTGTAGTCGTTGTTCTATTCTGCGCTCGTACTAAGACAAGATCAATCCCGAGGAATCTCGAAAATAAACCCTAATTCCGCCTTCTAGGGTTTCAAAGAAATTTTTTTGATATTTGATATATACGCGCTGTCAACGGCTCTTGAAATTTCCGTTCCAACAACTACTTATATAGCTCACCATATTTATTAGTTTGTTATGCTTCAAGAGATTCTTGTATAAATAGCGATGCATGTACTCATTGTAATTAAAATTGAGAATAACAGATTCAGAGCCTATCTTCTTCTTCTTTATGCTCTGCAACTTCTCTTCTTCATTTCTGAAATCTATCAACATTGGCATGTAACAGCAGAATCTGTAGAGGAGGGGTGAGGCTAGTCGATTGTTACTCTCTCTCTCTCTCTTTGTGGGAATTCTTTGACCAATCTTGGCTAAAGGGTAAAAAAAATCAACTATGAAGAATAAATGAGTCGCTTTATAATAAAGTCTCCAATTTAGGATGAATGTCACGAGTGGCCAGATAGTTTGTAGAACTGCAAGGAATGTCACCATGGTTTACCCTAAAACATATTCTTTCGACATGGTACTTCTCTATAACTATAAGCAGTGGCGGAGCCATGTTATGGCCCAAAGGGACTATGGTCCCCCTCAACTTTTTGAAATTAGACATTATACCCTTAAAATTATGTTTTGATTATATTTTATATATCACTCAAATTCTTAAAATTGTAATTTATACATTGAATTATTATCTTGATTTTATTTTATCCTCTCGACTATTGATTAAACTACATTAAACTATTAAATATTAAATTTGTGGCATTTTGCATAAATCATTAAATTTTGGTATTATAAATTTATAAATTTTAGATTATTTTAAATTATTAATGGTGTAATTGATTTTTCTTTTACATCTAACAATTCAACTAGTTTCGATTAATTTTATTTATTTTATTGAAAATAATAATTATATTATACCATGTGATGAGATTGATTTTTATATATTCTGTAAGAGGCAAAAATTGAAGATGCCTCCTTCTGGAATATGATTTGGTATTTTCGGTAAAGTGCGTTTCTGAACTTGATCTCCCAGTCTTGTTTGCCTGCAATACGAGCAAACTGCCCAAGATCGAAGTGCTTCGATCGAAGGCACTCCAATGCTTAAGTCAGTCATGGAACGAGAAGTATTGCACGAAGACAAGGAGAGTTTCAGTGTACCTTTCACCTTGGTCTCTTCTGCCTTTTATAGATCATTATCCCCTAGAGTTTCCGTAATTTTTGGTTCAAGGTAGCACATCTTCCTTCAATTCAGTGATTCAGTTTGGGAAGTTGCTTATATTTCTCTAATAATTCTTTCTGATATCTTCAATTTCGTTGATTTGTTTATCTAAATGCCTAAGTTATAGGCGTCTTTTTATCACCACGTTCCCTGTTTAAACAGTTCGGTAGTGACAGTTCGGTCATGACGAGCACCAAGCTCATTCCTTCCTTTTCGAGCTTTCTAATCAGTTCGGTTGCTATTTGATGATAGGTCGATCGGATTTTATCTTCTGCTCGGTCCAGATAGCCTAGCTACTTGCTCTGCTAGGTCAGACCAACTTCTGCTCGGTCAGAATAGCCTAGCTATCTGCTCTGTTAGGTCGGACCAACTTCTGCTCGGTCCAGATAGCCTAACTACTTGATTGGTCATAGTAGAGTCATTGCAAATAACTCTTTTAAGCACGTGCAACCAACCACGTGTCCAAATCTAATTATCAGATAATGATCAGAATTTGTCGACCACTTCATATTCTATGCATATAAATGTCATAACAGTACAAACTATATTGTTATATCATTACTTGGCTCCCTTCAAGAGGAAATATTGGCTCCGCCCTCTCTATAAGGACGGTAAGTCTAGCGTATCGAATCTTTTGAACAAAACTTTCAGTAAAACAATTTGGAAGATATGAACAATGGACTCTATATAATTAATTGTAAGAACTTACGAAGTTTAAAAACCTTATTGGGAAGGTCCCCCCCCCCCTCCCTCTGGCCCCGCCAAAGATCCATCGTTCATGCCATAGTCATGGGGGATGTTAACTCTCAACTCCCAGTAGACCCTAATAAATTTGGTGGTTGTTCGTTTATATTTATCCAAAAAGTCCAAGTGACCATTATGACTTATGAGACTTATGAGTCATCCTATTCCCGCATGTTCTTCCATGCATAGACTGCAGTAAACAAGACAAGCACTGTCTTGTCCGCCTTTACAAAGAACCTGACACACCTCTTCCTCTCTCTCTCTCTCTAAATATTCAATATAAAGTGATATTAAATTTAACGGTGCGGAAGTGTCAGGGATTGTAGTTATCCTATGTTTAAAAAAAAGTTTAACAATGTGATCATAGTATCATCATCCAATAGTAACACACGAAAACTGATTATTAACGAACCCCTCTTATATAGGTAATTATTGAAGAAATAGTTATTAATAATTTCGTAGTTTATATATATCATATATCATTCATATCCCTGTTGTATATAATATTTACACGTATCCCCACATATACACCTCAATATGGGTTGCCGCCACCCCACCCCCCCCCCCCTCTCTCTCACTGATGTGTACCCCAACGTACATTTGGCTTAATTGCATTCAATATGGGTTAGGCCACTGGCAAGAGAACAGTTGAGATAATTAAACCAGTCGACAATACAGGTGATGTGTCAATTGGAGAAATAATAATAATAATAAAACCACCGGTAATGTGTTGCCATTCTCATACATGTACTATTAATTATATTCACCTATAAATATTGTAACCCTCTTGATCTCTTCCTTCCATGCAAGCTTTGGTTTCAGTCCAAGCTCAACTCTCTTTCATATCACTGTTTTGCTGGTTCAGTAGTTGAGTACTTTAATGGAGTTTCATTTCCTACCCGTCTTCACAATTCTTTCTGTGAGTATTAAACCTTCCAGAATCCCATTAGCTTAATAATCATTTTTCTAGTATGTGGTCACTTTACTAGGCACTGGTGTTGCTCTAATGTTGTTTATTGTGATCTTAGTATCCCGGAAATAGTCTCTCCCCTTGCGGAGTTAAGGACGAGTATATCCAACTCTCCCCAAACATAGCAGAAACGGGAGTTTCGTACACTAGATTAGCATTTTTTTTGTTTTTGTGTGTGTTACACTAGCAGTAAACATTCATGCTTAGAAGCTAATGAGATATTATGCATGTTTGTTTGTTTCAGCTGGCACTGGTGGCTAGCCATGCAGCTCTACCTTCTGAGGTTTATTGGAAGTCTGTTCTGCCAAACACTCCCATGCCCAAAGCAGTCAAGGACCTTCTACACCCTGGTTAGTCTACAATCCGAAAAACTCCCCTTCCCCCTTCCATTTTACTTCAAACTCAACATAGTCTTAGTTTTACTATTAAGATAGATATATGAATTTTGTTTTGCTTCCATACAAGACAATAATTAGAAATCTGAGATTTTTGTGAAAGTTTAGCATAATGTTTCTTATTTTGGCATGAGCAAAGAAAGAACTCCCTGGCAAGACTAATAGTAGAGATTAGGAACCTAAAAAATTAACTAAATTTACTAACTGAATGATATATCGAGTGATATAACCTTAATAAAAAAGTCTAAAAGTTATAGTTATGCTAATACTAGTTAGATCATATCAACTCCCACGTTCACGTTATCGTATCAGTAACTTAAAGTCTCTCTCCTTAGGAGGAGGTATTATATCAGTGAGTTTGCTTCTTCTCTCTCATTTAAGTCGCATCTTTTAAGTCTCAACAGCATTATTTATTATAAATGTCCAAAATAGTGTAAGCTTTCTTCCCTTGCTCGGTTTTCTAGGCAATCTAACAAAAAACTTGAAGCATAAATATTGTAAGTCAAATTGAATGCACATGGAATTTGGGACCCCTATCATCACCAGACCTTGCAGAAGGTAATCAATCCCTCACCTTGTTTACCAAGAAAAAAGGTTAGTTTTCTTATTTCTGAGCATGGATTGAGATTCTCTTCATACGCTTTCACTTAATAGACCACCTGTCGTGTATAGGCGAGAGAACTCACTTGTAAATAACAGGTTCTAGCTAGTGAATGATCTACTATTAACAGAAAGTATAACGAAAAAAATCCCGATCCTCTAAACATCTCCTATAATAAGAAGGTGGCATCTGTAATAACAAGAACAAATACCTAAAAGATTTTGAATTTACAAATCAAATTCAATAAATATTATCGATACAAATACAAGAGTGACTGATCATGTGTATATGCTTGAAGACAATGCTCAAGGACAATTAGTTCTAACACTGATGTTGCTCATTTGCAGAATGGATGGAAGACAAAAGCACTTCAGTCGCGGTAGGAAAGGGTGGCGTAAACGTGGATGCGGGGAAGGGAAATCAGGGCGGTGGCACCAATGTGAATGTGGGAGGCAAAGGTGTTGGGGTTGACACTGGAAAGACGGGCCAAGGAACTAATGTCGGGGTCGGCAAAGGAGGCGTATCCGTAGGCACAAGTCACAAAGGAAAGCCCGTATATGTTGGAGTATCACCGGGGAAAGTGCCATTTCTGTACCTATATGCTGCTACGGAGAATCAACTCCATGATAACCCCAATGTTGCTCTTTTCTTTTTGGAAAAGGACATGCATATAGGCACAAATATGAACTTACACTTCATTAAAAGTACAAATGCCGCTACTTTCTTGCCTCGCATGGTTGCTAAGTCTATACCATTTGCGTCCGACAAAATCCCATATATCTTGAACCGATTCTCGGTGAAGCCCAACTCTGTGGAAGCTGAAGCAATGAAGAAAACAATTAAAGAGTGTGAGGAGCCTGGCATCACAGGAGAAGAGAAGTATTGTGCCACTTCTTTGGAGTCCATGATAGATTTCAGCCGTACCAGGCTGGGGATAAATCTTCAGGCAATGTCCACGGAGGTGGAAAAAGAAACTGAGCTGCAGGAGTATAGCATTGCCGGGGTGAAGAAGATGGCAGGTGGAAATGCCGTTGTGTGCCACAAACAGAGCTATGCATATGCAGTATTTTACTGCCACAAAACGCACACCACCAAAGCGTATATGATTTCCTTGAAGGGAACTGATGGCACGACAGCTAAAGCAGTAGCAGTGTGCCATACAGATACCTCAGCTTGGAACCCAAAGCATTTGGCCTTTCAAGTGCTCAAGGTTAAACCAGGAACCGTTCCAATCTGCCATTTCCTTCCTGAGGATCACATTGTCTGGGTTTCCAACTAGATCTCTGCAAAAAGACGCAATAGCCGTTAGTTTCATCAGTTCATTTGGTGTGGTTTGCATGTAACATCGTGAAACTCTTATCAGTTACGGCATTATTTGTATTATCTATATACATCTATGTATAGGCATAAATAAATATGGTATTGAAAGCTTGATGAATGGGGATAATGCATCTTATGTTTCCTTAGTTTTTGAATAAAACATACATTGACCAGAACTATGAATGTAACTAGCATTCCTCCAAACATAGATATATTCTCAGTCACTCACCTTCCCCACCGACTGAAAAAGCATTTCAATGTGTCAGAAAATAAAAATGAAGTCATAACCTTCATATGAGTCACTTCAAAGCAACCAAAAGATGAAGCCCATTAAAATATACCTGACAAATCTAAGCACTGGGTGAACTACAAAAATTGTGCTTAGTAACATGATTGTAATGTCCTCAAGCAATCCCTCAATACAATAATCGTGGTTATGATTTCCTCAAAGAATGATTTTCCCATCCTTTTTTTTCATTGTCACATATCTTCAGCGTATAAAACTTGTGCCAAGGTAGAGGTGGCCAAGTGGCTAGGAAACTTCACGTTAGATTGTCCTCCATCAAATTGATGGTATATTTGAGTGGATAGATCCCATTGGTGGTTCTGCACCACAATGTCAACTGCTTCTAGGACTAATTAATGCAAATAAACAGGTGTACAGGCAATGCAAGCATGCCTTTCAATTCAATGGCTACAACTAAAAACTACACTAAACATGAACACCAATTAAATCAATGGATATCGAAATTCAACAGTAAGATTAGTTTTCCCTTGTGAACTAGTATATAAATAATATTGGGTCACCATTGATGGTAAGTCACAACCATCAGCACACCCAGCACATCAAATTGCTGGGGCGTTCAACTTCATGAACCATATGATGACTGTTAAAAAGAGATCTACTGCTTCCAATTCATTCCTCATCTTAGTCGACAGCTAAAGTGAGTTGAAAAAAAAAGTGGCATACAATCAAGATAAAAATCCAAACTATGAGCCCCTTACCCAATGAATAAAATGCTGGCTATCTTCAAAATCAGATCATAAGAATCAGCTCCCAGCCTAGTTCCTTAGGTGAGGACCATTACTTCTGATAGCATTTACCTTTACAGTTCAGGAATTCATGGTTGGCTTACTGTTGTTTCTTGGGTCATAGTTCATGCCCACTCTTCATTAACGCCCGCCCACCTCAACACTAACTCGTAACTTCCTGAAAAAACGATCCAGTCAGTTGGAAAGTAGAAAGTCAGATGCATCTCCTGCAGGCCAAAGCATTTCCTTGAACAAATGTGATTCACTGTCTAAAGAGTGAGTGCCACTAGTTGGAGGCCACCCAACTTTAGTTGCAAAATACTTGAAGACAGGGTAGTAGGAGAGAGTAGAAGGGGGAGTTTTGCTGCAGTCGCAGGCTTGGCTAGACTCATATTCCTTCACTAAACCCTGGCTTATCAGTTGTCAGACTTGCCTATAAAGACCTTATAGAAAATATGATGCAATTAGCACTACTTACAAGCATTGGTCCCAGATGTCATTTTCTCTCCAAAATCAAGCAAGTCACCTGGGTCATGTGCAACAGCGGACCATTGAAACCTAAGAATGAGGCACAACAACTTCATCTGTATGTGGTTCGGCTAGGAAAGGCTCTAAAGATCCCCATGTCCTCCCAACCTTCAGCTTGACGTGCAAAGGAACTGCACAATTTGCATTAAAAATAATCTTCAATCCAAATCTTGAAAACAACTCAACTTAACAAAGCCTTGTCCCAACATTTTTTGGGTCGGCAAGTCTTCTAAACAAATGTAATGCATATTATTTTGCTGATAATAAACCAGAAGGGTATAAGTGGAACAAGGATGAGACCTTTTCAAAAAATTAAAATAGGCTAACAAAGGCGAAACAAAGGGGACACAGAAAAGACACTACAACAGCCCCTAACAAGCAAAAGACACCCAACTCCTCAAGGTGATTATAAAATGAAATCTGGAGAACTCCAGGAAGAAAAGTGAAAGATACATTATGAAACTTTAAAGCTATTACCAAGAAGCGAGGCAGCACTTTCCATGCTCATTTTCAGCAAAAATGCAGTTTCCTTCACCACAGAAGGATCAGCTTCCACTACTAATTCATCATGTACCTGCATAGCAAAATCCAAAAGCATTATCAATCACATTTTTGTCCAAAAAGTTTCATACCTAATACTGATGTGCAGAAAACTTCCGGTGATTGCAAGGCTAACAAAATGAACATTTGCATCAAGATGGGCACAAGCATATAAATCGCAGCCAGCAATGATGGCATGTGGGCCTGACAGATGTTACCTAACAAGATCAGGATCCCTAATTCCATTTCCTCTTGGCGCAACTCACTCAATTATGTGGGGCACATATGTTTTGAACCCAGAATTGTATAATTTAGTAAGTGTGATGATTCTTAAGGATTTTCTTCAACAAATTGTGATTATTAGTGCAATCAACAAGAGTTCAATGCTGGTTTTCCATTGAATCTATTATAGCCATAAGTGAAAGAATGTGCCTCATAACTATGGCATGACCTAGAAATGCAAAATTTCACCACACAACAACACTTGATTACTAGTCTTGATGTAAATATTGGTATATACAACGCATCTAACCCCAATCAACCAACCCAGCACAAATTGAGCAAAACTAAGGCCCTGTTTGGTTTACATCTCAGAAACTGTTTTTTAGTTTTCGGAAACAGTTTCTGGGAGAAAAGCTATTTGGCCAACTTTTTTTGTTTTTGTTTTTTGAAAACTGAGAATAAAAAGTGAGTAGATTTAGAGAATAAATTATGACTTTTTTTTTGTTTTTGAAAACCACCTTTCTAGAATTTAAAAACCACCACCACCTCCATACTTCCACCACCACTTTGCTTTCATTGTTTTTTGGGTACTATCCAAACAAGTTTTACTTTTTGCTATTCTGTAAAACTGTTTTAGAATCATATAACCAAACAAGTTCTACGACAAAAAAAACACCAAAACAGTTTTTTAAAACTCTTCCAAAAACAATTTTTGAATACTATTTTTTGAGACGCAAACCAAATAGAGCCCGAGTCTCACGCCTTAACATGTTGTCTTTCTATGTTTATTTAGTAGATCTAGACCAAGTATGTGATATCAGAAGATTAGACAACAAGAAAATATTGTTAAAAAAACAAAAACAAAATTGTCAAATCATGCTGATGGCAGGTTTATATGTTGCAGGCCGCTAGCCACTAGCCACTAAGCAAGTCCCCACCACTATCACCACAAGCAACAAGATAGGGGCCCTCCTCCATTGTAACAGAGCGATATTATGCAACAGTCATGACCAGTTTTTTAAAAGATTCCTGATATGAATTCAATATGGAAAACGCAGTAGCTTAACATGAATTTGAAAGGGGAAAAAAGAAACAAATGGAAGGATATGACAATTAATGAAGATCTACATTATTGTGCCCCTTCTCCTCCTCCCTCAACACGAATAAATGCTCAATTCATGTTATTTCTATTAAAAAGAAGATCCATACTTGAAAGTTGTTTCGTTTTCTTATCTTGTTTTCATTTTTTCCTTTTCTGTTTTTACTTGGGCCTTTGACGGGGTCTAGCGGGGAATGTGGTAGTGGTGGAGGTGCTTATTGTTCAAGTCATCTCAGGTAAATAACCAGGCATGTCTGGAAAAAGTCAATTTCAACAAAAGCACAACTCCTCTTGAAAAGTGTTGCTGCTATTTAACAATATCGATCTTTCATTTATTGTCAGTTTTCTGTGAGTAAGTAAATGGATTGCACAGAGAACTTCTATCCGTAATTAAAATGGAGAGATGGCAACAGCCATTCCGACTGACCTGTAAAAGGACTCGACATCGGCCTTTAAGCATGCGAAATTTTTCTGCAAATGCGGCAAAAGAATGAGACTTCTCAGCATTTTCAACAATCACAGAGTGGATATTTCTCATTGCAATTTTGATTATGTCAGCAGCAGATCCCTAAAAAGACAGAAATCAGTACAGGAAACACATCTTCCCGGCTTCATTAAACAACAGCTCCCTACATACTAAGGAAACATTAAAAAAAATGAAAATAAAAAACAAAACAGAACTACCTGACAAATTGAATTCACAGCTTGCCTCTGAGCTTTAGATTTTTCTTTACTGTTTCCAAATTTTATTTTTGCTAAGAAGCGCTTTCTTCCCTTGAGAGTCTCCACGTATCTATACCACAACGAGAGAGAGATGAGATCATTTATGTCCCATAAAGAAAGAAATGAAGACCATAGAGATACTAAACCAAGCATGTACATATACCAGAAGGATGGCACTCAGTACTTGAGTTATGTGTGTGTAAAAGAAAGGAGAGAAAATAGGAAAGGGGCCAATGTTGCGAAATACATAAATACTTACGGTTTTTTTTTTTGGGGGGGTAAGTAAAAGACTTATGTTACACTCTCTCTAATGGCATAAACTTTTAGATGAGTTGGTCATTTAACAAATAAAGAAGACAAAATTTAGGCAAACATAACTGTCAAATTAGCTAAGTTGAAGCAAAATTTTGTTGGTTAACCCAAAATGCAGGCTGAATTATATTTCAATCATTCAATAGGTTTCCCAAATAAATATCAAATAGAAGAGAACATCTTGAAGACCAAAAGGTCTAATCTACTAATATAGCAGCATTGGCAAGCAATACCACTTAAAATGAAAGAAACCAAAAGACCTTCTCACTCAATAGAGGTATACATATGGAACCCACACAAGAGAAACAAATCATAAAAATCCCCACTGTAAAATGAAACAGAAAGGGAAATAAATTCACAAACATTTAATAAAAGTTCCCTCAAAATCTCGTGACCTTTATTATAGTTCCTGTAAACAATACCGAAATCTGTGTAAGTTTCTTCTGCCACTTTTAGAAATTCAACTAAGACGTGACTCACTCCCTTTATTTTGGCATCTCTTTTATCGCAAACTGTAATATCTGAAACAGAGGACAGAAAAATCAACTAACGTAGGCCTCACCCTTTCTGACGGCAAAATGTGACAGCGTCTTCAAGCCAGGAGGCAACACCAGGAAAAAAGCTTTTGAAGCTTTTAATTTTTTCTGCGGCAGCCTCCGAACTGCACTCCAGTTGTATTGCTAGCGTATTAGCACTCATTCCATACAGCATGCCATAGACCAACCTTTTGGTTTGATCTCGCTCTTGAGAGCTAATAGTGGACTCTGCTTTCCCAGTCCATTTCGCTGCAATCATGGTAAACACATCACCATGGGGGTTGCTGAGGAGTTCAATCAACGAATAGTCTTTAGAGAAATGAGCCATCAGTCTCAGTTCTATCTGAGAATAATCTGCTGTTAGCATTAACCAGTTGTCCTGCCAAAAAATAAAAGGAAAGAAACAGGAAGATTCAAATTTGGTAAAAACTAAATAGTACCTCAGGAAAATTTTGGTCCTCAACGATTACACAAGGAACCTTTCTGGCCAAAAATTAAAAATTCATTACCTGAGTAGGGACAAAGAAATCACGAGCATTGACTTTATAATGATTAGCATCTGAATCGCCTCCATCTTCGTTGTTGTTACTCATTTTAAAGTCAACCATATGCTCAACACACTACATAGCTCAAACAATAGATCATAACACCAACAGTAACGGTCTACGTGTGAAAGGAATGATATAGCAAAAAGCGAAGAAATAAATGAATGAAAAACCAAACCTGAAGATTAGGCTCCTCTATTGAAAGTCGTCCAGTTGCTGTTGACGTCTGGAGCCAACGGCCATGCACTGTGTGCTTCTGTGTCCTCATAGAAAGCTTAGCAAGCGAACATATTGATCCCAATGTACAATTTAAGAGCTTCGCCAAGGTCCGGTGCTCTTTAATGACAGGAATAATAGGATGCTCATGCCTGAAATGTAACAGGATCCATATAATTCACACGGCCTGGCAAACATGAAGATGCATGTAGGGAGAAACAGGTTTGCTGCGCAGGTCACTTCATGTGATACACAAGCATTTAACCACAAGCACTGTGGTGCAGCAGAACGCCAGCTTAAATATCTAATAGCCAACATTCAAAAATCTCCATAAAGCAAAAACATGGCTTCCTCTAAAATAAGCTCCTCCAAAAGAATCATTGAACATGATTTTATCTATTCCTTACAGTCAAGGAAAACAAACAAATCTAAAGCCAATATCATCAACTGCAAAAGTAAAATAAAAGGCAGCTGACAACTGTAATACAAGAGTGCGTATTAAAATATAAAAAGCAGACCAAAACATTCATAAAAGTTCAACCATTATAACCTGTTCTAAGCTATGAAAATTTTGAATGTTGCGAGTAGAAATTCAAACTAGTAAGGATTCTTTTGGGAAAATATTGGGAAGAACAACATATAAGGACAAATAAATAGCATTTTACCCAATGCGGCACATAAGCCCCCGAATTTCCTCCACCCCTCTTAATAACAAAACATACCATAAAACATTGCTTTTGGACTTCGTAACTCGTACATTTTTCCTGCAATAACTTAACAGAAAAGATTTATGCTTTGCAAAGAAAACTGCGTTCTTATAAAAAAAGCTAGCAGTGGAAAGAGAGCACATGCGAAGGATAATTCCCCTTCGAGAGGGAGAGGCTGCTTCCAATGGTCTTATAGCACAGTGGAAAGACTTCCTAGAACATAAAGCAGTGACTGAACATAATAATCAGCAGTCCCAAATGATTGAAGCATAAATGCTAAATCACACAAGAGAAAGACAAAAGGCAAACACTAAGAATGCTGATTTAAAATATTAAACAATCAAAAGAAAAACCTTTCAACATCCACAACAGTGGATTTAAAGTGAACTACACACCATCTCATGCAACTTGGATCCAGAAGTCACATAAAATTTGCAGCAGATTTCCTGCATTTTTGCTTAGCCAAAAATTTACAAGATTTTGTAGCAAGTAATTTTCACTTCGACAGGGTGATCCATCAAACATATAATTAAAATTTCTGTACCTTAACAAATCCAAACAATGCTTATCAGTACTAGGGTGTTGTTTCCCTTTCTTGTACCCTTCTGGTATGGGCAGCTTCAAGTGTTCATAGAGTACAATTGCAATATCTGATGCCGTGTACAACGAAAAGGTCCTGCCAGCCAGCCTGTAAGCTTCCTTCTCAAGATGCCTTAGTTTTCTTCCCAGCACTTGACGTGCCTGAAGGCATCCCTCCATGTCAACACCTATTCCCCAAAGTTCCATGTCAGCAAGAACATTAACCTACAAAGCAAGTAAAACTTTTAAAGTCCACTTCAGAAACTGCAAATAAACATGGAAAAAAGTCAAAAGGCAAAATTAGAACGATAAACCATCAGAAACTTCAAGCATGCAAGAACTTAAGGAGTAAAGTAACCAGTAAAATTAGATTTACAAAAGGAGAATGACATGACTTCCACACCCAGGCCTGAAGAGGGATAAGATTAGTTTGGGAATCAACCTCTCCTAAACAGGGGTAAGAATGACTATCACTTAACTCCCAGACCCCACTATAGGCGGGAATCTTATGGTTTTGCTAGCATGATAAAACGATTATGGCAGGATTTCATGGATGCAAAATCCACCACAAGAAGGTTGACTTTCAAGAATTATCAGTGCCCAAAATCAACCATCCTAGGCAACTATAACCCTCTAACACTAAGATTTTGCCTTTATGGAAAGAAAAAAAAAAACCCCCAGAATAGAACACAATGGTTCTCCAACAATCACATTATTTTCCTATCTTCACCCTGTGGGCGACTATAGTATCACTATCAATTCCAGAATAACTTTCACATGGCCCTATTATCTACCCCTTGGGGGAGGGGGGGAGGGGGGGGGGAGAGATTAGAATGTTCACCACAGGAATTTCAATGGTCATGAGTGCTTCAATCAGTTCTTCAGAGATTAGTAATTTCCAGAGAACAGAACACAAGGCTCGTATTTGTGCAACTCGACGGCAGCAACCATTTTGTGCAGCTCTTCGCATCTGATTTTTCCACCTTCCACACCGATTAGCTGCTGCTGCTGCCTCAGTGGATAACCTTTTCTTCACTACCTGCATAAGCATCAAAACTTCAAAAGCCCATTTGAGCAATCATGAATTCTTAGGTGACACTTCCAGATAAAAGATTTTCATGATTTATCTGTTGTCTCAGAAATGGTTACAAGTCGAAGGTCAAATATAATGCCTTGATATCTTTTCAAAGATAATATATTAAAAAGAGCGGCCCAGTCCACTAGGCTCCCATCACTGCAAGGTCTGAGTAGAGTCAAATGTACGCAGCCTTACCCCGCATATAGAGAGGCGACTCGAACCTTGATGCCTAGGTCACGATCAAACTTACCCTTATGCCAAGGACCACCCTCTTTCAAAGATAATATATTACAACCTAGAAAGTTTTAGCCTAAAATTTCAACCAGATATTTGTGATATACTACAAATTACCTTTTCCAGATTGGGATTAGAGCTTTTCTCTTCATCAGGCCAAAGGATCCATGCTACGATGCACATGTCAATGGCATCTTGTACATAAACAGGGGACAACATATGGTACAACCTCTCAACAAGTTCCAAACCCATACTTCTCACAGAAGGGTTCAGGCTACCCAGTCTCTGAATGGAAACGGCAGGACTTTTTAACACCTGAATCTGAACTTTTAGGTTCCAGGTAAACTTTTTAACATCTTTCTTCCCCAATATCATGCCAATTTTATTCCATCTTCTTGTAGCCATTTCCAACTGATGATTTGGTGCTAAAACTTCTCTGGTGTCACCAGAAATATTTGCCAAGTTACCATCAACTGTTCTACTGTCAGACCAGAATAAATCCTTGGGAATATCAATATAGTAAACCGGAGAATTTTCCCAACAAATTGCTATGCCATGTATTTCAAAAGCATCAATGTTTTGCACTTCAGATCTTTTGTTAAAGTAAATGTCAAAATAGAACTCTGTAGTAGTGTCCCACAAAGCCAAGAAAGAATCAAATCCACCAGGAGTATTAACTGCTTTCAAAGGTCCCTTCCCAAATGCATCTCCCCTACTGCCCAGACAAGCATTTCCTCTCGCATCCTGTGTCTCCCTAACATGATCAAACTGCTCATCAATTGCCCTATTTTCAGTACTAGTACTTGTTACCTGTAAAAAGAGGGTGGTGTCCATATTACTGATACAGTCGACAGATGCATGAAGCTCACAATTATCAGACCCTTCAATCACTACTAAAGAATTTTGAGCGCCGGAATCACTTGGCATGATACTAGATGAATTTGCTCCTGCTGAAGCCCCAAAGCCAATACCTGATGTTTTTGTTGATTTCTCTCCAACAATTTCTGAGATAACTTTCAAATTTTCAATTCCTTTTGTGGATGGCTTTCTATGCTCTAAACCAACAGAGCTACTAGTCGTCTGTTCCCCAGAAGAGGTAGTTGCTTCTTTCCGAGTGGTATTGGCAGCAGCAGTCAATAATAAGGGTCTCGAAAACTGGGGAACATCAAGTCCAAGTGATCTGAAAGCTGAGAAGGCAACAAGCCTTGCCTCTTCGGCTTTATCAAGAACAATTTTGCGGGCACCATTCTTTATCTTCCTGGCTACTCCCAATTGTATCCGCCTTTGTGCTGAACCTTCTATAGTCATGGAGACAAATAGTCCAATTAAAGGGAAAACTAAAATCTAAGCGCACAACCTTTGAAAGCAAGGAAATTACAACCATATGCAGAAGCATAAAGCTAGAATCCAGCACATATTTTACATAATTCAAAAGACATGTGCCTCGCCCAGAAACAGAGTCAACTGAAAAGGGGCATGCCCTTAGAATGAAAGGTCACATAAGATATGCTATAACGTGTGTGCAAATCTAATCCCTCCAATTATCACGCCCATGACATTGAAATGAGATAAACAAAGGTTTAAACCAATTTTGGTAACTTTGGGGCATATCGCTCATCAAAAGAGCTGTGGGCATGACGCTTAAGTATCTTGCAGTTACCTATGCCATTGGATAAACCAAATATATACCACTAACCACACTACAAAGAACAACACAAAACAGTTTTTTTGTTAGATCATCTTGTGGATCATAAATATGAAATCCGCTAGATTAAAAACTTTCAGCACAGTCCAACACTTGAAATAATGATAATAACATTGCAAGGCAATTGGACATTCATCAAAAACATAATGATCCACTGTATAATCAAAGGGTACAAAAACCATCTAAGGACAATTCACCTTGTCCGGCCCATGAAGAAGATTCAAAAAGCGCTTTGACAATTTCAGGAATTGATGCTTCAGCGATTGCTTGAGGTGTGCGGAAACCAGCTTTATAGAGTGCTCTAGCTCGAGAACCCTAAAAAATGGAATAATGAGGTCAAAAGCAGCAAACTTTAAAGGGAAAGCCTGAATGTCGAGCACATCTGCTTAAAAGACTTCAACTGGAAATGAAGGTTTGAACTAAACATAAATGAAAGTCTATCATCTTTAACATCACCAAATGTTACACAAAAACACCCGGACTACATAATCTACTTACTTTAACATATGGAATGGTAGTGAGCTCTGCAATCTCTGCTCTGACTCCAAATGAAACACGATTTTGGAACTTGGAAACCAAACCTTCAAGATCATGCCAACCAAGCCTCTCACAGAACATGGAAACCATAGATGCAAACCTTCCAGCGTTCTCTTGTAAGGCTTGAACCATGCCTCGAGCCACTTTAAAGGCTTCACACACCTTAAGCACGGGTACTTCCTTCATCCCACAATTTAACGATGACATTATGAAAAACAAATCAAATGCTTATTATATGCAATCAAAACCAATTGAAAACTAAACAAATAAAAACAAGACATGCATGATGCATTGAAGCAATCAAATACAAAATACATAACAGAATAAGGTGAGTTGCTGATCCAAAAGGAAGAAAAGGTGGGTTACCAATAAAAAATAAAGAAAGAAATAAGGTGAGTTGTGGATTGATAGAACATACTATTAAAAACATAGGGGCATTTTATCTTGGATGTATATATAATGGGCTGGTAACAAGAAAGGAAAATATAAAAAGATGATTGATATGCTCAAATTTCGCTATTTGATACTAAATAAAAGCAAATATATATAAATTGCATGCATAAAAAAATTTGTGATTTAAGGAAGAAGAAAGGGGGTTTGGGGTTGTTTTGGAGGTTGTTTTTGGGGTGGGGGTGAGGTGGACAAGAAATTCACCTCCACAAGTTTAGACAAGATGAGAGCAACATAGAATCGCTTGCACACCCGAACCATTTGTTCATTTGAAAGAACACTAAGGTTTGACATCCCAACTCTACGGTCCAATTTTCCTTGCAAGCCTTTTGTGCTATCTCTTGATCTGGTTGAGGTGCGCATTGGAGCACCATGAGCCATGCGCATTAAAAAGGGTTCTTGCACTCCAACTCGATTGCCAACTGACTGCATCTCATTAAGTACAGAGCATGAGAGTATATACTGTGCACCTCAGCAATTTCACAAGAGAGAAACAGTTTATTTGTTTCTACCTAAGGTTATTATCAGATTTTCAAAATAAGGTTAACTCCTCAAAACTAACATGCAGAAATGTTGATGCAAAAAAAAATTACAATAAAAAAGTTAAAATAGCATTCATAGGAAGTAATATCAAAAAATTGACAAGCCACAACAACGAAGCACAGCACCTGGAAAAACAGAGCCGCATATACGAGCCAACTGATTCTATGGTAACAGGAAACCACAACCACACCTTTGGAGAAGGTTGGTAAAGCCAAGATACTTGCAACCACATGTGTTGTGCAATCCGTAGACTTAAAACCTAAGATTTTGGGCCACATATGCAACCAACTATCTCATCACAGTATTGGGACCATGAGACCGAAATGATCAAGTTTTACAGAATATTAGGCTTTCTTTTTCTGTTGACTCAAATGTTGTTATAGTCGAGCATTTTAATTGTTTACTTCTCTCAAGCTTTTAAGGGTGAAGTATTTATACCAACAACAAGAACTCCAAGACCATAGTCTTCATGTTAAAACACAAGGCCCCTTCAGTTTAACATGCCCCACCCAAAGGGCCCATTTAACAAATAAGAAGAGAGAATGTTGTTCCCGAAAGGGAAACCCGATATAAATCTTTCCCCACGATTATGTACGTGGAGACCAAGACACTATACCTAGAGAAAGGATGAATAGTTTTTTTAATTTTAGCCCAAATAAATCAACAATTAAAAACTATATCTACTACAATTACCTCAACTCAATCGAATGCAAAATTTAACAATGAGAACTCCTTTAGTCACCACAATCACCTTTACGATTAATTAAATTAATATTCAATTAATTCACTCGTAATCAATCTCACATCGAACTCAAATCCCCAAACCCATTGCACAACTATGTATGGATGAATGATCAATCAATTAAATCCACAAACACATAACGCGCGTGTGTGCTAATAATTGAAGTGTATAAGATAAATAATAAAGAACACAAGCAATTTATTGATGCGAAAAATCTTCCTCGGGAACCTTCTTAGTTCACTAAAACATAATTCACTTCTCTCCAAGTCAATATACAAGTACTCGAGACTTATACCTCAACTAATACCATGGCTAGATACTCATTTCCTTGTTTTGTCTCTCCGCCAAAACTCCGTTAGAGGTATAGCTTCACTTGGACCTCCCCACCAACTGTTCGTCTAGGCCTCGAGTGATTATGGGCATGCCAACAATCCTCGGTATGTACACACCAATAGATTTGTTGACCAACAAGTTCTTCAACACCAATTTATGAGGTTGGATAGAATCACCGGTAGTAACCTTTGAATCTAATGGATCTAGTTCGTGGTGGAAGCTCTCAAGGTAGAAATATAGTTTTTCTCTCTTCAAAAACTCATAAGAGACTTAACCTAGATGTAGGCAATACTCTCCCTATTTATAGGTTCAGAATAAAGATAGTCTTAATAAATAAGAAAACTCAGATTCGCGAACAACCGTTCTATCAGTGGAAGGGCGGTCATAGGACGATTGTCACAAGAATGAAAATAATGTTTCAAACACGACTAAGACCGGCACCACTCGAGTGACCATGAGAGTCTGAGACCGCTCAAGCAAGCTGATAGAGCAAGCTCCGTGCTGCCTTCTGTAGCCTTTTTTCATTTCTTTCTGACCTTTCCTAAGTCATAAAGAAACCGCTCTAACAAAGGTTATCAAACATAGATCGGTCTCTATAGATTTTAAAGCATAAAACCATGCAAAAACTTGTCATTTTGAGCACAAAAGGGTATTGTTCAAAGAGGGGTCCGATTGTGACTCAAACTATGCTTTCTAAATTTAAAATAGTTTAGAAATTTTTTTAAAAAAAATCACCTAGAAGTCATAATCGGATTGCTTCCAATTTCATTTTCATCCTAATCAACCTAAGTTCAAATAACTAAGGGTCAATCTTAGGTGTTTAGGTCATTACATTTGTCCTAAACATGAAAGTGCATACAGAGGTTGGATAATGTAACTTTGATGCTTGATCTCCTCCCTTCAATGATGATGTCGGATCTTGAACTTGATAGCTTCATTACCATGGAACAGGTTGAGATTTTACAATGGATTTCACAAAATTAACCAATTACAAATATGATCTAACCGATAAAAAAATCTAGATATGGAATAAAACTAAATCAAGATTTTGTGAATTATTAAGTTCTACAATTAGCATCCATTAGTGAAAAGCAACATATATATTCCGAACACCAACTGGTTAGCAGAAAAAGCCTCTTACCCATTTGAATTACCATGATTGCAAGTTTGTACACATGTTTTCTAGCCCACATATAAGCCCAGGCCCTACTTGAGGGAGAGCTACCGAGGTCACAATCAAGATTTTCAAAATACCATAAAATCCAAGAAGCATCCTTTGTCATCAAACAACAAAACCCTATTCTTGAACCACCCACAACCATATAATATTTGTTTGCACCATGACAAGTACAAAATCAAGCAAAATGTTCCACAGAAAATGCACATCGTCCACCTAAAACCAAGCAATAAAGTGAAAAAGTAGGTAACAAGTCAATCAAAAACTCAGATCATGAGGTTTTTTTCTATTAAAGACAAACACACCAGCCCACAATACTATCATAAGTATCTTGAGGTAACTCTGATGAGATTCCACCAAGCAGAAACCTCTTTCCACGCCATGAAAAATATTACAGGCAACCCAATCAAGACCTAGAAAATCTCACGCTTAATGTCCGTCCTACAAACCCTACAGAAACATACAGACTTTTAAAACCACAGAAGAAAAAAAATCCCATACACACAACTCGGTGGAGGGACTTGCAAGCAACAAACCAGAATGATTGCATTTTGGCAGACAGTTTTGTAACACAATGATTATATAACCACTACAAAGGAAAATTTGGCATAACATGTTCAAAGACACAATTTTTTAAATTTATCTTGATGACTGCTGAAAATCAACTACATGCCCAGAGCAACTCATCAATTTGGAATGCCTAATTAAAGGTTAATTGCTTCCATAACCTATGAGTGAATTACATGTGTAGTTCATAGAAATTGCATTCCATAAAGCTACAGAATCCACTGCACATGGGATTTGAACAACTTCAGACTTGAGACTCGTAGTAATTACAAACAAACAAAAGATGGCGTCAAAAGAGCTGTTGAACAGTCCACATGTATTCACCGAAGCTGAAAATAAACTGCATCTGAAAATTGCAGAAAATTTGAATGTGGCATGAGCAAGATGAACAATGCTATGCCACGAGATGCACAACTTGTATCCTTTCTCAACTCCTTGTAGGTCAACTACATGCAGACATACAGATCAAGACATCATTTTGTAAAACATAACGTGGAGTTTATCAATGCCATACAATCATAGGAGCAGTTCTAGGCTTCTTGCTATCATTTGCAGATAAAATATTGTAATAACTGATTGGACAGTTGTGCAAATTAGATGATATTGAACTTCAATCCAAATCAATTGTGAAAGTAGCATTCAACCCCTAGTATACTACCGAAATCATTGTCCTTGTCCAGGGCTATAGAAGCAAAAGGTGAATGAGAGGCAAGTTACCTGGTCCAGGGCAGACAATTCCATGAATCTCTCATAGTATAGTTCCCAATCTGGCTCGAGATCCACATTAATGGGCGTTACTAAGTATACCAAATGCAAATCAGATGCAAGGACAAATCCTTCTCTTGCCCTCGAAAGATCATCCAGCACAACCTAGAAAACAATCAAAAAATTACTAACTAGACTCAGAAAACTCTTATATTATCCAGTTAAGGCCAGTTGAAAAAAATCAAAGAGAATAACAATAGGGTAGACTATAATGATCGACGGATAATGTTTAAATCTTCCATGAAACCTCGAAATAAGTACATAACTTGAAAGAACAAAAATGAGAAAACAAAAAGAAATACAGAAATGGGATAAATATTTACAAGTGATTCTTCAGGGCATAAAGAACTGCCAAAAGCTGCCCGTCCCAGAGGCGTGGTACTGTATAACTTAGTATCTTCACTCCATTCAAGAAATTTTCTATGGCATAACCACCTAAGAGAATCCTGTGCTGATTTCACCACATCTTCAAACGGTTTTGTTGAATTGAGAAGAGTGCACCTAACATATCGATGAATATCGTTAGCAGTTTGAACTATCCCACCAGCGACAACCTCTAAAATTGCATGAATCATCCCATTCTTATCTTCTGACAAACAAGAATGCAGAGGTGGACAACTGTCATTAAGGAGTCCCAAAACTCTTTTGACTTCTTCCTGTTTGCAAATTAGTACCTGATTTTGGAAAAATCATAAAACCAAACTTTTGGTAAATATAAAGCAAAAGTACTGACCAAAAAAATATAAAGTTAAAATATTTTATGACATGGAAGGTTGTAGTAGACTTTCAATAGAAATCAAAGTAAAAGTATTAACCACAAAGATCTGAGAAAATTTTCATATAACGGCTTCCAAACTAATAAAATCTAACACAATAACCCTACCAACAATTAAAAGGTACAAACAGAATATGCAAAAAACAGATAAACATACACTCTCTCCTTTTGTATCTATCCCAGTTCGACCAGCACGACCAGCCATCTGTCTGTACCTTGTCCCATCAATAAAATCACGACCAATACGTGGTTGTCGGAAAATGACCCTCCTGGCAGGCAGGTTAACCCCAGCAGCTAGGGTAGATGTAGCAGTTAACACTCGTACAAATCCTTTACGGTAACAGGCTTCAACAATCTCTCTCTCCTCAACCTGTGTAGACAATTAGAAAACAACATGACAGTTCACATTTCCTAATATATACAAATTAATCCTCATGTTCAAAATCCAATTGGTTGTTCAAAAAGAATCAGGAAACAACAATGATAGGAATGAGATAATTGAAAAAGAAAACGCAAGAAAGAAAGCAACACCATATACACAACCATGAAAAAGAAAATTTAAATAGCACAAAAGGAATAATTCTGGTTATAAATACACTGGAAACAAAAATACCGTGAGACCAGCATGGTGGTAGGCAACACCAGCAGGAAGAATTTCTTCCAATATAGGATCCAACCCAGCAGGAGACCTTCGCAAGGCGTCAATAGTGGTAGTAATATCAGTGAATTCAGTTTGTTTGTTGTTGGAAGCAACAGAAAACTTCTTGAGGTATTTCGCCACATGCCTAGCAGTTGATTCACATCCTTTTCTGCTAGAGCAAAACAGTAACACTGAATGACCTTCTTGAACGACCTAATATGATTCAACCAGTCAATTGTTCAGCTCTAAGGAGAAGTTACAAATCCATTATTAGAAATTAAAAAACTACAATAATAACAAAGGAGGGAGTTCTGACCTCATTACACAATTCTACAATATGGTCTGGATCTTTACCACCAAGGTAAGCTCCTTTTGAAATTGTCCTAACAATGTCCATTTTTTTGTTATAAATAGTATTACCAACTTTAATGTATTCCTCTAATGGAACTGGTCGAAAATCGGTCTGGTACAATGCTGCCTGCAATCAAATCAGTGAAAAATGATAAATGGATTTATCAAACAGCACACAAGGCAAAAGTGATCCAGTTTCTACCAGGTTATTCAAATATGTAGCAGTGTACATATATGTGTGTGGGTATTAACTGCGACATGACCTTTCCATCCAACGAATTAAAGTGATGTCAATCATAGACCTGTCCTCGTGAATCAATAGTTCAACACTATAATATGAAACATTACAGATTCAAGGACAGAAGATTTAAACTATTTCATCAACTTATAGAAACACTAAAACTTATTTATGGGTCTGATTTATTCCATTATTTCAACTAAATTTTAACCCCACTAAACACCTAAAACAACTCCACTAATCCTAACCAAGAATAACAGAGTGAATCCTATAACAGACAAACCAACCCATATAAACTCCCTAGTACACCCACACATGAGAAAAGACCGATGTGAAGTAGTGTTATAGACTTCCTTTCCTCTTTTGTTTGCTCCAGCAAGGCATCTCCAGAATGCGTGCTCATTCAAGCATGGGTTTGAATTTAGCATCAAGAGATGAAATGGAATCAGCTTTATCAGATCCCTAAGCTTAGAAATATGAAGGCCTTCGACATAGCAAGGGATAAGGATCTAAAGATCTAATTATGTACAGTAATAGCTCAAAGGTGGACTAGTTCAATCAGTGTCACATAGGAAAATCCTACCACATAGATAGGTCAATTTTTAATCACCTATAATATAAAACAGGGCAAGCTTCAATAAGGCTATCCAATGATCTCAAATATACTTATCCAACGGCCACCAACAATTCCCAAATTAGTGCCTGAAGGTTCCCCAAATCTCACGCCTCCCCCTATCTCTTGCCACAAATTCAAAATTTTAAATCTCAAGCCTCAGTCTCTCTCTCCCAATAGTTTCTAAATTCAAATCTTCTCACAAATCTTAATTCTCACCATGTCTTTCTCCAAATATAACAAATCTCCCAAACCTCATCTCTTTCAATTTTCCTTAGTTTGTCTCCGATGTTTTAACACCCATCCGCCCCTGCCCAACCACTCTGCTCATCCACCGCCATTGCCAATTGCAATTACAGCTACGAGGTAAATTCAGACCTTCACTTAATTCTGCTCTCCTCCCCCTCTCTTTCTCTCTCTATGTTGCTCATTCTACACACACGACATACATATTGCACAATGCCTATAAGATGTTCAATCAAATGCCACAGAGGTGATCACCAATTCTCTACGCATACACAGAGCATGCTCATTCTTTTAGTTTTTTTTATTAATGGTTTAAACATTGCTTTTGAAAATTCCCTAGATGCACACGAACTGGTTTGTTTTATTTTTGCTGATTTGTTAAAGTCATTGAAATAATTGAAATACATATGTTGTGATTGATTCTTATTGATTCCTGTAAGTTGTGTGTGTTGAACTTTCCCATATATGCTTTTATTAATTCCTAATAGGTAGACCAAATCCTTATCTTTCACCAAAATTATTATCTGCCATCTCAGAGATGGTTTCATGGCCCTGTGTACATCAAATGGTTATGCAGAAACTCTTAAACACCAATAAAGTTGATTTTAACAACCACAATCTTTCAATATAGTTTAATTAATAATTGTAAGTACACTATGGTACTCAAAAAGAAACTTTTGGTGGCATATGCCTATTTTTATCCAACCACAAAGTGATACGTGCAAATTTTTATTTATTTATTTTCTGTTTTTTTTTTAATTATTTTCATGATCTGTAGTTATAAATAACTAGATTTACAGGTCAAAATATCTCCCCTTTTGAAAAGAGTGAAACTGGTTTGTAACATTATTTTTATGTAATTTGAATCTATTTAAAGACCAAAATGGCCTCAGGCAATTTCTAGGTTGATTCATTTGGGAGTATGATGATTGGTATACATTTATCATTTCCACATGTTAATCATCTCTATCGAATCACAGGTATGGTGGTGTTTGATGTTGTGCTAAAAAATCCAAAAGCAAAAGAATCAATTTTAAATTTTTTATGTGATGGTAGAGGTTAACAAAAGTGAAACACCACCAAAGGTTATATAGTTTCATGTGTCTATTAGGTATGGATTTTTATCTCTGTAGATCGGGTATGGATTTTTAACTCTGAAGATCGGGTATGGATTTTTATTTCATCTCGTATCATCTCTATCGTAACTCATTGATCTTGAGATTTTTCACTTCATATGTATTCTTAATCTGATGGATGTATTTGAATTGATTTTTTTTCCTCCTAAGGGGTCCACTATCAAAAATAGAAATGGGGTCCATTGCCAAGAAAGGGATGCGCATTATGATGATTGGAGAGATTGTAACAAAAGGGTTGTATTCACAAAATTAAAATTTCAAGGCAATTTTAAATTTCTTATGTCAGCATTGATGCATCAGGATATAAAAGGTGAGTTTGTTGTTGCACCCAAAAAAAATAGTTGGTTTGTGCAAGCATGATGGTGTTTTTTAAGGGTTTCAGATTTTACAAGGAATTTTGACCAAATAAAAGTTAAATAATCTTTTTAAAATTATCTTAAGTGGCCCGAGTAGTTTGGTGTTGATGTAATTTGGAGAAAGGTGCTCACTTGACACTTAGGTAAGTTCTATAAATTCAAATAGTTTTTGGTTTTTGAATTTGATTTCATTTGGTTTTTGAATTTTATTTCATTTGGTTTTTGTTAACTAGGTATCCTTTAGTTAATGGGTTTCTTAGTTCTTTCATCAAAATCTTTCAATGTTAACTAATAGAATCAAAAGAAAATTGCTCCTATTAGACTTAGAGATTTTCATTCCCAAAATCTCAACGTTTCTCATGTTGTATCACAAGGTAAATCTTCATTAGTGTTCCTCTACGGCTCTACCAATTACTCTATGAAAAATGTTTCTATATTTTCCTGTGCATTTCACCCATTCCTTGCGTGGTGGCCTTTGTCCACCACACTTCCACCAGAATGGCAATGTCGACTGCTCTTGAAAGTTCTATGTACTTTGGCATTACAAGTAGTGAAAGTTGCTTTTGTCACCATGTTCTCAATTAGGACGTACGGTTCCACATTAATGTACCTTGTTGGATGCTGATTTCACTTATTGATTAGGTAGCATTTATTTGATTGGTAGTTCCAGCCACTTCTCGAAATGCTTCTCATGATGTGGGTAACTTCTATTGATAAAAACGGCGACCCCTTGTGGGTTGTCCCGATTTCAAGTCTTAGCAGCGGAACAATAAAAGAAAAAAAAAAGTAGGTTTATGTCAGCAATTTTGTTGTATTACACGATCAGTGCTCGATTTTTGTTATTAGACAGTGCCTTCACATACGGGTTATTGCAAGTTTTAACTAAAAGATAGGTCAGGCAAGGATAAAAGGATATAACCCCTTAATTCAGAGCGGGGCATTTCTCAGACAAGTCTTATTGCACTTTTTTAAGGACATTAGGATGGCTCTTTATCGTTGAACTAACAGTGGATATCTAGGGATCCTTCAGAAATAGCTTTTTTCTTGCTTTCTGCATTTCCATTATGTTATGTTGCATCGACATTATTCTTTTTACTTTCCCAATTGAAGGCATCTTCTTAGTCCTTTGAGCAAGAGAAGGACATGGCAAATCCGCTCAGACCACTTGGCGGATTTTTGTAAAGTTAGGGAACAACATAAAAAGGGTCAGTTATGCACAAAGCAATCCAATTTGCAGTTCTTTAAGCCTTGCACATATGTTCCCACTTTTTTTAATGACCGAGAATCGCCTCAAAACATGCGTCCTTTGGACTAGTGGCTTCAATGTAAAGACATGATGCATGCAATCACCTACAACCATGGAAATTGGGTAATTCAGGGTTCTCTACAAGCATCCAAATTGAGATCTTGAGGCAGCAAGTAGAAAACCAAGTAAGAACTACAGCATGGCTTAATGAATGACAACAGTATAATAGTAGTGCTCTCTCTCTCTCTCTCTCTCTCTCTCTCTCTCGTGAGGGAACAAAAATAACTGCATATTCATCTTACTGAGGAAATTTGCATTTCAGGTAAACAAATTAGTGTTCAAGTAAACATATATTCCTTCAGTTCAAAGTCAATCTAGTAACAACGAATTGGTTAACTCATGGCTTCTCGTGCACCGATATGTGTGTGTACCACTCAAATGTAAGTACCTAAAATCACATAACTGAGCGCATATAAGCAGGTGTCCATTTCCAGGTTAGGTGGGTACTGAAACAGCATGTAGCTGTTATACTGTGGTAAATTAATTTCCAATTCCTCACAGAGGAATCACATTGCAGCTCTTATATTAAGGTAAAAGCTTTAGGAAATGGTACTTTATACTTACATGAAGCCAATCAGCAATCGCAGCCACATTTGGCAAGGTTGCGCTCATCCCAACAATTTGGAGACCATGAGCAGGGTCGGATTTACCACTGCTCGTACCTGAACTTTCTCCACTAGACGAATCTGCAGTGCCTTCACCAGCTGCATAGCGAAGCTTCGTCAACATAAGTTCCAATAAGTAACCTCTAGTCTGATCACCCACCTGTCAACAAAGCCAATAACCCATTCCAAGCACAATGTGATGGGGGAGCAAAAAACTAAGTATGAAAATAATGAAAACTATGCCCAATTGGTGATCATCATTATAGAAGAAGAGATAAGGGTTAACTACCATGTGCAGCTCATCTATCACAATAATTCCAACCTCTGATAGACGACCCTCCTCTAGCAATCTGTTAACTAAAGAGTTCGCCTTCTCTATTGTGCAGACAGCAACAGAGGTATCTTTAGGAAGAGTTCCACCCCCTTGGTTCCCATAATAACTGCGTACATGCTTATCAAGTGGTTCCAAGAGTGCCTCAAGATGTTCTGCCTGTGTTTTATTCAAACATAAATTGAAGCATAAGATGAGCATACAAAAGGTTCAAAATCTACTGTTCAGAAGCAGGGAAAAAAGCACCTTTTCTGCACATATTGATACATAAGGCAAAACAAGAAGTGCCATTTTCCCAGTTGATAAGACCCGCCGCAACATTAAAATTTCAGCAACAAAACTTTTACCCGCACTGCAACAAATTGAGAGGCGTAGGTTAAGCAACAGGTAGATGGCACCAACTGATGAAGACATGACACTGTAGATACAACTCCCTGCTATTTACAAAAAAGAGGTAGCAAACTGCATTGCCCGCAAACAAGTAGATGTGTGATAGGTAAAGAATCACCAACAATACAAACAGAGGAAAATAATCCAAGCATAAAATACAGAAGCGAAGGGAAATATAGAACTGCAAAAACAGTAAAATTCAAAGACAAAATTATTTGTGATAAGTATGGGAACCACACGGACATTTTAGATTTTTCTTAATTGATTACACAAATCTATTTTCAACATGATCATCCAGAAATATTTCAACATTTTTTGTCAGTTCCATGATTGCACAATCAACTAAAAAAATAGTCAAAAAATAAAAAGAGCAGTTTAATTTGCCTTTTAAATGAGGCTTTATGGCTTACACACACAAATTAGAAGAGGCCAAAAGACAGTTTAGTACAAAGAAAATAGTGACACAGAAACTGATACCCCAACTCCACATAAGAAAGGGTTCTTGCAAATTACGCATCGAGATTGCTTGACCATCTGTAAGTTGTTAACCCCGTCTTGAAAATGGACATGAACTTGATAATCCCTTACTCAAAATATCTACAAGTTCTGTAGCAAAGTTTCCTTGGGGAAAAGGAGGCTGAAATTTCACAATAAATCCCAATATAAACTTCTCCTTAATCCATCCACATGAATGTTGAATATAACACCATGCTAAGCAGGATTACAGCATTATCATTGCATAAGGACACATCACCTTGGAAATCTGCCCCATCCCAAATCTTCTAGCATTAACTGGATTGAGACAGGTTGAAGCAGCAATAACAAAATCCAACTCTGGTTAGCAGCAGCTTTGAGTTGCCCAGTTTACGTGTCCAATATCCAATCCACAATATTCAGCCTGGTTGTTTAAAGTGGTAAAAGCATGCCAGTTCAAAAGTTCATAGGAGAAGGTTCCAGTTGTGATCTGGTCACCTCATTGCCATTTTTATTATTATTGCAGTAGAAGCAGCAATAGTTTTGATAAAAATTACAACTCTTTCAAAAGGCTTTTACAAAACTCTGGTACTCCATGGCTCCAAACTTCGCAGCAGCAATAAATCTTGCGACCATTTCCAACCAATTCTTCAGTTTACAGGAACCACAAGTATCATAAGGCAGACAATTGGTATGTGAGGACTTCTTCGCTATCTACATCAATGAATGATACCACTTCCATATTGCCAATTCTTAAATAAAAATTCATTTTCTGTATGAATGATTTTATACACGTGCCCAGTAAGCTTCTTTCAAGTTAATTGCGTGCAGGAGGCATAAAAGAAATATTTTACAGCTAGATAGGAAGGCATAAAAGGGGGCGACAAGATTGCAAGAGAAGACTATGCTTTTGAAGATTTTAGCTCAAGAGTACAGATTTTCTCCCACAACCAAAATAGGAATCTATATCAAAAAGAAATAGCATCCCTTGCATAATACATCAGACACGTGACAGATTCAAAAAGTACCAAGAAACCAATTGGGTGCAATTGCTTCTCACTCCGAAGTAAAAGTAACAAGAAGCCGGACAGAAATCTGAGAGTAGGTCGGTGGTTTGTCCAGGCTAATTGCATCAGGGAAGTTACCGCCCAATGGTGAAGATGTTGATTTAAGAAAACTAGTTGGTTCTCATTGGGGGTCTTTTACAGAGGTGACTGCAACCTCATGAATGAACGAGTCAATGACCCAACCATCTGGCTAGGAGATAGGTACATTGTGGCTAAAATCAAAAGAAAAACAGGAAGAAAATGTACGGCAAATGGAGTAGTGCCAGGGCTTGCTCCTTTTCAAAAGATCAGATGAACAAGACTAGTAACACCACAAACTTATGGTGATTTAAACGTGCCAAGACTAAGCTAGAGTTGTAAGCCGACAAACCAAGCTCAAGGTTAACCTAAGTTAACTAACCTCATAAACAAAGTTTTTGTATTTTATGATCAGCATAAATATGCAGAGTATAAATGAACATGTTCTCTAAAAGCCTTGATTGCTATAATGATCCTGAAAACACCCATACCAAATGACTAGAGATAAACATACTCCACAAACTCCACTATCAAATTAGCATCGCCTTTTAAGACTTAAGTCTTTCACAGTGGGCTTTGGATATATGGAGTTTAATATTAGCTCTGCAAAATCAGACTATTGTAATTGAACTTTAAATGGCCAAACCAAGTCAAGTCCAAGCATAACAAATCTCAGTCAGGCCTACTAGACCTTGAGATGAAGAGGATTGATCCCCTAAAGCATATGCTTCAAAAAGGGGAGAAATTAAAAATATAGCAGTTGCTAGAAAGATGCAGTCGTCTCTAACTCCTTGAGTCAGAGAAATCCAATTAACGTACTGAAGAGTATTTTAGTTAAACATTCCCATTTAGTATCAATTTACATGGTTCTCCAGGGTCAATTTACACAATTCTGCATTTGTTCAGTAAGGTGTTTTTCTTTCATGATCCTCAATATACGTAGGTCTTTAAGAGACAAGTGAATAAGTATCCCTTATAAGGCTTTCCTCCAAATTTTTGCACTCATTCCACAAACAGACTTCATTCATGCCTTCTAAGCAAGACCCGTTATCCTACTTCTCCTTTTCCTTTTTTGCTCTGAAATTCTAGTGCTGCCTTGCACGAATAACAACTACAGCCAGCAATCCAGTATATCTATCTTCATTCCAAACCCGTCATATATATGATAAAT
>CM042198.1:16074520-16088252 GCA_023539305.1 Ilex asprella | reverse complement strand
TTAATTTTCAAATAGATATCAAATATATTTAGGATAAAATTTGAAATAGTTACCAAACATATTTTTTATTTTTATTCTCATAATTTGATAGATAAAAACGACTACCAACATATTTCCTGTTTTAGTGTTTAATAACAAAACAAAGACAAAAATTATCTCTGTTTTTAATTTTTTTTAAAACGCAAAAACAAAAACGTTATCAAACGACCCTGTAGTATCCAACAACTAAATATTATATCACATAAATCGCAACAACCCTCAAGGAGTCGCGTTGTTTTACACAGGGCCTTGCATCTACTCACTATAAACAGGGATCAATCCTTCACATTGTAGAGGATCAAATACTTGTAAGTTGAGTCTCGAAAGCATTGTAATTCTCTTCCCCAAGCAGTAGAAAAACCCCCAGGAGCAATAAAATCTATTAGAGTGGACTACCCAAACTTTCAAGCTGGTGAACCACTATAAATCCCCTGTCCGTTGATTTTCATCATCTAGTAGTGTTCATGCATTAATTGTTTAACCATTGAGAGTCTAGTAACTCTGCTATTCCAGTGAACGCCATTAACAACCCTTACTAATCTCTAATCCATTTATCCCTTTTTGAGTCTCGAGCTTTGTAACAACCGCATAAATTACACCATTAAATATACATTGAACAAATTTTGATACTACATAAATCCAACAAAACGCTACATATAAATCCCAGTATTCATGTTTGGTCCAAGAAAAACTCCTAACTGAATATTTAATGTGTTCATAATTTATATAACAAAGTAGAATAATTTTAAATTTTGGAGACAAAGAGTGGTCCAGATCATTTTGTGACAAAAAATAGTATCATCTAACGGACAACGTTATCCCAAATTATCTCACGCTATTGATGTCTCAGACTATTTCGACCCAACGTACAAGAATAACTCTTGAAGCCTTTCTGCCATTCAAAATTTTTAATTTCCAAAATTAATATCCCTAAAATTTAATTCTCTTAAATCTTTTTCTTAAATCAAGCAAATCTTGACTCTGAACTCTCTCTCTCTCATTCTCTTTGTATCTCTCTCTCACACGCTCAATTCACGCACACAAACACACCTCTTTCACTCACGTTGTTGTCTCTCTGCCCCTTCCCCATTTCTCTCTCTCCCCGAAATTTCATTCCATGTCCTAAAGACTTCCCAAAATCATAGTCAATATCCCCTAAAATTAACTTTCCAAACATGATGCAGATCTCCGAAAAGACCCACTCAATTTATACCCTAATGGCTTCCCAAAATCATAGTTAAGAACCCTTCAACTAATGCTCTCTATCTCCCTGCCTATATTGCTTGGCAGGCTCTCCCTCCCTACCTGCTTAGGCCTCTCTCCCTTCAATCGTTGTTGCCTCCTTCTCTTAGGTAGTCATGTTCTGTTTTGATGATGACGTTCTCAAAATGTTGTCCTACACACCAACTGTTCGATGAGTTTCCAGGCCAAATGTTTTGTCTAGTGTGATCTTGGGTGCCTTTTTGTATCTAATTTTTTTTTCTGTTTTGATGATGACATTCTCAAAATGTTGCCCTGCACACTAACTGTTCGATAAGTTGCCAAGCCAAATGTTTTGTCCACTGGTTTCCTATGATCGATGAGTTTCTAGACCATTCTTCCTCAACCAACAACTCTTCTTTGAAAAACTTTCCATGATTAGGATAGACACGAGTGGCCAAAATCTTGGCATTTTTCTTAGCTTCTTAGTCCTATCACTGTCCTTCAAAACCATCCATGTCTCAAGTATAAGTAATTTTGTCCATTGTTCTTTATCACTTTTTCTATTCAATACTACTCGCTATCGCCGCTGCCCTTTTCCTTCTGGACCCCACCTCCAACTCTCTCACTCTATTCCTCCACTTACCACGGCCTACCAAGCCACAGCTTCACAACCTACAGTCCACACCACCATTATGATACCCAACACAACCCTCAAACACATTGACCCACTACCATGGAGAGCCATCAGCTGCCACACCAATAATCATCATCCCCACCATGAACTCTTTGTGTCAAGCTCGCCAGCTGTTCGACCAAATGCCACAAAAAAGACGCAGTCCTATGTACCTCCCTCACCTCAACCTATGTACCTCCCCCATCTCAACCTATGTAACTCCCCCATTAAATGCCACAAGAAAGTTAGTGTCAGAGTTTACTTTACTGTCAATTGTTTCAGCTATTGATTTGATCAAAACTAGAATAATAGATCATAGGCTAAATATCAATCGATGGATGGGGATGGAGAAACTTCTCGTAAGGTAAAAATTTCATTGAGCTAATTTAGATAGTGTAATATAATTTTTTTTGGGAATTGTGTAATTTCCCCAACTTTAGCTCTCAAAATCATGTATTGTTTTCTAATTAATGGTGTGTGTTATCCTTTACCCATGTTTGGGTGATTCTTTATGGGCAATTTCAAGTACTTTAATCGCGACACGATTTTTATATAGTAATTACATTTTCTTTAATTGCAATATGACTTTTATATAGTAACTTAGTTTTTTATTTGCCATCGAAAATGCACCAACTAGGCTACATGCATTTGAATTACGTGTGTGTAGTTGTATTTAAACCAAAATACACTCGGCCAATAGATTGAAACAAGCAAAACATATGTAAGTTCTTCAAGTTCTTGATGTTTTGTGAGATGTGTTGACTTTTGAGTGTTTTGAAGATTTGTGCTAATGGGTGGTTTTTAATTGCAATTGAAAGGGCATTGCCACTAGGGGTATAATTGTGTGTATGCAGACATGGGAGCTCTATTGGACAATGTGATTCAGTTTTAATAATTCTTGGTGGTCCCTGTCATTCAGAACAACTTAGACTACATCTCTTAACAGGTAATTATGTTTTCCCTACTCTATGGCTATCTGTAATTAGTATGTCTAGATAGGTTTGATAGATATAACATTAAATCTCAAACATACCTTTTTTTTTTTAATTTATGCGTTTATGTTTTGTTACACACTCCACACCTACTTTCTGCATGCAAACCCACACACACACTATTTATGATTTAGTTCTCTTTTGAATGAGATTATTGTTATGTAGGGTGATATATGTTATGGTCTGATTATTTCTCTTGACATACTCTATTGTGCACCTCACACGTTCGACAAAATTTCTCTAAGAGATATGGAAATTTCAAAATTTTTTCGTCACGTCGCAGAGTGATTTTTAAGAGCATGTCTGCAATATTAATCTATCCCATGGTTAACTCCATCCACTCCATTTTTTATGTCATTTATGTGATTCATTCAATTCATATTTTGATTTTTTTTGGCTTCTTATTCTTAATGCTTCAATTGATAATGATGATATCTTTCATCAGTTTCTGTATTTGAATTTGTCAACCTAATTCAACACTGATTGCTTGAAGTTTTTTTTTTTTTTTGCACTAGCGTGCTAATTCATTATATTTTTCAAAGAGTTCAAATGCTAAACATCTTTTGGAATTCTGCAGATACCATTTTTCTTAATGAAATGCACAAGCAATTGGTGAGTAGGTGTTATACAGAAAAAATGTCTTGGGTTTCACAATATGCAAAGATACATGGGATTAATCCTGATGATGATTTTGTGTTTATGAAGCTTGTACTTAGTGGTGACTGTTGTTGGCAACTTTGGTGGGTAAGCGCTACGGGGAAGCTACAAAGTACGTTGTTCAGGTCTATGGTAATGTCTCTAAAGTACGGTACTTCCTCGAGTGGAGGGAAGTCGAGGCCTATGTTGGCGAGGAAGCTGTTAAGGCATATGGAAATTTCTTTTCTGTGTTTTAGTATGAGGCCACCAGATGGTACTATCTTCATGAAAGATAATATGTGTTCTTTAACAAGAATGCTGGAAGCATTATTTTAGGTTTGAATCTTCAAATTTTGAGCGTGGTTGAACTTTGGATAAATAGAAATTTTCTGATTAGTTTATACCTTGCATTTTTGTGATAGGTATTATATTCTTTTTCTTACAACCTTTTCTATGATATTGTATCTATGGATACTGCAACATTAATAAATATGTGTGAAGTATGGATGTTTGGAGATTGCTGAGTTAGTTTTTGATTGATTGGGAATGTGGATTAATTTGTGGTATGCTTGGATTATCTTTTTGTTTGACTTCTTGGGTTTGTTGTGCTAAGAGAGATACTTAGGATTATAAAATTCAGTTTTCTTAACTTTTTTTTCATATATATTTGTTGGGTTGAGTTTACTTTTCTTTTTTCAAAAAGTATTTCATATTTTATTTTCATTTAGTAATTCTCATGAAAGGAAAATTTAGATTAAAAATAGGAATTTATTTGGGTTAAATAGGTTTAGATTAGAGAAACAAGTTAAGTAATTGTGTTACTATTGTGTTGTGCCAATCATATCAATCCAAACAAGACTATGTACTAAAAGTGTTGGTAGTAGTTCATGTCAACTCGGATACGACCTATTCATTAAACGGGTTATACACTCGAGTTATTTGACATTATTAACCAAATAGTTTTAGGGTTAAGGAGTTTTTGACACAAACTTGAAGTGATATATCTCTTGATTACTAGCCCTATTTTAGGCACTGTGAGTTTTTTCAATGAATTCACATTTTTTGAATTGACGTATTTTTTGGTAACGTAGTGCCTTCAAGCACAAACATTATCTAGTAATTTAATATGACATGTCTTTGCTCCTTTTGGGTTGCCGCCTATATATCTCCTCCATCTTTATTCTATTGGGAGAATATCGATGAGATAGATATGAAAGTTCATATATTTTTTGATAATGCACAAAATCGTCTTATGCAAGATTAATAGTCGAGTGTGTGATAAAATGTAATTAATAAAGCAATCAATGACAATAATGTAAATATCGGGTCAACAAGCAGATATATAGTGGTTCAGTTTGAGTGACCTACTCCACTCCGGAAAACAGCAACGGTGGTTAGGAAATATTTTATTGATTAAGTAAGGTGAACAAGAGAGAGAACAATGGTTAACCCCGAAAGGGATACAATAGTTAAGAGAGAGAAAAACTATGTGTGGGATATGTAGAGAGGTGTCCTCTCATACAGAAAGAGCTTACAATTTATAGGTACATACCCTTAGTTGAGGCGGTGACATGAGGGTAAAGGTACAAGATATTCGGGGAACTACCAAAAGTAAGTACAATTAAAGGTTATTTTGATCTTCGAGAATGATTATTTCGATAATTGCTTCCCACGTGCTCTAATTCTTCTAGACTTCCATGAATTGGGCTTGACCCCGCCCTATAGCTGATTTGAGACTAGTTCAGTAATTGGGTCTGACCTAATTAAATTTGGGCTCGTCATTTTTAATAATTATACTACTTCCTCTGCTATGTGAGAGTTCTTTAACAAATAGACACGATACTACATCAATATTTCATGTTATTAGCAGTCTCATTTTTTTAATGTCAAAAATACCATAAAAAGACATTGAACACACTATTTTTCCCTAAAACTCTTACTAAATGACATAAATTTATTCTTTCTTTAACAAGACGAATTTGACATTTAGACAAATCAAATCGTGTGGGTGCATTTTGAAGCAAATGTAAATTTAACCTAAATGTTTATTTGTGCGTTTTATTTATTTTCCTCATATATTGTGTGAATATTTATTTGTATTTTGCATTGTTTGTATGCGATATAGAAGAAAAGGAAAACCGTACTCAATCTAGGGTAAATAGTGTGTAAATCCCTAACACTCACTTCGCTACAATTAGCACATGTTTAGAGTACTCTTAATTCGGTTTTTTATCGATCTAATTTATCTTCTTTCTGATTTAGGTAATGTTACTTGCATATGTACTTCTAAATATTTGTGTCTTATTCATTTATCTTAGTGTAACTTTATATATCTATATATACACATATAGATGGGTGTGTACCTGTGTGTATATATCTATACTTATACTTACTACTAATAAAAGTATCTTAGTATGAAATTTTTTTGTTTTTCTATTTTACCCCTAATCAATATTATAAACTTCATCATATCCTTTCAATCTACATTAAGTACATTAATAAATTAAATATTTTTTTATATTCATTTAAGCTCTAACTATTTAATATTCCAACCTTTCCAAGAAGTCAATTTATCATATATAGCTATATCGGGGGTAGTCGTTTCTTTCCATGAAGAAGAAGAGTCAAAACTGTTTTAGTCCTTTCGAACTTCTAGCTACGGTCTCCCTCCCTTTCCCTTATTCCATTTACAACTTAAAAATCAATTTTGGATAATTGACTTTGTGATTTTGGATAACCGATCTTTTTTTACTAAAATAAAATTGGAACGTAAAGATAAGGATGTCATCGAACGTAAATGTCATGGGAGACTCTTCGTTTCAGATGTAAAGGCCACATTATTGCTTTCTATCTCTATAGCATTCTACCACCCATAGTAGGTTTTTCTCATTCTTTTTTTCTCACTTTTCTCTCTACCCACCAATCGTTTTCTTAGAGTTCTTAATCATACTAAAAACAATATATTTTTCACATCCAATGTGCACATTGGTTTCACCCTCAAAATGTCAAATATTCACGATACTCAAAGTTGAATTAGATTACAACTTGTTCTCATTTATCAGATTAGCTAATCAAAGAAAACCCTTTAAACCTTCATCAACCAATTTATTTTCTATTTTATTCTTATTTTTTGTATTTTTTTTGTAAATAAACTTCAGCCTTGAAACATGACATTATGGTATTGCTAAGATTGAAATTCAACTTTTGTGGGTACCAAAAACCTCAAATACTAAAAGAATGATATTTTTGCTTCCTCACTTGACCAATCAAAGACCTATATATTCATAGTCAATTAATATTGCATTAAACACAAAACCATCCTCCAAAATTATAAGTCTCGTAGGTACTCACTGAATTTTAATTATTCCTTGAAATTTTCATAATTTAATTTCTTCATATTAATTCTTAACTTTTATGTCAAACTTTATATTGTTAATATTAATATTTGAAAATTTAATTATCTAACTCTAAAAATTCACTTGAATTAAAACTTGGCCGGGAATAGATTACTTGTTACCTTTTCGTCATCTTCATATTCTGTGTCTTGGGTGTCCTCAACCTACAATTCTACTTTTTCTTTTAAGAAGAAAGATTGATTTGGTGCTTTTGCTACTCAGCATATGAAGGAGGATTTAACAATTTTTTAAGTTATCTAAGGAACGACACTGTTGTTCAAAGTCTAAACCGTCGGACATTTCTTGATGACAATCTATTAAAGCTTGATTTTTTTTTTTTTACCCTACTCGGTTTTTAATTTTATTTCAATGTGTGTTGGCTACCTTATTTCAAATTTTTTGCCCATCACTAGAGGATATTTGCTAGTCTAGCTTTATGACTTATAACAATAGACGCTTTCAGTGTTCTTATTTTTTCTTTTGTTTGTGTTACTAAACCATTTGATTGTCCTTAGTTTCAAGTTTTGATTAATTTTTTCTTTATCTTTCTCTCTTTTGTCAGAAATCTTAATTTTCTTACAAACATCCATTTTTCAATTCTAACTTTTAATTATCTTGGTATCTATCCTAACAACATTAATCATCCTTGAAAAAGAATACATAACTTAACTAATAGTTCCAGGATGTTCATTTTAAAGAAATAACAAGAAAGTAAAACACATCCAGTAAGTTTTGATTGTTGTTTGGTTCATGGATGAAAGTAGAGCATTCATTTTTCATTTTTGATATTTGGTTATATTGGCGTGATGCTATGTATCTTCTTGAAGATAAAGGAGTTTTAGCTCATCGTTGCTCCTCATAAGTTTCGAGTTTGGAGAATCAAAGACTTCATGAATAACGATTAGTAGGTATCAACTACCTATGTTGATTGAAATTTAGTGGGTCTATGCAAATTACTGTGTTTGGAGTTGGGATGTTATGCAACACTATTAGTTTGGTTGGATAACATATATGTAATAGCTTTTTCTTTATATTTTTCTGATGTTCTATGGAAGAAACCAATTTAAAGAAACTTAACCATAAAATCATAATACAACAACTTCCTTTTAGTATTATAGACAAAGTGTGGAAAACACATTTCCTTGGCTATAATATAAGTCGAATTTACTCTTCTTGCAGAAGTTTTAAAATCACAGGCTTGGAAAATTACAATAATACTAAAAAAATGGCAAAAAAATTCTAAACACTTAAGAGTCATTAGGATTTTAAACATTAAAAACACTCTTGCATTTTATTTTTCTCTTTTTTTCCATATACTACTCAAAATGAACTATTAAATGTGTTTCTGCCTTTTTACGTAGCCCCATTGGCCCAATATTTAATTAGTATAGTCATGAAATGATTGGAGATCGAGGTAGGAAGAATCATAAATAATGATAAAAATGTTTTTCACTTAACAAGCTTGTGTTTTTTTTTTTTTTTGCAAGCTTGTTGCACCGTGCCCCTTTAGCTTTTAAAGTAGTCTTTAAAATGCTTCAAAATATAATGAATTATTGACTATAATATCTTGTAAATTCGTTTGAAATAAGGTTCTTATTTTGACACATGCATAAAGACATAACACCTAGGAAGCACGGATACAATACGATATGGATACGGTGATACGACAAAACTTAAAAAAATAGGATACGGGTACGGCCATGATACGTCTATAATAAAATATATTTTATATTTTATTATTATTTAACGACTTAGAAATTACAAATTTTCAATAATTATTTAACATTGGTAAGTAAAATTAGGAATTTTTACCACAAAAATGATGTAATATTGTCTTGGTAGATATGCTCATAAAATGAGCATGACTAATTGAAGGAATCATTACCTCATTTAACTAGTTGGTTTTACAAGTATTTATTTTTGAAAGTGTAGTGTAAGTAACTCTTTTTTTTTATACTCTCTTAATATGTAATAATAGATAATACTTAAAAAACACTCATATCTTCAAAATCAGATGAAATTTTGTTGATGTTTTATATTGTTTGTGAACTCCAAAGAAGGATTACAGCTTAAAATTAAAAATTGTACATCTTACTTCATGTTTAGAAGTATCCGCGAAGTATCCACATATTTTTATTAATTATTGGATACGAATGATGCGTATTTGATACCTATCATCGAATATTCGACGAGTATCGTATCCAATACGGATACGTTAACCTTGACGAAGTATCCGTGCTTTATAGTATAACACATAATCAAGTTCTTTCTGATAGGTAATTGGAGTTTCATATTATTTTGAACCCCTCCACTTTTGGAAAATTATGCGACTCACATTTTAGGCTAGCTGATGGGTTTTCTCATTATCATCTTAAAAAATGCACATTGAGAAGTTTTGTTCTTTTATCATAATCTGCAAGCATAGGGTACCAACCAAAGAAAGCATGAACATGCATTGTTGTGGGTGGATTTTATAAATGTACTCTTTTATTTAACTTTAAAAACCAATTCAAAAATTATAACTAAAAATAGTTTGCGTATAATGTACGTGAACATCTACTAGTGTATATAAATGTACATGAGAATGTAAATATATAACAATTAGGAGTTATTTATAGTGATAGTTAAAGAACAAAAATTGCATAATTAAAAAGATATACTTCCATAATTTTTGAAAAAACTACTTTCATGTTTAATAATAGTTCATTTTTTTTTAACAAATAATGGTTCATTTGAAGTTGTAGTTAAGCCTGACATGGAGGAAAAGTGTATTTACTTGTTTTGTTTTTAAGTGTCACCAATAAATAGTCCATCTCAGCCAGTGATTTTTTGACCAAAAGAAAGCCAAGAATTTTGAAAATGAGAACATAAGCTATTTATTTTCTTATTATTTTTTTTTTTATTTTGATATCTCTACTGTCCTAGTAAGTCATTGTTAGTAAATCACCGCAATATTTTCTGCTCACATACCAGATTAATGCTGGACTTTATGCAAGGATGTCTCTCTATACAAAGAAGTAAATCTACAGGCAGTTGTTCGTGGGATATTCTAACCTCATGAGAGGTTTGTCATCGTTTTTTTTTTCTAATCACATAGCCTGGTATTGTTGATATAAATACAAACTTAGACAAACGTCGGATCATTTTTAACTTAATTACATATATACTTCATATTTTTTTTTACAGATTCCTTCATCCTTGTACGTCATGATTCCTAAAAACTTTGATATTATTGATTAATCCACTAAACCATTGGTGAAGAACCTCATTTTTCTCATTGTTGTCATCCTTATTGACATTAGACAAATGATTTCCATCACTTTCATTTGTTTTAAGTGCACCTTTTTTTTAACAACATAGGGAGAATGTTGTGGAGGAAAATGGAATCTTCAACAAGTAAGTCAAGAGTAGAGAGATTCACCCAATATATAATTTACGGTACACCTTACATTGTGATAATTTATTGTAACTCGGTGGATACAAATAAATGTGCAATGAGTACAATTTTTGGTGACAGTAAATCCTAGAATACAATTGATCAATTTATGAGTTGACATTGGACTACATTTCTGATGATCCAGTGTCACCTCGACTAGGGACAGTGAATGTAAAGTGACATGTAAGTGTGAGCTTTGAATTTTCATGGTATGACGCGTTTTAAAATTGAACAACATTGTACACTGCAAGTCCAAAGTATTACAACATTTTGAGAAATCTTAGACCATTTTGTTCCTGCCATCCACATTGGGTCAAAATTTAGTTGTGATTCCTATGGAGACTTCTAAATACCAATAATATTATTTGGACATAATTTGTTAATATAATTTGCTAACTTAATTCGTTACATCTATTAGATTGATTGTGGTGAATACTGAAACTCATTATTGACGAGCCCATATCCAAACTAGGCCTAGGCCCAATTCATGGATTAAGCTTAAATTATCAAAAGGTAGGTCAGACTTAACTCATAATTTCAGTCCAGTCCAAAGCTCAAGAGTCTAGGAAGAGTCAACGCACGTGAAAGAGCAATCATCGAGATAACCATTACTTCAGGATAGTGCCCATTCCCAATTGTAGCTATCATCCCCGATAAATTAGTAGTTTGACTCTCAGAGTCAACACACGTGGGAGAACAATCATCGAGATAATCATTACTTCAAGATAATGTAGCTATCATTTTCGATAAATTAGTGGCTTGAATCTCACGTCACCGCCTCAAGTGAGACTCTATGCCTATAAATTATAAACCCTCTTACACATGGGGGCAGATCTCACACACTGCACATTGAGCATACTCTTACTCTCTCTCTCCTATTACCTTGTACTTTCTCATTAATAGAGTTCTCCGGCCACTGTTGCTGTCTTCAGTGGTTAAATCACCCAAACTCAACCACCCAATTTTTGTCTCTTATTATTAACTGTTTTATTAATTACTTTACACTACACACTCAACTGATTTAATTGTGCATAATCAATTTTGTGCATCATCAATTATCATTTCAATAATTATAGGTGATTAGATCAATAAATGACATGTAAATAAAATTGCTCTTCGAGTATAATATTCAACAATCACAATTATTCCCAAAAAAATAAAAAATAAAAGGCCACAATTCCAAAGTTATCATTGCCATAGTCACCATTTAACTTGCAACCCTTTTTTTCTTTCTTTATTACCTTGTACACTTACAATTTTTGGGTATTCTTTAGGACATTCGTGCCTAATGAAAAAGAATGGTGTGGTCTGCGGCTATCAAGTCTTTCGGCGGGCTGTCTTTGACACCTTTACATTACTCTACTTTCAATTTTCAACACTGATGGCTTGAGCCAATGAGCCTTTATTATAAAACTCAACCACCTTTGCCCTTTTTTCTTTTGGGTGGGGGTTTAACAAGCTACAATATACTATCGGGTTGGGTTGAGGGCAAAAAATAATTCGTTTCATTTTAAATTTGGGTAATATTAGTGTTGAGAATTTGTATTTTCGGAACTAAATGGACTTTATTGGTTTAGTTCGACTCAAATTGAACTCCGAATGTCAAATGGAGTAGTGTGATGTTGGAATCTAATCTAATCTAAATCGAAACCGAATTCCAATTTAAGAACTAAACCAAAATTTTATCCTAACTGCATAATCTGAGTTTAATAGGCATTTAATCGTCTGTAGTATATAACATTCAAGTTGAAGTGTTTGGATTGAATTCAGATAGAAAATTTCATAGCTTACATTGAACCTAACTTGTCTCACAACTTATCCGATTCGTCTAAGTAAGTGGGTGTGTCAAACGTATCGTATTTGTGTTATTCATGTCGTGTCATTATTATTCGTGTCGTATTCATGTCAAAACCCACGAAAACAAAATCTGTTTAGTGTGGCCAGAGGATTAAATATTAGTCTAAATTATTTATTATGCGTATTTAATAATCGTTTAAATTTTATAATCATTCGTGTCAAGTTCATATCAGCGGGTCAGAGTTGACAGTCCTGGGTGGGATGGGCCTTAACTGCTTCAACCATCTACTTGTTTTCGGAATTCCGTATATTTATACATTGAAGAAGAAATAACAATCAAACAACTTTGACAATAGCAATTTTCTAAAATATTATTATGGCACATTTAGTCTATAAATACGGCCGGATATGGTTAGTTTTTCAGGTTAATTATAGTATATTTCCTTTTTTAAAGTATTGTTGATATGGCCTCGTACCACAATTTCTTGTGTCCACCTAAGCCTTGTTGACACTTAACACTTAGCCTATAAAAACAAAGGCAACTCTAGTCCTTCACCAAACTAGTTGCTTTTTTTCCATGCACATATGTAACTGACAGTCATCTTATTCTACAGTTCTTACAGGGATCAAGAGCTTCAGGTGTAGAAAGCCTTCCTCCTGTGCTGCAATGGACATCAGAAATTGGCACAAATCGCGCAGCAAAAGCATTCGATTAGGCCAAAAATGTATACAACCAGAATATGATTCACACCCAAGGTGGCTGGTCTTTTGGAGAAAAATCAGGAGAGTGAAGATGAAAAATCCAAGTTCTTCTGTTTCAATGCAGACTTCATATGATCCAGACGCTTACTTGAAGAATTTCGATGAAGGTTTGGGGCAGGCAGAGCCAGATTGTCTCCACAGGTCCTTCTCAGCTCGTTTTGCTGATCCATCAAGGAGATTCTACAAGAATGAGCTGTGGATTGATGTTGAGAAATGACAAAGCAGTGTGCCTGTGCTCTCTCTCTCTCTCTCTTTTTCGTTTTCTTTTTTCTTGTGAATTGAGGTTTGATGTTCATATGTACAATTTTCAAGAACCATAAACTTTGAGATGTAAAATTGATTGCTCCTTTTTTTTTCTCTCTCTCATTTTTCTTTTTGGGTTTTCTCTTTCAATCAAGAATTATGCTTTGTAAGTGATCAAAACTTCTCTTTTTCCACCTCTGTGTTTGATTATTGAGGATGATCATAGCTGAGAGTTGGGGAGAGTCAAGCATCCTCCAGTTTAGTCTAAAGAAAATCAAACCAAAAGATGATACTTTTTTTTTTTGTTCATAAGATATATCTTGTACAACATCTTAGAAGATTAAAATCCTTTTCAAGTTGAATCAAACACCTTTCAATCAAACTCAAAATCCTGTAAATGATTCTAATTTGAATGAAGCAAGCAAAGTAGACCCATTCATGTATACAAATACATCCATTACTCTTTAATGCTGATTCCCATCATACAATCAAACCAAGAAAGATTGAAGATGCTTTAAGACTTGAAGGGGCACATGGTCTGTTTCATCATCTATGC
>CM042198.1:16048570-16059525 GCA_023539305.1 Ilex asprella | reverse complement strand
TAGATGTTACACAATTACTTAATATTTCCCGTTACAAAGACGACACACAAACTTAATATTTCTCGTCACTTAGACGTCACACAATCACTTAATATTTTTCGTCATGAAGACAATTCATATACTTAATATTTTCCCGTCATGTAGACATTCACAATCACTTATTATTTCCAGTCACAAAAACGATACACAAACTTAATATTTTTCATCACGAAAACGATTCATATGACACTTTTATCTTATGGACAACTCATGTATTTATAATATTCTCAATCGATTTTATGACCCACGCTCTCATTGCAACTCTCTCCATTTGGATGGCTCACACCCACATTATTATCTCATCATAGGAATGCATCATGTTCGCAAATGAATTCAGCTCATAAACAGTCAACTCGAAACGCATGCACAGATTTCATCACACAATCAACCTAAGCCACAAAGGCTTACTCTGTCATTTAAACCATCTCTGTCACCCAAATATTACCACTCAGTTATTAAATCTCAAAAGAGATTATAAAACAACCATTTAAACAAAACTTAAATATATATCAGTAAAGAGAATGTAGGATAGCACTCCTACCTTGCGTGAGATTCTACCTTGTAGACGGCCCCCCCGTCAGAGCTTTGAGTGCGACTTTCTTTGACATTTTTGCATCTGGATCTATCATGCCCAATATCCATAATCCCACTCAATCGTTAATATGTAATAATGCTTAAATTCATAATGGTTTACGCAAGTCAAATTTTAATACTCAATTTGAGTCAAATAAATAATCCATTCACATCGAGTAAAATTATCTATTTGAATTGATTCAACTAATCTTCTCAAATCCGTTAAATCAATATTTATTTGAACTAATTACATTAAATGAAATCTTTCTCATAAAATTGCAAACATAACAAAAATATACTTGAATTTGCATAATTTCCTACATCATAAAATTTTACATGTTTTCTTGTAATTACTCATCCATGGATTCATTCAATTTCACAAAAATTTCATAATATTTTTAAATTATCCACTTGACTATTATATCTCTAGATCAAAATTCAACTTACATATAATAATTCTTTTCTTCCTATTTATTTATTTTTCATGCAACAACACCTTATGCTCACACACCCACCTAAACATTATATTAATTTTCCAAGCAATACCTATGATACCACACTTCCATCACAACCATTACATTAAACCCACATGCAATACATCATTCTTAGATTACATGCAATACCCAATATATATACACTAAGAATTCTTATATATACATTTAAAATTAGAGAAGATAGATTGCATGACTTACCTCTTATACCCACTTCCTACGCCACCAAGCAACACCACCAATCTTCCACCTTTAAGCCACCATTAAGCTCCACTTTCAAGCTTCTCTTTTGTCACACCCCCACCCCGGATCACATAGGGTGGACGGCGGACCGGCCACTAAGGCCTTAACCAACAAACCATGTGCATAATAAATTTAAAATACAACGAAAAATAAATAATAAAGTGATCCAATCTATTGACCTAATGAATGCCAGAGGAATAAACTAAACATCACCAATATCATTATTAAACTTGTGTAAAACAATAATTCACCATAAGGTTCACTATTCTAAATATAAGCAACATTATTCCAAAAATAATTGAATATTTGTCTCAAAACTATAAAAGACATTTATTTCTGAAAACCTGCAATAAAATAAATCTTCAAGTCCTCTAATATCATGTATATCAGTAGACTTACTCCTCACCCCGATCATTTCCTGAAAAATGTTATATGCTTGGGTGAGCACAATGACCCGTGAATAGCAACCACCTTTAATGAGGCTTAAAAATAAATTCCACAGTTTATATATAAAAATAAACTTTGATACACAAATAAGTACAACAAATTGTACCCCAACTCTTTCCACATAATCATTTAAACAAAAGGATTTCATGATCACAAATAATTTTATTAATGAAAAGACATTTATAACCCAAAACATTCACACACACATTCAGTCCTAAATACATTTGTCAAATCATGTTTGTTACCACTAGCCTGGTAATTGACCCAGTCTCTTGTTACCACTCAGACCTGGTAACCTAGTCCCAGTCGCTTGTTACCACTTAGACCTGGTAACCCCAGTCCCAGTCTCTTGTTACCACTTAGACCTGGTAACCCCAGTCCCAGTCTCATAAACACAATTTTCACACACACCAAAATTATAGTTTTAATCCCAACGCAAATAAAATTTCTCTTTCATCACTAAAGCAATGATATAAAATTCTCTCACAAGTTTTCTAAAATTCACATGTGTAACAGTTCACAATTTCAAAACATTCAATTACAACCCCAAACATCAGCACATATATCATATATATGAAAAATCTACACGCACGCACTCACACATTTAATATAGAAAATCCTCCCAAAAGAAGTAGTAAACTACTCACATTGATTCCCAAAATCTAATTCAAAGCTCTCTTTTCCAACCTCAATGCAATCACCACCTAATCCAATAATAACATATAACGATCAATCCTATTTCTAATTTTGTCATTTCGCGATTAGATATTTAATTTTTATACTTCCTACCCATTGATATATACGTAATGTATCTTTTAAATATAAATATACTTTCTAATACAAGGTAATATGGTATGGAATTATTTTGCGCTGTTTAGAAAAATTTTCTAAAGTTTTGGGGTCAAATCATAATTTTTAAAACTTTTGTAGTCAAAGTGTAATTTCTTTGAAAAACGAATTTTCTGTTTTCAGGACTGCCATAAAATTTTTAGAATTCTATTTTTACAACTTAACAAGTAAAACAGTGGTTAAAATTAAGTTTAAAAGAATATAGAAGTCCAACTAAAATACTTTGAAGTCAAAGAGGTGTATTATATAATTTTTAGACTTTGTCTTCTTCCACCAACGACATCCTCCAACTTGTGTGTATTCTGTAAGTTCAAATTCAAATCTTTTTTTTTTCTTCCTAACACATTGATTAAACTCATTCAATTCAAAACATCTATAACCTTAAAATTCAACCAAATATCCTTAATAACAACAAGGTGCCATATGACCCACATTATAAACCCTACACCATCTAATTGAATAAATATAAAACTCATAAAACAAGTAATCGATCCATAATTTTAATAGATTTAACCCTTTTTATTTTTCTTCATTCCTTCCCCTTCCCTCTTTCTCTCTTTCTCTGCTGCTACCTATTTTTTTCCTTCCAGCCCAAATAATATCAATAAACTATGATGCAAGACAACCTAGGGCACTCAATTAAATATAAGGTGTAGGAGTCAATTTTTCCTTAATAACACTAAAGTCCCCTTAGCAATAAGGAATTAGTGTACAACCAATTCTAAAATTCTAAAACTCTATCTAACTAAGTTTCTATAATTATCTGATATTTTCCCACACCAAAAACTAAATTATCTCCACTGATTTTCAAATCATATCCATAAGCTCGTAAGGATAGACCCCAAGCCAAACAAAAGTCTAAAACTTTTGAAATACCACTTATTCACTTTTATTATTATTATTATTATTGTTATTTCATTTTTTTCCTTGGGTACATTTCCCATCTTGCTTTAACTGAAGTGTGAGTGAAGATTCTTGTTTATTTTTCTTTGTTTTCTTCTCTTTCTTTTCTTTCCTATTCTTTTCTTTCCTTCATCTTCCTTTTCTTCTTATTTCCCTCTTGGCTCTTGATCTAGCCGAAATATCCAAGTGCAAGACCTTTTTTTTTTCTTTTTGCATGCAAGACATGCCTTGCATGTCTTGCTAAGTGGAAGCCTTCATCATGAATTTATATTTTATATATATATATATATGGAGGTCTATAGAAGAACATTAGAAACACCTTAATGCTTTCTTAGAGATTGTCAGACACAATAGTCTAGTCATCTCCTCCAGCAAAATTAAGTTGTTCCAAACCTCTGTTAGATTTCTTGGATATAATATCCAACAATCCACAATTGTTCCCATCAGTAGATCTATCCAATTTGCAGATAAATTCCCTGATGAGATCCTTGACAAAACCCATTTACAAAGGTTTTTAGGTTCCCTAAACTATATTTCTAACTTCTATCAGGATCTTAGGAAAATCGTTAAACCTCTGTATGACAGACTCAAAGGAAATCCTTCTCTTTGGACTTCTGTACATACATCTATTGTCCAACAAGTCAAGCAGTTCATTAAAACTTTGCCTTGCCTTGGCATTCCTTCGGTTGATTCTTTCAAAATCATCCAAATTGATGCCTCCGACATTGGCTATGGTGGTATTCTCCTTCAAAAAGAATCTCCTAATTCTCCTGAGCAAATTATCCGATTTCACTCTGGAATTTGGAACAAAGCACAAGCAAATTATAGTACTATTGTAAAAAAAATTTTATATATTGTCCTTTGTATCTCTAAATTCCAAGATGATATATTAAATAAAAAATTCCTAGTCAGAGTTGATTGAAAATTAGCAAAATATGTTTTGAAAAAAGATGTACAAAATATTGCTTGTAAGCAGATCTTTGCTAGATGGCAGTCTATTTTTGAGTAATTCAGAAATCTATTTTTTTGCAGATTTTCATTACTTCATGGCTCATTTGGATGGGTCTGGATTTGGTGGGGATATTTGTCTCCACGAATCCTTTTATGTAAGGAAGTTTAACCATGTACTTTTTCCTATGCCAGAAAGCTGTAGGAAGACTGGAGCAAACTTCTTCTTCAATTTTCTTCTGGAATTGATTATTTTTTTCAATTAAGATTGGGTTGGTTAATTGTTCCTGAATTCTTTTGTGATTAATTTCTTCTTTAAGAAATTTCACTTGATTAGTTTTCTGGTTAATTAGCCTAAGGTACTTAGAGATTGATTGGTCTTTAAGTTGCCTCAAATTCTTAACTTCAGGTTTAAATATGAACTTAAAAGTTACGGATTGGCCAAAGGGTTTAGTGGTTATACTATTTTCATCAGTTGTAAATGGGTACAACAAATAAATAAATGGTAAGCCAAGAATTACTTCATTAGTTATATCTTTGACAAGAATAAAGGATGTTTTAATACATACTTTATCTTGACAGATATGAACTTTTGGCAATTTGTATTTAACATTCATTCTACTACCATTGGCTGAGCTGAGTCTTTCAATGATTTTTTTTTTTTTGTAGAATTTTGTCGGTATAATCCCTTCTTGTATGCAGTTTACATCTGCTCCAGTATCAATAAGGGCAACTGTGTCATGTTCAAAATAATTATCAATTATGATTTTTATCTGACAATACCATTTTTGAAAACTAATTTTATTAACTAGATTAATTCTATTATTATCAGTTTGTGAACACCCATCGTGAGATAGCAGCTTCATTACACCTGGGGTTTCCACTAGAGAGGTGGATATTTGAATGACTAGTACTAGCCTGGATTAATACAGTGCTTTCTTTAGGACTTTTCTTTAATGCATGCACATTCAGGTTTGTGGTAATGCATTTGTAATAAATCCTATAGATAAGAACTATTGATCTAGTCTCTTTTACTAGTTTGGTTATTTCTCATGTTAGGTGGATTCCTAGGATTAATGCCATTACTGTGTTTGGGCAATCTAGGCTCAGGGTAAAGTCAAGATAACAGTTGAAATATACTGGTCCTTTGTGAAGGCCGGTTTCCATTAATCCTAAGATACTGGGTTGATAATCTAAAAATCTCATGTCTCTTAAGGATATTAGGGCTGCTGCATTTCTTCCAGGTTGAATTAAAGGTTTAATGGCAACTTGGACCAAACCTAAATGGATAAAATTATATCCATTAGATTTGTGCTTCTTTAAGGTTTCTCTGCTAAGAAATTGACAAGTTTCTTCTTCCTTACTGAGGGCATAAACTTGTTCAATAGTTTTTACTTGCAGTTCTTCATTAAATGTTTTAGCAATCTAACTAGTTTTGTAAATTTTCCTATGGGGGACTTTTGGGATATTCCATCCTAACCAGTCTACTGGTTTCTCAGGAGGCTCATATTCTTCCTCATTTACTATACTAGGTATAATACTAAATGAAGATCTAGATGAGCTAGCCATAGAATTAGATCTGAATAATCTACTCATGGTTAAATCTAGGGTTTTTCAATTTATAAATGGCAAGTTAATTTTATACTTTTATTACCCATTCTGCTCATACCCATCTAGTAAAACCTCGTCTTCTGTTTTCTTCACTCAACTACCTCTCACTAGGACTTACAAACAGGATAAACTCTAGACCTCTTGGTTCCAGGTTGGGTGGGAAGGCTAAGGCAACTAAGTAATGAAATTAACAAATGATTTATAGATTGGATAAACAAAGATTTAAAATGACTATGAGGATCTGTTCTTCTTTAGCATGTTTGGTGATTACAATAACTATTTTACAGCAATTATCTTTGCAACCTATTTTAATGTTAGGTTCACTAGGATTGCTAGAGGCTGATTGGTAATCTGAAGAACTCTCAGGACTACTAGTGGAATCTGAGCTTTCTTCACTGTGGTTAAGATTATTTAGCATAAAGATTTTAAGAATTTCTTCCTCATCTTCTTTAGCTAAATTTAATCTTTTCACCTGTTTTTTAATCGGGCAGTCTGGACTAATATGACCTGTTTTACCGCAGTTAAAACATTTAATATCTTTATCGTTTTTGAGCATAAATCTTTATACTCAAAATGAATTTTACTCAAAATGACTGTTATTTTACTTGAAGAAAGGAATATCGGTAATCAATTCTCTGTTCATTCAAACAAACTCTATGAATGGAACATAGATGGTTTAAGTGAAAAAGAAATCCTTAATAAAATTAACCACATGTCTATGGTTGTTAATAGTTATGTCAGTAATTTGGACAACACTGAACTAGAAATTGTTGACCTAATTACCTCTGGCTTCACAGGAATGTTAAGAAGTTGTTGGGATAATTATCTCACTGATGACTTAAGAGACAACATCAAGCATGTTGTCGTCCTTGATGAAGAAGGGTTCCCAATTTTTGATGAAAGAATTGGTAAAGCCAAGCCAGATGGACTTAACACCCTCATATTCACCATAATAAAATATTTTGTTGGCACACCAAATAATGTTGAACCTAGGATTCATGACCAGCTTAGTAACCTTAGGTGCCCAACTCTTAGTGTGTATATATATATATATATATTTGAAATAATGCTTTCTTATATGAAGCTATTAACCTAAGGCATACATGGTTCTTCCAATTCACTGAAACCTGTTTGAAAATTTCTAACTGGTTTTATGATTGGTGGAAAACTCATGGTACTATTGACAGGATATACCCTGAAAGAATGAAAAAATGTTTTGACTTATATAAAGAAAAAAGTTCATCCTTAAAGGATAATAATATTTTGTACAAGCCAATTATCAACTTTTCAATCGAATTCTTTGTTCCATAGATTTGGGCTTGGTCTTTGGCTTGTGATTATAATCATAATGGACATCCCAGATTAATCCGGAAATATCAAGTTTGTTATTGAAATAATTACTCAACTGACTCTAAATGTCAGATTATTGAAGAATGTCTTAAAAACATGGATAAAGACGAAGATAAAGCTTCTAAAGATAAAACTTCACCCTCTACTGCTATGATTCCTACCAATATAAATACTGGAACTAATCTCAACCTTGTTAAAGTTCTTAAAGAACTAATTAAAAAAGAAAAACTACATTTAAACACTAAGCAGTTTAAAGCAACAGTCATGGAGGAATTCCGTCTTCAAGTGATGTCTACATTCGGAATGGACAAAACCAAAAAGATGGATCTCCTTAATACTCCAACAGTTGCCATAAAAGGAAAAATGAAAGATAAAGTCGAGGAGGATAATAAGAAATCTCTCACTCCTATTAACTCTGATGACGACTTTATGGATTCTCAAGGTTATACCCCTCTTAAAGATGACATTGAAATTAATGAAGACTTGCTAAATTATGATATGGAGATAAATCTCCATGATGATAATGACGACAATATCATGTATAATTTACTTCACAGGAAATGATCAGATAAATCTGAAGTTTCGGATAAAGCCGCCCCTATGGAAGTGACGCGCGTCCAGACGTCACTACGTGAATAGTAAAATTATACAGTAGTCTACAGTATTGCTAACGCATGCACTGACGTCAATGTACAATAATTAACAGTATAAAATTGTGAATAATTTTTTTTTGTTTTGTAATCCGGATTTCATGTCCGACTATATATAAAGAGATGCAGGCCCGACCTGTGGAGCACCGCATCTTTGACCCCCTCTCATACTTACTCTATTTTTCTCCTTTCTTGCACCCTCTCTGAACCCCACTCTTGTCAAATAGTTTTTATCTTCTACCTTCTCCCTTATCTTTGTAAGTAACTTTTGTACATAAGCTTTCATTAAATACAAGCTTTTGTTGTATTTAGTCTGATCCTGTACATATCGAAAGCTTTTGTTGTATTTAGTCCGATATGTATGGAGATTTCTTATTTTCCTCCTCGCTTTTATCTTTTCCTTTCCCTTTTATGATAACTGTTGGAGTATTAATGAGATCCATCTTTTCGATTTTGTCCATACCGAATGTAGACATCACCTGAAGACGGAATTACTCCATGACTACTGTTTTAAGCTGCTCAATGTTTAAATGTGATTTTTCTTTTTTAATTAGTTCTTTAAAAACTTAAACAGGATTGAGATTAGTTCCAGTATTTATACTGGTAGGAACCATAGCAGTAGAGGGTGAAGCTTTATCTTCTTCTTTATTCATGTCTTTAAGACATTCTTCAATAATCTAACATTTAGAGTCAGTTGAGTAATTATTCAAATAACAAACTTGGTATTCCCGAAATAATCTGGGATGTCTGTTATGATTATAATCACAACCCGAAGACCAAACCCAAATCCATGGAACAAAGAATTCGACTGAAAAGTTGATAATTGGCTTGCACAAAATATCATTATCCTTTAAGGATGAACTTTTTTCTTTATATAATTTTTAAAATTTTAAATAAAATAATTCTCCCTGTAATGATTCTCTATAAAATTATCTCTAAATATAAAAATATTCATCGTTCAGATTCAGGTCTCATATTATTACTCGTAATTAAATACGAATCGTTAATCATACGCATGTATGTCACTCGTGAATATGCTTATGACAAATATTATATAATTGTCATGCGTGTTCAATTCTTACATGCATAGTTAAATTTTCCATCCCTGCCACTTGTTCATTCAAAGACAATATCTTGTCTCATCTGCGTGTGTGTGTGAGAGAGAGAGAGCTCCAACAATAACAAATGATTGAATTGATCAAACTAGCTATTTTGTTTATATATAAAAGAACTGTTCCATAATATCAATTCTGTAGGAAAGAAATCAAGAAGCGGTCAAACCCATATTGAAAAAATTCTAGCACAAAAACATAATATCATATGGAATCAAACCATAAAATTTCACCACTTGCAAATAATTCTTATTATAGAAAAGGGAAATAAGTCTAATTTGGCACCCAGAGCAAGCGAAATTAAGATGCAGCCTTGGTATCTTAACTTGACTGGTGCAGCCTTGGTATCCAGCTTGTAGAATTGCAGCTAGCGGGTTGCAAGTTGATAAATCCATGTTAGATTACCAAGTTGAGTATATGACGTTCAAGTGTGTGAAACATTGTATAAAAAGAAACCTTAAAAATGAGAAGATATTGAAGTAGGAATAGTTTATGAGTCAGATTTATTTTACTTGGAATAGGTTTAGTTATTAATGGGGCGTATGAAGAATGGGGTGCAATTAGTTTATAATGAGATGTATATAGAAGGTGAGAACTTTGTAATTTTATAGTTGATACTTTAATGGGGTGGGAATAGATATTTTTGGGGTGTGTATAATCCCACCCTTCAATCAATTTGTTTGGCAACAAATATAATAAATTTATAATATAATTAGATATGCAAATACTCAATAATTACAATCTTACGAGAAAGATTCATTATAAACAAAAGAAGAAATATTTAAGAGGAAAAAAAGATATCTAAACAAATAACATATTAGATACTCAAATAAGGGTAGAATAGATCAACAATTAGGTTTGAAATTAATTAAAATAAAAATTAACTAAAATTACATAAGTTATTATTCAATTTAATTACACGTGCAACACATGTCGTGCATTGCTAGTAATAACAAAACATAGCCTCCTGTTTGAAATCCTCATTTAAAAAAAATACAACAACAACTCAGATCGTTTAGATCTAATAATTTAAATTATGATTTAAGATTTTAACATTTTAATCAAATTCATTTAAAGTTTAATCTTTTAACAACAATAATTCATTTAAATTTTAATTTTTTTTTGTAAAAGTAACTCATTATTTTTTTTTTAATCAGAGTAACTCAATAATCAATAAAGTAAGACATCTGATAAAAAAAAAAGTAAACTAAGACAACCAGATCAATCAGAAGGGAGTTTTTTTTTTTCCTTTCTTAGTGGTTACTAGTGGGGCGTAGGTGTAACACCCCGCATTTTCTTTTAAAAATGCATATAGTTATCTTAAATATAATCATTGTGGAAATAGAAGATGTGTATAATGATGTAAGAATGAATTACCTAGATTAAAACATTAGAAATGAAGACTTGGAAAACAAATGAATTTGGGAAGTTAAGCTTCAAAGACGTTTGAGGAGTGGAATTTAGTTTCTTAGATAAGTACCTAAATGTTTTTAGGGCAAAATAATGTTTCCATTGAACCCGGAAGGTCGAAAACCTTGGGAGAGGTAACATGAAGTGCATTGAAAACTTGGAAGACGGAGGAAGAATCTGTCTGCTGAGTAGTACCGGGTACCGGTACCCCGATTCCAGAAGGTTTTTGGTACCGGTACTGGGTACCGGTACCAAATGGTACCGGTACACCCGATAAAAATCTGGACATTTAATGTCGCGACCTTGGTCCAATTTTAGCCTTATAAATA
>CM042198.1:16023846-16047763 GCA_023539305.1 Ilex asprella | reverse complement strand
AGGAGGATCTCGGCATCGACGAGCCGGGACATTGGGAGGCTCCACTCGAGGGGAACCTAGATCCTGAGGTGGATAATTAGAACCGTGGTTTCTTTTGTACTAGACTAGAAAATTCTTTTGAACATCGTGTAGTCTAGTTTCTTTTGTAATTTCCGCTGCACTATAATAGTAAACTTTTCATTGGGAATGTAAAGGCCAAAGATGGCATATTCTTTTGGGATATTGATGTAAATGTTATGAATCATTGCTATGAAGTCTTCCTTATTGATGGTTTATCTTAGTGCTCTCATGGTATGAATGGTTATTGAATGTAATGCCCTCCAGGGTGTATTTTGGGGTGTTACAGTAGGAGTGGTGGGAGGGTGTTGGTTTGGGTGGGGTTTGATGGAAGATTTAGCTGGAGAGAGTTGAACTTTCAACAGAGGAGACTCGAGTCAACGAGAAAAGAAATGAAAACAATGAAAGAAAAAGAGACATTCAAGACAAAACCATCCATACCAGTAACCCTCTAATCTCACGAATCTATTACCAAAGTACTGTAGGTTTAAAACTTAATTTTTCATCTGCAGCCGTTTTGAACTTATTTACCAAACTACAGCTGTTTTTAAAGGCGAAATCAACAAGTCCGATTTCATTTGAAAACGGATTTACTAAGTACGATTTTCTTTGAAAGCGGATTCAACAAATACGAATTCACCTGATAAAGCGGAATTAACAAATACGCTTTATGTGTATTTTAAATTGAAGCAAATCCTTTGTTAAAAGCTGCATTTATTAAAAGGCGGTGTTGACAATTACACTTTCATTAGAAATCAGGTTTATTGATTCCGATTTCTAATGTTGATTTATACTGGCTCAATAATCAGATGGGTTTTCACATAGAAAGCTTATTTATAGAATACGCTTTATCAAATGCAGCGTATTCCATAAACACGCTTTCTCTATCTTTCAAACGGCCCCATTTCTTGTTATTTCAATTTTCCCTCTTTCTCATCTCTTCTCTTCTCTCCTCTCTGGAGAACGCAGAGCTCTCCTCTCTGTGCAGTGATTCCATCTCCATATCTTCTCCTACCAGGGCCACCCTTTCCTCTTATGTTTGCTTTCCTCTTCTCCTACCAGGGCCCCCTTTCCTCTTATTCCATAAACCCTAACTGACAGATGCCCTAAGGTTCTACGAAGAAGACAACTGATCTTCTACAAGATTCGAAGCGTGAGATTCTCCTGACTTGCTATTGACTCCTAATTGCAGTGATTAGATTCTTAAAGCATGATGTTACTCAGTCTTTTGCCAAATGTTGCAGTGGAGTGATGCGGACCCGTGGAGAAGACAGGCTTCACGTGGTGAACAGAAGGCATCCTATATAACTAGGTATGCTTCAATTGACTCCCTAATTCATGAAATTACTAAGTTTAGGAACAAGCTCCCATTGCCCAATCCCCATCACTGTTTAATTCCGAAATCCCCAAGTCTAACGCTAAAAATCTCCCCAAGTGTAACTCAAAAATATTTCCCCATTGCCCAATCCCCATCACTGTTGAATTCTGACATCTTAACTGCATCAGAAATCCCCAAGTGTGACTGCATCAGAAATTCAGAACTGCATTCCTACTACATCCATTTACTGTGTGAAGGTATTTTGTTTCTAATTTCATATTCATAATTATTTACCCTTGCAAACTTTCATAGTTTTCTCTTGTCGGATTGCCCATTATTCTATAGTTATTTCATAGTTTTCTATTGTAGTTGTCAAGTAGTACGATGATCGACTCCTAGACCAGATCATTTTATTTGCAGTAGTAAAAATTTCGCCTTAATGTTGAAAAAATTTGTGGTAGATACATCTGACCATGAATAAAACAGTTAGTAATGATTGCAAAGAATAAGAAAAAATTACGACCAATAAAGTATATGTAAAAACTATTACCGATGTTCAAAGATAAGCCACCCTGAGTAGTTCTGAAACTTGAATGAAATCCTCGGCAGCCAAGAACACCACCACCCACATCAGCAAAATTCCTTGGGTCATTATGAAAGAAAGACTGACGAACAAGTAGGCAACCCCTGTGCAAGAACAATAATGGTTGGAGTAACATTTTCTTCATTTACTTCACCATAAACCGCTAATTACACAACTGGAGTAACATGGTATGGAGCGTTACGTTCCGTTAAGAATGAGTCAATCAACATTCATAACCATTTCACTGAAGTCGGTCATGTGGTGATTGGAAATATTATGACCATGTTACTCTTTGCTTACATGGCACTCCCCTGTACTGTTGTAAATATGGTCTTCATTAGAAATATTATGACTACCATTAATCTATTATGTCGTCTAAAACAAAATCTTATTATTTTTTTTCCAGTAAAAGACTTAAAGTCTCTTCATTATGAAGGCATTTTGTAATGTTTTTATCGCACAAGAAATAACATCTCTTTTCCCCTACGTAAGGGTTTGTTGCTTGGGATTGGGTGGTTACTTTGCTATTCTCTTTTTGGATAATAATAGTTTGATTGGATAGAGTTTCATAATTTTTATGATTTTAAGGTTTTGTTTGGATAGTATTTATAGAAATTAAAACTGGTGAAATGGGATGTTTTATTATTTATTGTTTCTAAAATGAGATATCATAATTTCATTTTCCAAAATGCTAAATAAAATTGGATTTGTTTTATTTTATTTTTTTCATTAAAATTGGAATTGTAAAACGTTTTGAAACTAGTATGTAATAATTTATTATTTTGACTGTTTTAATGATACAGTACGGAATTGGTAAAACTGCTTTCAAATGAAAGCGGAATTGTCAAAACCGCATTTTAATATTTAACAAACGATTTTCTTGAATTTAAAATACACATAAAACGTATTTGTTAATTCCACTTAATCAGGTGAATTCGTACTTGTTGAATCCGTTTTCAAGGAAAATCGTACTTAGTAAATCCGCTTTCAAATGAAATCGAATTTGTTGATTTCGCTTTTAAAAGCAGACGTAGTTTGGTAAATAAGTTCAAAACAGCTGTAGATGAGGAATTAAGTTTTAAACCTACAGTACTTTGGTAATAGATTCCTAATCTCACCTAATCCAGGGAAAGGTCTAGTTATCCAAATAGAAAATCTAGGGAAGGTGGACCCCATGTAGGCTGTAGTCAGGATATTGATGCTACACCTTGATAATCAAGGGAAAGGTAGGGTAGCCATTAAACAAGGATAAATTACACAAACAATTTGTAAGATTTATGTATATTACACTTTATGCCCTAAAACTTGTAAATTACAATATGTTTTAATCGACTAATGGAGAATTGGAGATGACAAAAATGTCATAATACCAAATCTTACCTTCAATCTCTCCTATGTTTACTCTACTTATCCCACCCCAACCCACACGCCACCCAATCCTCCCCGACAAAAACCCCCTAATCACCTTCTCCTTTCCTCGATCCCCACGATTTTTCAACCACCTCCGGTCCCCTTCCATATCGACTCCCCCTCTCCCCTCTCCCCTCTCCCAACCCAAAACCACCTCTAAACTAGTTGATTGACTCCTCTACTCACAATCCAAAGATATTATTAACCCTCAACCACCCCTTCAAAACTATGATTGACTTTTGTGTTATTAACTTTTTTGTTTATATGAGTTTTTTCAGTACTTTCATATTGGGCTTAGTTACTAGTTCTAATTTGATACAAATTTATATTTTTTGGAGAATTGGTGGGAATATTTGGTTCACATGATCTGTTGCAGCAAATGCTTATCAAAAAAGTCTTTGTAACTAATCGTGTCGGGGATTTTGGTTTATTATTAGGAATTTTCTGAATCATAATCTGCTCAGTTTATCTTATTTTCATTCTTGAGATTTTTTTTTGTGCTGACTACTCTTTCAAACTCGGTCCTGAGCTCAAAGATCTAAGCTGGTTTAAACCACCATGTTGATGCATAATAGAGGGGTTGACCCTTAGAGGGTATAAGTAGTACTAAACTTGAGACTTCTCACTTGCAAGAGGTCAGGCTTGGCCACTGAATCACCTTTAAAAGTTGTAAGATTTATTTTTCAAGCATAATTTTTTTCACATTTTAGTGGTTAAAATATTATTGACAGATATGGGAATCACTTTGTAATTCACACGCATCAACTTGATTTATCAAGTATTTCAAAAAAGATTAGTATTTGCTAATATTCCAAATGACATCTAAGAGTATACTTCATTTTGTGAAAATTCATAATTAATATACATATTAACTTTGAAATTTATTAATGTCTTTACATTAATATTATTTTTAAAGAAAACGTGAATTTTGAGTAATTAAATTAATTAATTAATTAGGTGCCAATAATTAATCCATATTTTAATTATTAATTTATTATATAAGTTTTTGAATACCTAATTTGTCACTTATTTAGGTATCTCTCCGACCTCTTTAGACATTTACACATCTAATTATACTAGTAATGCACACGTGCGTTGCACGTAAAAAAAATTAGATCATAAAATTTTGATTATATTTTTTAGAAATACGAAATGTATGAAGTTGACGAAGCAAAAGACTGCTGATATATGCATTCAATGGCTTCTTGAATCCAATAAGAATTTCTGGCATTACAACATAAGGCTAAGAAAACTCCTAAATATAATTTACTAATTTAAAACTATTCCACCACCATATGAATTCAAGAAGTCTGGTAACAAAACTAATTCCACTCATAATATAATAACTCCTAAAACACTACAAATCTACTAATAATAAACAATTAAATATTAGAAGATTAGTTTAACATACTAAGCTCTTCATTTCATGAAAAGCACTTTTTTTGGGTGTTTATTATCATTTTGACGGGAACACCAATTCAATTAAACATAAATTAATTTTAGTTCCAATGACAAAAACTATTGGAAGATAAATAGAGCATTTATGCAATAGCTATACCCAAATAGACGGAAAACAAAGTAAAGAAAATATCATACAAGCAATAGACATATTCTGACAGAGGAAAAAAAAAGCTCACAGGTTGACAACACCAAGCACCGTCGACCCTGCAGAGATATAAGATCAAATATGTTAAAGAAGTTATTGAAGAGATATAAGTCTATCTTCCTATAGCTACCTATATATATTTCTAATAAAGTTGTTCAAAATATTTTGGAAGTCTAATAGGTATGAAAGAAAGAAAGAATAATGAATTTTCGATGATTGTGTTTACCACCTAAAAAATATCATTTTTTTTTCACATCATATTAGAATTCTAGTTGAATTTGTCGAATTGAATAGAAAAGAAGAATGTACTAGCAAGTCATAGTGATAAAATTTATCTAGTAAAAATTTTGAAAGTCATAAAGATAAATTTTATCTAACTAATATATAGTGATAAATTTATATAGCAAAATTTTTTGAATATTAGTGATAAAGTTTGTCCAGTAAAAAATTTGGAAGTCATAGAGATAAAGTTTATGTAGTTAATATTTTGTGGGCATAATTGTCTTTAATGTTATAATTAGGGATAAAATAAGAAAAATAAAGTTGTTCAAAATATTTTGGAAGTCTAATAGGTATGAAAAAAAGAAAAACATATGAGTTTAGCTCTTTACTCTTCTAATCTTGTATCATGTAACAATGAATAATGAATTTTCGATGGTTGTGTTTATATCCTAAAAAATAACAATTTTTTTCCACATCATATTAGAATTCTAATTGAATTATAAGAATTGAATGAAAAAAAAGAATGTACTAACAAGTCATAGTGATAAAGTTTATCTAGTAAAAATTTTAGAAGTCATAAAGATAATTTTTATCTAACTAATATATAGTGATAAAATTTATCTTGCAAAAATTTTGGAATATTAGTGATAAAGTTTATCCAGCAAAAAATTTGGAAGTCATAGAGATAAAGTTTATCTAGCTAATATTTTATGGGCATAATTGTCTTTAGTGTAATAATTAAGGGTGAAATATGATATTAAAAATTTTTCGCAGATGCTAACATTTATAAATAGTATATATATATATATATACATTATAGAATTATTAATTTTTACCTTATTAAATAGATTGATTAGATCACTTATAATATTATTATATTATTGCATACCAAAAAATAAAAATATAACATATATTGTGATGATGTCTCGGATTTAACAGCCCAAGCCTGGTGGTGAATTGGGGGATTAATGGGTATCGGGAATAAGCGGCGAAATGAAATCTAAAGGAGACGCAGGAGTTAAGTGGTTCGCCCCAGCCAACAGACTGAGGTTACAACCACTATATTGGAGTCTCTTACTCCTTTGAGGTGTATATTGATTTCTGATGGTTACCGAGAAAGAGGGAAGAACTGTCTCGAGCTTTTACAGTGTGTCGGGTAACATGTTTACTCTCCAAATGATCGACGTGTAGCGCGCAGAGTCCGAGAGAGCCTTCTGGTAAGAGAATACTATTCTATTTATATGAGTCCTTGTTTTAGAGTTTTCACCAACTCCTTCTAACGGCCTCTTGATTCTGTTGGGACCTTTCGTCCTCATCCTACAAGAAAACTCTGCCAGTCGGTGACACGGCGGCCACTGTTCCTGGGACGATCCGCATCACCATCCCCAACAGGCGGGTCTGTCTGTCCTTGATTGCAGAGGTGGTCCCCCTGTCCTTTAGGACGCGTGGCATGGCGGGATGCGTCCGGACGTTAGGGTTTGGCTTCCCCTCCTATGGCTGTCTTTTGGCTTTGGTTGGGCCGTTGTTTCTTCAGGGCTTTCCCCATTATTTTGGACAAGGACGCCTTCCTTGGGCCATCAAAAGGGGATCTGAGTGTCCTGGGCTTGTTGGGCTTCACGCCCGAGGACGGCCCACATCCAAAATTCTATCCCAATTAGTTGCCCCCAAACCCTGGTCACGATGATAACGTCATCTCTGACCTGGGGTTAGAGAACGTCTTTTCCGAATTAGTCCTTGACCTGGCCTGGGTAGGGTCGTAGTCAGTCTACTACGACTTGTACTCGTGTCGCCAGCGGCTGATCCCCCATAGCCCGGTTTCCTTGGCATGTCTTGTCATGGCTTAAATGCTACATATAAGAGGGTGAATCTCTTTGCCTTTCCAAATTTTTGAAAGTCTCTCTCGCATCTTCCTCTTTCCCTTCAATTTTCGAGGCGCCTCGTTTCAGGCCGTTTGGCGACATAGAACATCTTCGTCTTCGATTTTCCTCTGTCTATAGCACTTCATTAGGTACGTCTTCTCCTTCTTTCTTAGGTTGATTCGATCTGGATCCATTCAACCCTCCCTGGTGGGGTTTTGGGCTTCGTTTTTGGATCTGGAGGTTTAGCTCCTTTGAGAACCGTTCTGACGTCCTTGCCCCCCTTTCCCAATTTGTAGATCACTCCTCTGCGTTAAGGATACATTCTTTTAATGCCTGGTGTCAGAAACCTTTGTTTGTAGCGGATTCTATCTCACATTTGCCTTCTCTCCATTTCGGCCTGCAATCTGAGCTTTCAATGGGGAAGTTTGTAGTTTCCTCCGAATCAGAATCTATCGATGAGGGGACCGAAGAGGCCTCAACGACTTCTTTTAGCGGTCGTTCTTTTCTCGTTGGTGATGAGGCTTCGGGGTTTGTCCCAGGGGTTTCATCTCCGACGCCTCCTTTAGATGCCAATCCTCTTTCCGCTTTGCCCCCCGGTCTTCGGGTTCAGTCGAGGAAGAGGGGGCCTAGATCGGTCCCGCCCTCTGTCCCCAAAAAGAGAATTCGACTTGATCACTCCGACTTGTTTTGCTGTGTAAAGCTTACTCCCAGCTGTCTCGACGAGGAGGACCTGGAGGATCTAAGGAGGGAGTATCGCTTCCCTGAGTCAGTATCCTTGCATCCTCCCGAGGAGCACGAGAGGTGTAACTCCTCTATTCCTTGTTTGACCTGCTTTTATGAGTCCGCATTTCAGGCCAGTCTCCGTTTTCCCATTCATCCTTTCATTCGAGATGTTCTTGCCTTTTACAATGTCTACCCGACTAGGCTCTCTCTTAATGGTTGGGGTCTCCTGGTCGATTTTCTTGTTCATTGGTTTGAGAGTGAAAATGATTCCCCCCTTCTATACCAGAATTCGCCACCTTGTTCTAGCTTAAGTCTTCTCTTTCCTTGAGTTTTTGGTATTTCGCTAAGAGGGTGAACACAAAGACATTGATTTCTAGGCTCCCTTCTTCCAACAAGGGGTGGAAACCCAAGTTCTTCTTTGTAAGGGGGGACTCTTGGGAGTTGTCCGGCGATCCTAGTGACGTCTCTCGAATCCCCAGATCTTGGGGAATTCTAAGGAATATCGGTAAGGCCAATTTACTGGCAATTTTTTGTTACGCTTTTGACCTTTACGCCTTTACTTATTTTGGCTTGCCTTACAGATTTTCGCTCTGCTCTGAACGCTGAGGAGGCTGCTCAAATTGCCAAAGCCAAGGCCTTAGGGGACCAATTCTTTTCCGATCTGGTGACCGACGAGAATCTTGCTAGGTACGGGCTAGGCCCGCCTATCATTCTTTCAACTGAGGAAGTACCTTCGCCTGCCCCTCGGCCTGAATCTATGGATCCCAACCTGATTATGTCGGTCTTCTAGGATTCTGAGGGGTCGAGGAAGAGGAGGAAACTGGTGAAGGGGATGCGACCTCCTCCGAAGGCATCATCTCTATTTGGTTCGAAGGCTGCCTCTTTGGGAGGGAAACAAGAGGATCCTTCCACCGTTCTACCCGCTCTCTTGCCTTCTTTGCCCGTCGATCCCCTTAAGAGTGAGATTCCCCCTGGAGTGCCCTCAGCGGGGTCGTCAGGGGCTTCATTGACCCTGGATGTTCCTTCCTGTCCTGTTCCTTCACAAGGCGACAAGGGGGGTAGCGCCCCCTCCATACTCAAACCGCGAGGTTGTGGTTTCCTTCGCGACCCTGAGGCAACTGTAGTCGCCCTGTCTGACCTAATTCCCATATTGAATTCCCGAGAGGCTATGCGGGTTCCTTTCCAAAGGAAGATCGAGCACACCTTCCACACCATAGCTAAGGTACTTCGAGATTTTGCTTATCCCTTTGGCTTCTCGGGTGTTTTCTGCTATTTCCTGCACCAGCTGATTTTTTTTTCATTTTCAGTCTCTCGCTTGCGTGAATATGATGGGTCTCCATCACAAGCAGAAGCTTGCGAAGGTCAGAGAGCCCCTTCATGCCGTGATCGTGGCTAAGGTAACGGTCGAAGATAAAGTGAAGTTGCTGTCGTCAGAGGCGGTTGAGATGAAAAGGCTATTCGATGAGCTGGATGCCCGCTTCCAAGATCTTTCCATACTAAAGGAGTCCGAGCTGGCGGCGAAAGAAAACGAGCTAAAGAGGAGGGATTCTGAGCTGGCGGCTAAAGATGCCGAGTTAAAGGCAAAGGGGGCTGACCTAGATGCCAAGAAGGCTAGGGTTTCAGAACTCCTGAGGGAGGGAGTCGTGGCCTTCGTGAATGGGTTTGTGAACTTCCGAGATCAGGCTGAGGAGGCTTACCCTAATATTGATTTCGATTGCTTCACCCCTCACCTCGAAGGTCTGAAACCCGCTGAGGCGGCCGGCTCTGAGAAGGAGGCCAATGTGGTCGGGGAAGAGCCTAATGTTGAGAAGGCTGTTGAGCAGGCCGGCGTAGGGTCCATTGTTTGAGCGGGCTCTATAGTTGTTGCCCTTTTTTATTATTGGCGTCCCCTTTTGAACAATGTATTTGTATTCCTAGATCTATTGTTGTTGTGTGTTTTTTTTAATGAACGAACTACTTCTTGGATTGGATGGTTCTTGCTTCAAACCCAGTTGTAGTAGTGATCTCCTTATTTAGCTGAACTATCTAACCCCCTTTTTAAATAGGATTGGTTTTTGGTAACGAGCCATCCCGCCGAGCTTTGCCAGTTGTCATGTAACTATACTGGGATCTTTCGGGGCTATCTTTGTCTTTTCTCATTTCTTTTCGTGCGCTGCAGGTATGATGATTATGCTTATTTGAGGACGTGCGTCGTTGGTGGGGTCAGCGGCTCCTTGATCGTGGTGCCTACAATTCCCCCATGTTTCCACGCGTCCCCCTTATTAAATGCGAGGGACGTGTACTGACTGCGCCTAGTGAAAGTGATGGGGGCGTTCCCGTCAGGCCTACAAGTAGGCCCCCCTTCTGTAGGCGATTGACTTACCCTTGGAGCCAGAATTTCCCGCTTTTTCCCATCGTTGAGGCTCTTCTTCTTCTCCGTTGTTTTGAGAGAAAAATCCCTTTCTTTCCTCTCATATCCTTCGACGCTATCATGGCTAGGAATCCTCCCTCTCCTCACGGGGTCATGAAAGGACTTTTCCCTGAAGTGGAGGTCAGCGTTGTCGATGAGGTAGAGGTTCACTCTATTGCTATGCACTTCGACTTTTCCCCCGAAGTAGTCGTTCGTCGCCAACTCGCGTCCGTTCCACTACCTGGCTCGGGATAGGGTTTGCTTTTTTGAGGCCCCTTTTCTGTTGGGGCTCCGGTTCCCTCTTCGTCCATTTGTACGTGAAGTATTGCACTTCTTCGACTTCTGTCCAGCCATGCTCCTGCCGTCGGCTTGGGCCATCCTTCTGGCTTTCATGGCGGCATGGGGGGAGTTATTCCCTCAATCTAGGGCCACTGTGCCAGAATTTTGCCATTTTTTTGTCCCAAGGAGGTATCTAAGTTCTACCAATTCGTTCCGCGGAGAGGCGGAGAAATTCCCATTCGAGACCTTCCCCCGGAACCTGAGGTGTGGAGGAGGAGGTATTTCTTTGTTTCTAGAGTCGATTGAGAATTCGGTGCCCAATTTCCAGCTTTTACGAGGGTTCCTACTGAGTGGGGTCAGCGTAGGAAAATAGGTGAGTCTTTCTGGTTTTTCCACTGGTTGGTTGGCTTTTCCATTTTGCATTTGGTGTTCACTGTGTTTGTTTGTCTTTCTGTAGATGAGCTCCCGTCTTTGTCTACTGGGGAGTTAGCCCGTGTTGACCAGGCCCGAGCCCGTCTTCCTTTTTATTTTCATGAGTTAATGCATCCCGAGCTGACTTTGACCCCAAGCAGTTGTGAGTCTCTGACATTCTGCTCCTGTTTTCCTACTCTTAGCTCGTTCTATAACTCATCCCACTTTTAATTTTTTCGTGTAGTACCCTCGTATCTGGTCACTCAACGCGATAGGATAATGGAGCGCGTGATTTAGAGGAGACAAACCAAGTGCTCGGAACCTCCGACGAAGAGGTCTAGGTTAGGGGAGAGCAGCTCTGGTCGCGCCTTAGGCGTGAGCCCTGATGAGGTTCCTTCTTTTGCGGCTAGGGTCTTCACTTCTGGTACCGAGGTATCTATTACGCCGCCAGCGCCTGATACTGGGGTACCTATCACACCGCCTACGCCTGGTGCTGGGGTACCTATTCCGCCACCGGCACCTGGCGTTGGGGAAGCCACCGTGGGTACTGTTGTGGTAGATCCCGTGAGAGGACCAATTCGGTGCGGCTACTCTTCAATCGGTGTGGCTGGTTCTAGCTCCATTCGAGCTTCCCCTACTTCGGTTGTTGATTCCGAGAGGAGCCTACTCAGGGACGTGGGCTTGAGTAGTCGAGCGTTGATGGGGTTGATTCCACGAGCTGACCTGCGAAGTTCTGTCGAACTCCCTTTCCAAGTTCAGACTCGCGACGCACTTTATGCGCTTCTTGAGGTATATCTGGCTTTTCTCCTTGCCTCTTGTTTTCCCAGCATCTCAGACTATTTCTATTTTTTAGTCTGCGATGCACGTCTGTGCGCTTGGGAGGGAGATTCACATCTTAAGGGACAACATCCAGGAGAGGTCATCCGAGCATTTGGAGGCTCGCCAACGTAATTTTGAGCTTCTGAGCTGGGGCCTGGAGACCGAGAAGGAGCTGGAGCGAGTTCTTGAGCAGCCGGCTCAGACTTTCAAATAGTTGGTCGCTAGTACTTTTGCCGAGATGTCTCTGAAGGAGGAGCTAGCACGTGCAAAGGAAGACCATGATACCCAGGCCGAAGATCTGCTGAGCGTCTCTCTGGCCCGGTTTGTGCTGGCGGACCAACTGAAGGAATCGCAGGCTGTTGTTGCTGACTTGACTAATTCCTTAGCTGCTGAGCGCCAACTGGTTGAGGATCAACGGAAAATGATCAAGAAGGCTAGGCTGGCGGCGGCCCAGGCCTTTGTGGATGGATTCTTCAACTTCGTCGATCAGGAGATTGAAGTGTTCCCTGACCTGGACTTTGAGCATTTTTAGCTGAGGTTTGACATCCCTCCAAGTGGCAGTGCTCCTGATGATGTTCCTCCTTCTGACCAGGCTTGAAGCTTGACCTCCTTGGCCTTTCGTTTTGCATTTGCTATTTTTGTGATACTTGTAAACACCTCTTTCGACAATGTAAACATTTCTTTTGGTAATGGAATTTCTCTTTCCTTCTGTATACTTGTGCGTTCTCCTTCTTTCGTTGAAGTTTCCCTTTCCCCGTGCAATTACGCGCTTCTTATTAGACGGCCTTGTATCCCTTCGTCTTTTGGGCTTCCACTACAGTTATGTGGGTGCAGTTACTGGCAGTTTCTCACTTTTCTTCGTGGTTGGTTACATTAAATGATGCCTTGGGTGGTTCAACCACCATCCCGAATCCTGTGCCTGCATTCAATGCGATCTCACCTGCGGTATTCCATCGGCCACTAGATTGTGCTACTTATTTACATGCACCTTGGGTCTTAGCACCCCTATTACCTTTCCAAAGTTTGAAGTTTGCATAAACCTTCAGGTTCTCTGTCGATGGATTCTTTTCCGCTCTTTAAGCATCGCGCTCGCCAGTCTCTGAGCGGCGATTGGTGTTCCATATTCCTTCTTCCTTCTGTGCTTACCACCGCAGACGTTGAAGGCATGAAAAATCGATATGGCCTACCAGAGGATCTGAGGGTTAGGGCTCCCACTTCTGATGAGCCTTGCAGTATGCTTGCTTCTGGTGAGGTCGCATTTTTTGAGAGTGCCTTCGAGTGTGGTCTTCGACTTCCCCTTCATCGAGACATCATTCGTCTGCTTTCCTACCATGGTATGTGTCCTTCTCGCCTTTCCCCCTCGGGTTGGGCTGTTCTGATTGGTTTCTTCATTTTCTGGCGGATGCAAGGCTTCAACACCTTCCCCACTGTTTCCGAGTTCTTTTATTTCCTGGATCTTCCTTTCGACTGGCCTCCTTTCGTCAGTTCTTTGAGCTTCAAGTGGTACTTTCACCCGCCTTTGGTTGCTGATATTCCTGATTCCCCTGAGGGATGGACCCAATGCTTTTTCTTAATTTCCGAGAATTCGTGGGTACCCTCTGCTGGGGAGGGTGGACGTCTCTAGGTCCCTCGTTCTTGGACAAGCTTCCACGAAAGAGGTGAATATTCTTACTTCCCTCTCTTTTGTTAATTTTGTTTATAAGTTCCATTCTGACCTTGTCTTGAGTTGACATTGTTTGTGTAGGAATCCCTACGCTTACTCCGCTGGAGACGTTTTATGTCAGCGTGGTTGAAAAGGTTTTCCCTATTTCTTACTCTGCTCTTGTCACTCCCCAGAACCTTATACGTTATGGGTTAGGTGGTGGCTCTACTCGGGTGCAAGTGGCCCCTTCCCTCTCCCCTACCCAGAGTGCTGAGGTGGAGTCCCTAGAGAAGAGGTTGGCGAAGGTAGAGAGAAGGAGGGATGTTCTGATTGAGGAGAATGCACGGCTGAAGGAGGCGATTGCTCAGCTGGAAAAGGAGGGTCGTAAGTTGAAGGGTGTTGTTCTGTGAAGGTGGGGGGGTTTGTTTGTAACTTCTATGTCCCGGTTGCAAAGGTTGAGTGTTTGTTTGTAACTTCTATGTCCATGCTGGACGTTCTTTTGTGTTCCTGTGAACTTTCAAGTCTCGTGGAGGCTTTTTTTTTTTTTTATGTTAGCATTGCTGAATGGGATGAAACCTTTTTCCTTGTGGATCTTGTTATCCTCCCCGCTTTTGGCTCTCTCTTTCCGCTTTTGGCTGAAGAGCCAAAATATCACGCTTAAGGCCCTCGTTGCCCCCCAGCCCCGAGCGAGGACTGGTCTAAGTTGTCCATTGGTTGGGGCTGAGCAGCCCAAACTTTGTGTTTCTAAGGAGTCAGGTTGCTTTTCTTCTTTTGAATATTCAAGTCTGCTGGGGAGCCCGGTTGGCCCTTCACTGTAGAACCAGGCCATTTCGCGTTTATGAGCTTTTAGGCGAAAAAGGCACGGTCTTCCTGAGCTCTTTTCGCACTTGGACTAAAAAGCGTTATCCATCCCGAGCTCACGAGCTTTTTAGTTACTTAAGCTGTGAGGCCTAGCCGATCCCGAGCTTACGAGCTCTTTTAGAACTAAGGCCGAAGAAGCCTTGTCGATCCCGAGCTTACGAGCTCTTTTAGGCTGAAAGGCCTGGATGCCATGCCTGCGAGCTCTCTTAGGCTGATAAGCCTGGATGCCGAGCCTACGAGCTCTCTTAGGCTAGAAATCCAGGATGCCGAGCCTACGGGCTCTCTTAGGTTGAAAGGCCTGGGCGCCGAGCCTACGGGATCTCTTAGGCTAAAAAGCCTGGATGACGAGCCTACTGGCTCTCTTAAGCTGAAAAGCCTGGATGCCGAGCTTATGGGTCTCTTAGGCTGAAAAGTCTGGATGCCGAGTTTACCAGTTGGATTTGTCGTAGACTTTTCCCCTTGTGAGGACTTCAAAAAATTTCATTGGCTTCCCTTAATAAGTTTTTACAGTTGCTTTGCTTGTCATTACAATGGCTTCAAGGGGTGTTACTAATAGTAACGCTTCAGGTGATCCGCATTCTATGAATGCTGCAGGTCCCTTCCATCCTCTGTCTGTAACTCATAGTTTCCAAGTCGGACAATTCTTTTTACAATGTAAGGTCCCTCCCAGTTGGGCCCCAGCTTGCCATGGGTTAGGTCTTTCCTTGTCGGGAGTAGCTTTTTCAATACCAAGTCGCCTTGTTGGAAACTTCTTCTTCGTACTCGCCTGTTATAAAACCTAGTCGTGTTCCTTTGGTATGAGAAGATTCGCTGCAGCGTTTCGTCTCTCTTCTCGTCGAGGAGGTCGAGATTTACCAGCAGGGACCTTTCATTTTGTTCGGGGTTGAAGAGTTCAGCCTTGGCAGAGGGCATGCCTACTTCGACAGGGGCCATAGCCTCAGTCCCGTATGCCAGACTAAGAGGAGTTTCGCCGGTGGTGGTGCGCACCGTTGTCCGGTATGCCCATAGAACTGTCGGTAGGTGATCCATCCATTGGGATTTGGACTCCTCCAACTTGGTCTTGAGTGCCAACTTGAGGGTTCAGATTGTTACCTCGGCCTGCCCGTTGGATTATGGGTGAGCTGGAGCCGAGAAGTAGTTTTTGATCCCCAGCTCGGCGCATAAACCAATGAATGTTAGATTATTGAATTACTTTCCATTATCTGAAACTAGAGCCCTGGGGATACCATAACGGCAAATTATGGACTTCCAGACGAAGTTTTTTACCTTTTGCGTCGTGAACTTGGCTAGAGGCTCAACTTCAGCCTACTTTGTGAAATAATCCACTGCGACCACAACGAATTTGCATTGTCCTATACCCACGGGAAAAGGCCCCAAGATGTCCAATCCCCATTGATGGAAAGACCATGGGCTGACCACTGGAGTTAGCAGCTCGGGCGGGCAATGTGGCAAGTTGCCATGCAGCTGGCAGGCTTGACATTTCTTCACTATCTCTTTGGCATCTCTGGACATGGTTGGCCAGAAATAGCCTTGCCGTAGCGCCTTACTCGCTAGGGTTTTTGCGCCAATGTGGTTTTCGCACATGCCCTCATGGATCTCTCTCAGGATGTAATCTGCTTCTTTTCTTGTCACACATTTCATCAATGGGAAAGAAAAACCTCTCTTATATTGTTACCTTGAACTATCGTAAACCTTACTGCCCTGGCTTTCAGCTTTGATGCCTCTTTCGGGTCGCCTGGCAACATTCCGTTTTATAGGAAGGATATGATGGGATCCATCCAGGAAGTACCCCATCGATGGGCATGCCTTGGTCCTCGTCCGCTCGTCCCTCATCGAGTTGCACGCTAGGCTTGGCGAGGATCTCGACGGGCACCCGTCCCGGTAAGCCGCTCTCGGTGGTGGTGGTGGCCAGTCTGGCCAGGGTGTCGGCTCTTGCATTAACTTCTCGTGGTATTTGGACTAGCTCAGCTGATATGAACCTTTTCAACATGCCGCGCACTTTTAACACGTAGAGTGCCATCTTCTTGTCTTTAGCGGCATACTCTTCCTCGACTTGTCTGACTACCAGCTGTGAATCACTATTTGTTGTGCCTCCATCGATAGGGCCAGGTCTAGCCCGACTATGAGAGCTTCGTACTCTGCCTCGTTGTTAGAGGCTTGAAAGTTGAATCTCAAAACGTGGCCGGTGCCGTTCCCCTGCGCGTTTGACGCTCCATCAACATATAGCTTCTAGGTCGGTACGTCGGGGATGTGGTCCTGGCCTTCTTCGCTCTCTTCTGGTGGTGAGGTAACCTCTACAAGGAAATCTGCTAGGACTTGGCCCTTTATAGCGGTTCTAGGTTTAAACTTGATATCAAATTCACTAAGCTCCATTACCCACTTTACCAGCCTTCCAGAGGCCTCTAACTTATGTAGGACTTGCCTCAGCGGTTGGTCTGTTGGAACTTCGATTGTGTGGGCTTGAAAGTATGGTCTCAACCTCCGACAGCTACTAGGAGGGCTAAGACGAGCTTCTCCATTTTAGGATACCTCTCCTCAGCTCCTCGGAGGGCTTTGCTGCAGAAGTAAACTGGTTGCTGTATCCGATCCCGGTCCCCGTCCCTTACTAATGCTGCGCTGACTACGAAGTCGGATATGGCTAGATAAAGGTTGAGGACTTCTCCTTCCCGAGGGCTTACCAATACCGGTGTCAAAGCCAAATAATCCTTGAGGGCCTGGAAAGCTTCGTCGCACCTCTCGTCCCGCCGGAAGGCCGCCTTTAGAGTCCTGAAGAAAGGCTAGCATTTGTCGTTGGAGCGTGATACAAATCTGTTGAGTGCTGCTATTCTCCCGGTCAGGCATTGCATCTCTCGCATGCTGGTTGGCGCTTTCATCTCGAGGATGGCCCTTACCTTTTCTGAGTTTGCCTCAATGCCTTGGCTGTTGACTATGAAACCCAGGAACTTTTTCGCAGAAACCCCGAAGGCGCACTTTGTTGGGTTCAACATCATCCGATACTGGCGCATGATTTCGAATGCTTCTCCGAGGTGTTGGATGTGAGTTTCGGCTATGAGCGATTTTACGAGCATATCGTCAATGTAAACCTCCATGGTAGAGCCCAATTTCTCTTGGAACATTCTGTTGACCAGTCTCTAGTAAGTGGCCCCAGCATTTTTCAGTCCTAACGGCATTACTTGATAGCAAAAGGTCTCCTGCTCGGTGACGAATGAAGTCTTTTCTTGGCCGCTTGGGTCCATTTTGATCTGGTTATATCCTGAGAAAGCATCCATAAAGCTGAAGAGCTCATGCCCGGCTGTAGCGTCAACTATTAAGTCGATTCGGGGTAGCGGGAAACTGTCCTTAGGACATGCCCGATTCAGGTCAGTGAAATCGATGTAAAGTCGCCATTTTCCATTCACTTTCTTTACGAGCACGAAGTTGGCTAGCCAGGTCAGGTAGTTGACTTCCCTGACAGCCTTGGCTCGTAGCAGCTTCGCTACTTCTTCGTTGATCGCCTTCTGGCGATCTGGGGCGAAACTTCTCCTCTTCTGCCTCACAGGCTTACACTTTGGTTCGACTCTGAGGCGGTGCACGATTACTGCGGTGTCTATCCCCTCCATATCCTCCTACCTCCAAGCGAACGTGTCAACATTATTTTTTAGGAATAAGATGAGTTTTTCCTTGATCGAGGGGAGTAGCATGGAGCCCACGAAGACGATGTGATCTGGATTCTCATCTAGTCGTACGGGCTCTAGTTGCTCTATCGGAGTGGGTCTTGTCTCTAGCTTGTCTCTCATATCTAAGTCTTCTAGTTGGACCGTCTCGACCTCTTTTTGCCTCATTGAGGCCACGTAACATTCCCTCGCGAGGCGTTGGTCTCCCCTAACCGAACCAATCCCGTTCTCAGTGGGAAACTTCACTACCAGATGGTATGCCGATGGTACCACCTTGATTGAGTCGAGAGATGGCCTTCCTAGCAGGACAATGTAAGCAAAAGGTGCGTCCACCACCAAGAAATGGGCGGTGGTCGTAGCCTGTCGATGTTGATCTCCCACTGTCAGGACGAGTTGAATGGAGCCGATTGGTAGGACTTTTTCGCCTGAGAAACCTACGAGGTCGAACTTCACGGGTTCGAGCGTGGACTTATCTATACCGAGCTTCTCAAAAGCTGACAGGAAAATAATGTCTGCCGAGCTCCCGTTGTCAACGTGTACTCGGTGTACGATTTTGTTGGCGACAATTGCCTTTATCACCAGGGGGTCGTCGTGTGGGTGGTGGCACCCATTGAGATCCGCGTCAAAAAAGGTGATTTCTACGTCTCGACGAGGGGTCTTCGCGATGGCTTGGACCTCGAGGGGATCCTCAGACCGAGCCCTTCTAGCATGTGCCTTCCTTGGTGAGCTAGTTTCTCCGCCCCGGCGAAACCCCCTAAGATGACCCGGATTTCGCCGATGACTTGTTGGTGTTGCTGAGGTGCTGCTATGGCAGCTCGAGCTTCTCACCCTTGGTGGTCCTAGGTTCTTCCCTCCCTTGCCACGTACTGGCGCAGGTGGCCTCTCTGGATCAAGTACTCTATTTCTTTCTTGAGCTGGATGCAATCGTTAGTTTTATGACTTGTATCCTTATGGAATTCACAATACTTGGCGGGATCTCATCTGCTGGGGTCGGACTTCATCCGAGGTGGCCATCGAACGAATCTCTCATTCTGGACTTCGTGGAGAACTTCCGCAATAGAAGTAACGAGGAGGAAGCCGTACTGGGGCAAACCTTGGCTGTAAGTCCTGTGGGGGTGGCCCTAGGTGGTCCCGAACATTTCCTCTCTTCTTTGGGGAGGGCTCTCTCCTTCTTCTCAGCGAACGATCCCGTTTCGGGGATTAATCGAGTTTCCTTTCCTTCCTGGGACTACGGTCCCTTCTCTTCTTGTCTTCTTCGGTCAACGTTGAACTTCCTTTCAAGCGGAGGGCCTCCTCTCCATTGATGTACTTCTTGGCTTTAGCCAAGACCTCCGCCATGGTGGCTTGAGGGTTTTTGGCTATTGAAAACAGAAGATCCTTGGATTGTAAACCAAGCCCAGACATGAAAGTGTCAGTGCAAACTTGTCGTCCACACTTTCTACCTTTAAGCACTCCTGGTTGAAGCGTTGCACGTAGTTCGGAGGGATTCGTTAGTCCCTTGTTTGACGCTCAACAGATGGTAGGATGGTTTCCTGTATGTCCTTGCTCCAATAAAATGTGATACAAAATGGATCGACAGCTCCCTGGAGGAGGAAATCGACGCGGGTTACAAACGGTTGAACCAAGCTATTGCCGACCCTTTGAGGGTGATGGCGAATGCCCAGTAGCGTATTGGGTTAGGGTAACCTTGAAGTTCCATTTGGTTCTTGTAAGAGTTCAGGTGGTCAACTGGGTCTCCAGTTCCATCAAATGTCTCTATCAACGGCATCCGAAACTTTTGGGGAAGGGAAAAATGGAGGACCTCGGGAGTGAATGGGGACTCTGTTTGCTGGACTAGGGCGTGTCTTGATCCGAAATGTGTACACCCAAGTACAAGCGGTCAAGTTGTAGTAATAATCCGGTTTGAGTCCGGAGTCGAATCCACAAGGAACTAGTAGTTTTGGTGTTTTAAAGTAATCGGTGAAGGAGACCAATTGATTGTAACCTTTGAGATTTTAGGATTGTGAGATGTGGGTGAGTTCCTTGAACATAATATTAAATTCTTTCCAAGAAATTTTCTAGACAAAATATACGATTAATTCAAATGGCGGAGAAGTCACTCTTTAGTTTGAGGATTGAGACATGTGATCAATTATCTGAAATATTATATTTTTGCTTGATAACTCAATTAACTCCCGTGTCAACAGCAAGTCAATCGAAAGATAAAGATGGCCTATTAAGGTCATGGTTCTGATGTCTTACTAGAAGTTTACAAGAATTACTTGTACCGAGAGTTATCGCGTGTACAAACAAGCAAGTATTTCTTCATGTCATCCAACCATGACTTTAATATTTCATCCTTTTAAATGAAGTTTGATAATGGGGATGATTAAAGGGTAGCCATGAAGATCTAGCCGGGGTACTTGCCTTGAAACGAGGAGTCTTTCCATGCAAGAGTCATCCGTGTCATATAAAGACTTTCAATTATACAAAGTACCTTAGCTTTGCTAGATGCAATCAATCATCCAATAAGCAAGGGGATATAAACATTAAGTATTAGAACAAAGCATCATATAATATCCGGATAATCACTAAATGACCTTCACCTCTTACTAAAGAGTGAAAGAGAAACTACTCACTTTTCATAGCTTTGGTAAAGCTAGAAAAATGAGTGATGCTTATCCCTCTAAGTAGAGGACTTCACAAAGTAAAAGTATAATTAACAAGGAGCTAATCTTCAACGAAGAATGAGTGAATCACGTTCCACCCTTCATGACTTTGGTAAAGCTCTAGAAAAGTGGAAGAGTTTCACTCCTCTAAGCAAGAAGGGAGCTCAAATAATGAAAGTGCAAGACATAAATAAAAGCGTGTATGTAAGAGCATAAATGTAAAGACTAGAAGTAAATAAATACATAAATGTAAAGACTAAATGTAAAATCAAGAACATAAACGTAAAGACTTAAAGTAAATAAAGGAATTACAACTCTTAAGTAAATGTAAATGTGAACATTAATTTAAGGGAAATGAGTGGGAATCTAAACTCCCCACTTCTTCTACGAAAGAAAAAAACTAAGACAAGAATTGAAATAGATGGATGTGATGAAATGTTAAGTGATGAATCCCTCAAATGGTTCCACCCATGAGTCTCTCTCTTTTCTCCACAAAACTAAGTGTATTTATAGGCAAGGAGAAGGCAGGGAGAGGGTAAAAGAATAGAGCTGGGCGTCAAAGTCAAAGTAAAACGCCAACCACTCTGCAGGCAGTCTGTCAAAACCGTTCAAACGGTCCATGGCATTCGAACGGTGACTCTGTTCTTTGCTCTTCTCCCGTTCAAACATCAGAGGATTCAGTGTCTACCACTTATGTAAGAAGACACATGGTTTCTGTAGAAAATCTTCCTCCAAGTCTTCATGCAAATCTTCCTCCAGGTCCTTGCAGAATCTTGACTGATCTGTCCAATAATTCCTAGGGCGTTCGAACAGTGGTTACCGTTCGAACGTGGCACTCAAGTGCCTGGGCCTTCTGACTGTAACTCTGCAAGTCTGCAACACGCCATGTCTTCAGTCAGTCTGATCTTGTCATTGCTCCAGTGATCGTTTGAACGTTGATGACCGTTCGAACGGAGTCCTCAAGTCCCCAGGGCCCTGGTCTTGCCTGCAACACAGATTACAATAGCTGGCCTGATTTCCATAACCGTTCGAACGGTGGTCCCTTTATTCCAAGCTTCTACAATTTGTTCCTTAATGTGCTGTGGTTTCCTTCAAAAGTACTTTTTATTGCCTTTGAACCCTTGTTCACTTTAAGACCTAAAATATCATCACTTAAACTCCACCAAAGCACAATTAGTCCAAAACGGGGCATAAGAATATGCTATATTTGAGTATTAATCAGGACGTCCATAACGTAGGGGCCCTTCCCTTTGACTACTTCTTTCATTTTTCTCAGCTCACGTTGGAGCTCGTGAAGTTTCTGCTCCTGATGGTTGTCCATGGCGTCTGGCGTGTGGTACGGTATATCTTCTTAGTAGGCGGGCCTGGCCCTACAGTGGGCCTTATCTTCTTCGCGCTCTTCAGGGCATCTCCTCCGGTGGTTCTCCCCTAAATGACTATGCTCATGGAGTTTAGTAACTCCGTTAACCGGGGCTTGGCGCTCCTGAGCAGGGGCGCTGCGCTCGGCCTGGGGAGGATGGGGTTCTTGGCGTACTGGCGGGAGCTGAAGGAGCTGGTGTGCTTCTACCCATTCCATCAACTCCTGGTTCTGTTTCATTGGCCTGGTCGTGGTTCGGTAATAAGCTTCTAGCTCGTTGGGAGGAGGGAGGTTCACCGGCAGGGGGCGATCCTCGACGTTTCCCTCTGGGACCGAGAAGTTTCCCAGCAAATTCTGGTGGGCTTGGGGATTGGCAGGAGCTTTACTCATATTCCGAGTTGAAACCATCAAATAAATAAAAACTCAAGAGAGAAACGATGAAAATCGTTCCCACAGACGGTGCCAACTGATAATGTCTCAGATTTAACGGCTCAAGCCCGGTGGTGAATGGGGGATTAATGGGAATCGGGAATGAGCGGCGAAATGAAATCTAAAGGAGACGTAGGAGTTCAGTGGTTCATCCCAGCCAACATACTGAGGTTACATCCACTATATTGGAGTCTCTTACTCATTTGAGGTGTATATTGATTTTCGATGGTTACTGAGAAAGAGGGAAGAATTGTCTCGAGCTTTTACAGTGTGTCGGGTAACATGTTTACTCTCCAAATGATCGACGTGTAGCGCGCAGAGTCTGAGAGAGCCTTATGGTAAGATAATATTGTTCTATTTATATGAGTTCTTATTTTAAGGTTTTCACCAGCTCCTCCTAACCGCCTCTTGATTCTGTGGGGACCTTTCGTCCTCATTCTGCAAGAAAACTCTGTCAGCCGGCGCCACGGCGGCCACGGTTCCTGGGACGATCCGTATCACCATTCCCAGCAGGCGGGTCTGTCTATCCTTGGTTGTAGAGGTGGTTCCCCTGTCCTTTAGGACGCGTGGCATGGCGGGATGCATCCGGACGTTAGGGTTTGGCTTCCCCTCTTATGGCTGTCTTTTGGCTTTGGTTGGGCCGTTGTTTCTTCAGGGGTTTCCCCATTATTTTGGACAAGGACGCCTTCCTTGGGCCATCAAAAGGGAATCTGAGTGTCCTGGGCTTGTTGGGCTTCACGCCCGAGGATGGCCCACATCCAAAATTCTATCCCAATCATATTGGATTGTGGAATTCAACTTGAACTATATGTGTATAATAATTTAACATATATGGGAATTTACTTCTTCATATATATATAGATAATTGTATGTAATTGTACTACTAATAAATGAGTTTAAAAGAATTTAGAAGTCCTTGTAAAAGAGTCCAAAATAAGTTGAAAATAAAATAGGTGTAAAAAGTATAAATTAAATCAAATAAAATATATAACATACAAATCTAAAATACATAGTGTTACTACGATTTTTTTACAAGTAACAATTTTTTTTTAATGTTTGCATATGTTAATTACCCAAGACACATGTGTGGTCAAGCAATAATGATGGAATATACATAACTGCTGATGACATTTTCACGATTTTGGCAAAAAAGGAAATCTTGAACAACTTAAGAAATCATTATACTCAATTGAATTTAATTACCTTGAAAGTGAGAACTTATTTGTACAATTAAAATGCTCGTGTGCAAATAATTGATTGATTTGTTGATATTATTATGGGAGATAATTTCGCAGACATGTTTACAATGACGGAAAAAAAATGCCTCATTTTTAATAGCTTGTGTTGGGTAAGGAACAAGAAAAATGTCAAATTAAAGTAATTATCACCGAAAGAAATTGATTGTAATACAAAATTTGATTGTTTCAAATATGTAGACACTTACTAACATAGACGATAATCATGACTACCGTGTGTGAAAGTGCTGGATGAAAAAATCACGGATGCGACTAACAATAGATATCTATTGTTCTCTATCAATTCTGTCAACAACAATGAAGAAGAAACACCACGACATTGGACATTGCTTGTGTTGGATGTTGAAGAAGGGATCTAGTATCTTTTTTTTGGGGGGGGGTCTCTCTTATACACA
>CM042198.1:16011729-16023446 GCA_023539305.1 Ilex asprella | reverse complement strand
GGGGAAGGGGGAGGGAGATCTAGTATCACTACAACTCATTGAAGCCGAGGAAGGGTATCACTAACTACTATCTTTAGGATGCGTTGCTTGTGGTAAATTTTAAAAAGAATTGTTAAAATTATATGTTTTCTATTTCTTTATTTAACACAAGTTTGATTTTAAATAACAGTAACATACTTGTTACTGCCATATTAATGGTTTTTGTTTGAGAGTTATAGGTGTTAGACAGTAACAAACTTGTTACTGTCAACTATTCATTTTATTGATTATCATAATATTAAATTTTTTATGGCCCATTATGTTTCAGAATATTTTTGTGAGAACATAATTTGGCAACTGCACTTAGACTCATTGCCAAAAGGTGAAGAGTCTAATATAACTACCCAGGACAATGTGCGACCGATACAATTAGTTGATAAATGTTTGTAACAGAAATATGATTCGTAAGTCACCCAATCAAATTTAATAGTTCCAAAACTCAAATATTCATGATCTAATACTACAATTTGGATCATTTTTTTGTGTAGGCTTGACTGTGGCATTCATATTTGCTACATAATGTTCACAATTCCTTATCAAGCTAGGAACACACTTAAATAAAAGATCGGGAGATGCCGCTGTCGCCAATTTGTCTGAATGTGAAATCTCCTTTTAGAGCACACACTGCATTAAAAACATGGTCAAAAATAAATAAATACATTATCATGATCATGAAACCACAATAACATCAGCACGACATCGCAATAACAACATCATATCACCACATTGACAGGGTCAGTACCATGAGCATACAAACACACAATAACATCAAATCAGTAACTGACTGTAACACCACATTAAATTGTAGAATTCCACCACATCAAATTATTCATTTCCAAAAGGTGAAGAGTCTAATATAACTACCCAGGACAATGTGCGATCGATACAGTTAGTTGATAAATGTCCGTAATAGAAATATGATTCGTAAGTCACCTAGTCAAATTTAATAGTTCCGAAACTCAAATCTTCATGATCTAATACTACAATTTGGATCGTTTTTTTTTGTGCAGGCTTGACTGTGGCATTCATATTTGCTACATAATGTTCACAATTCCTTATCGATTTAGGAGCACACTTAAATAAAAGATCGGGAGGTGTCGCTGTCGTTAATCTGTTTGATAGGAGATTTCCTTTTAGAACCCACACTGCATTAAAAACATGGTCCAAAAAAAAAATACAATATCATGATCATGAAACAATAATAACATCAGCACAACATCGCAATAACAACATCATATTACCACATTGACAAGATCAGTACCATGAGCTTATAAACACACAGTAACATCAAAATGCAACCATAGTACCAACAACAGTAAACACACTAACAGTAGCCCTTAAAATCATTAATTGACTACAACACCACATTAAATTGTAGAATTCCACCACATCAAATTATTCATTCCAAAAACATAGAGTGCAACCAACATTTTTGTCTCAATACATCCAATGAATATCTTCATGTGAATGAAACAACCGTGTGAAAAATAAAATTTTAAGAAAAAAATAAACTAGCTACATAGGTTCATTACAACTCCTGTTGTGATTTCCAAATTGACCACTCCGATCACAATAAATCTTTCTAGCCTTCTCACCTCTAGAACGGATCCTACGTTTCTTCGAATGACTAGGTTGTTTCTTCATAATTGGTGGTAGTACCTCGGAATCTAAAATAGTACATTCAGGACGACCAGTAGTAGGAATAAGATATATAGCTTCAGAGAATGCCATCTTGTAAGTATTCATATGATAGAACTTGTCGATGAAATCATTGAGATCTTTCCCACTTTTTTGAATGGCCAAAACGACATGAGAACATGGAAAGCCATTGATCTGCCATCGATGGCATGAACATTTCATATTATCAATATGCACAGTAACAAAAGGGTGAGAGTTTATTTCAAACTCAGAATTAGTCGATACTCTAACCGACCATGTTCTACCTTCGTTAAACGTAACTTTTAATCTGGTTTCCATCTCAGGGCATACAACTCCATTCCATTTTAGTGCCATTTTTCTTCTGCAACCCATTTGATTCATGATTTGGCCCCTTATGGTGTCCCCCATGTTGGTAATAGAAAGATATAGTGCCTTTAATATCCAAGCATTGAACAACTTAACAGCATTTGATGATATCTCACCATGCCTACGACCTTCAAATTGTCCAATTCTCATACGAGAGGTTAGCAAGGAATCTATCTATGTAATGCCCACCTCACGCTTAAAATTATCAATCTTCTCATAAAAATTCTACTTGGTTGGGGCATACGCGCACTCATGCAATAGGAACACCACATTGTCCCTGAATACGTTTGAAAATTGTCCCCCATTCAATTTCTCTCTCAAATTCGACTTCAAATGCTACAAACAAAAAAGCTTGATGATAGCTGGGGAAGACATTGGACAATGCTTCCAACAAACCAAAATTACAATCAGTAATGAACATGATTTGTCGATTAGCATGTACAATCTGTGCTAACTTCTGCAAAAACCAATGTCAGTTAGACTCATTCTCTGAGTCGACAACAACAAATGCAACAGGAAATAAACTTGCATCATATTTGTAAACAAAAACTGCTCAGCGGATATAAACTATTATTTAAAATAATCGCATTCAGTAGTTAAACAAACACAGTAACATTAAAAAAGGGTTAATATTACTTACCTTGGTTCCCATTCTTTGCAGTAGTTCATAATATGTTCCTTTTAAACATCACCTTCAAAAAAATGTCATCTAGAAACAACATGGGACGGCATTACTTAAATCCATTTATACAAGCTTTGAAAGCAAAAAAAAAGCCTCTTGAAACTCTTTCTTTCACCATCACAATCAAGCTTGATAAGGCTACCAGGATTCGTATTGTTGGCACATTGAATGTACCACCTAGCTGGTGGGAAGATAACGAAAGATCACCAAATAGTAAATCTCTAGCTTTCTCAACACCAAGTCATGCATTGTCATAAGGGATTGTAAGCCCATAATTTGAACGAAAATTAGTAACTACTTCTACAACACGTTTAGAAGGCTCCTCACAAACACTATCAATAATAAGCTCAACAACCAAATTCAAAGACAAATGCTTGCTCTAATTTTTTGCGTATAGCAATTCCATAAGTGTGTTGATTGTCAAGTCTTCGTTTGTAAAAATAACTACTAGCCCTCTATATTGAAGCGTGAACATGGAATTCACATCCACAATCATATTTCGAAGCACATTTAGCAGTAACTCTTGACCTACCATTCTTCACATAATTAAATTTAAAGCCAATCTCAATAGAATATTTGCATAGTGCATTGCGAAATTGTCTTACACCTCCTTCAAATTTTTGTCCCACAGACCTAATTTCTATAGATCATCCAGCTGACTAACACTCTGTTATTATGTGAACAAAATGTAGGCAGTAAATCAATCTCTCAGTCATATATGGTATCACCTATAACATCTACTGACACATTTTACATCACTTCACTAGTAGAATCATTTCCAATATACAACATTGATATATCAACATGACTAAGACGTAATGCACAAACAATACCAAACAAATTCTCCACATCAATATCATTTTGCACTAAACAACTTGGGTGACATTTGTATACCATAAGTTAACGACACAGATTCATGATTTAAATCTCGCCACTCGTTTATTAATCCATCCACAACTGTAGCATAGTTAGAATTACCATCCAAACTCAGTAAGTGTGTGTCACGCCCATATCTATATAAACATAGTATTGCATGACGGTCCATATTGTATCTTGCAAAGCATTACAATAATAATTCACCATGTAGCTGTTAAAAAAATAAAACATATATAACATGTAAAAGAAAATGTCACAATAACGACATAATTAACACAGTAACATGATACAAACATATACAACCTATCATTCATCATACTTAGACCCCTTGAGATTTGTCACTTAATCACTCAAACCCCTTAATATTTGAAATATTACACACAGACCCCCTGAGGTTTGTACGTGTATAACACTTAGACCCTTACAGCCAATGCTCGTTAGTAAATTACATTCAGACCCACTAAAGTTTGTAGGCATATAATACTTAGACTCCTCAAATTTAAAATATTATATTTAAACAAAAAATACTACAATCAAAGATATAATATCAAATATTTTAAATTTTACAACCAAAATTCATGTTCTATTATGACATTTATTGAATTAAAATTAAAATTAAAAATCTAATTTTTTATTAAAAAATCATAATTAGTATTTGACCCCACATGCTATGTTACATCTAAATAAAGTTATATATAAAAAGTCTCTCCAGTAAACTTGCCCAACGGCCCACCCAACAAGCCCATAGGCCTGTACCAATAGACCCTCCCGCAAGGCCTGTCCATTGAGTGGCGGGTTGGGCTCTGAGTAGCCTACCCTTACCCAAAGTCCCGCTCGGCCAGTCCAATAACTCACCCGAGTAAGGGCTTGAGCCTCCCCTACTCAGACTCAGCCTAAGAAAAATTTTGCCGCCCAACCCATGGACACCCCTAATTAGGTCTAAATGACATCTATCTGCAAGCTTGATTAATGGTTTGCTTTGCGTGGGAAAGCATTAAACAAACTGCATAGTTGTCAATCAATTCTCTTAATTTTGAGTTTAAGTCTCACCGGCCAAAAAAAGGACTAAGTTTCTGATATCCAAGTCCACCTGTCAAATCAGTGGTTAAGTTCATTGTAGTTGAATAACTTGACAGAATGGAAGTCAATGTGAAAATTTATTGTGATGACTCTATAATACAAAATAGAGCGGGGCTTCAATAAGCCGATCGAACGGTCTTCATTCATCTAAAGGCTTCAACAGCCAAAGACTCACAATACCTCTCATTCAAATTCAAAAGTCCATATATTTTCCCCCTTCATTCAACTTAACCCAACCCAACCCAACCCAACCCAACTCAACCATCACATCCGACCCAATTTAACCCAACCCAACCCAAATCTCTTCACAGATAGCAGCCACCCTTTTTACTCCTTAGCCCTCTCTCTCTCTCTCTCTCTCTCTCTCTTTCTCTCTCTTTGTTATGCTCCGGCGAACACCACCACCACTGCCGCTCCTTAGCCTTCTCTTTCTCTCTCTCTCTCTCCTAAGTTTCAAAATTTTGAATTTTTTATGTTTTTAATGTTTGATTCAAATTGGATTTATGATTTTATAGATCTCAGTTGTTGGAAGGCCAAAGGGCTCGCCTAACTATTGAGGTACTCCATTTTCTTTAAATCTCTCTATATTAACCAGCATTTCATTTCAATACGTGTGTACATACCCATTTTTATTATTTGGGGGTGTTTAAAATCAGTGATATTAAGCAGCATTACAATTTGGTGAGTAGATCTGTGAAGTTGATTGTCTGTTTTGGGTGAAAAAAAACTTCCATATTATAGATAATACGCCATGTGGGCTATGCATTTGTATATCTGTGTGCGTGAGCATGTAAAATGCTGGTGGGGAATCTGTAAAACGCATATGGGTGAATTGTTTGTCTATGAATTCATTGTATTTGTTCACTTACTGGATTAGCATTGTTTACAATGAAGAAAATTTTTTAAGCAATAACTGGATGAATAGGTCTCACAATCTCACTTACACACTATCTCACAAATTCTTAGCCTGTTTTGCACTAGCTTTTGGGCCCTTATTACTTGACCAAAATTGTGGTCTTTTATTTTGTTAGCTTAGCTTTAATTTCTTCAATGCAATGTCAAAATAGTCAAAAAAAATTAGTGGGTATAAGTTTTAATTATAGCAAGGGTGGCATACATTAACTTTAAACTTTTAGATAGATGGTGCTTATGGATTTTGATAAGCTCCTAATCCTGATAAAAATCCTAATCCTGATAAAAATATAATCTCCAAATCCAATATCATTGATTTTTCACATGCTTTTGATGTATCCAATTCTAGGCATGCTCACAATGTGGCTTTTTGTTTTTTTATTGTAACATGACTGCTATTTTGTTAAATTCTCAATTTTTTTGTTTAAGTTTTCTATTTGAGATTTTTTGCTCTTTTGTGTTGTCGTTTGTTTGAGTTGTTAACGGGCCAGAGGTTGATGTATACAATATCTATGTTTTGTTATTCGCGGTCGCTCCATTTTTTGGTAGGTATTGTTCTTTGTTTTTACAGGCTTTGTTTTTGCACTCTCACCCTGTGCAAATATTATTTTTTTCTTAGCAATTTTTTTTTTCTAACCTGCCACATCTCTTTCTATTAAATTTGTGTCATACATCCATGTGCACACATACACACACCGAAATTATTGTGGAACATTTGTTGATAACACTTACGATATTTGCATTTGGAAATGAAGGTGTGAACATTTGTTACCTCTTTCTTTTGCTTATAATTGTGTATAATTATAAGTTAAACTTATTTGTTTCCTTAAGGAAGTTCAATATGATTAAATTGTTAACATTAGGATTTTACTTGAAATTAAATGCATTTTAGGCCAATTTTTATATGGTAAGACAACGTTAATGATATTATGTGATGTGATCAACTATATTGATTTAGCTCGAGCTTTTGTCCTTCTTCATCATTGAGCTTTTCTTGGTGAAGTATGAAATGCAGCTACAATTTACATTGCTCAGTATAGTCTTTACAAGTCTAAGTAGTTAGTAGTGGACTAAACAAAAAAATTGTAAATACATATTCAATTCATACAAAACTTGCTCCCGGCCGTGGCAAAGTCCATTGGATCTTCAATCACATCTTGATAATCAGGAAGCTACAACACAACAAACAAAATTATGAATGGAACATGCAAACATACCTCTTTAAGATCAACCGTGTTACTTTGGCATTTGGGATGTATCACTACAAAATTATTAGTGATACTTTGGCATTTGGGATGTATTGGCTAATTTTGAATTCTAGGTTAAGAGCTTGTGAAGCTTGATATTTTGTACATCTGAGGTGGGAATTGTTGATACATGACCAAGTGGGTAGTTTTGAAAATATGGATGGGCTATGTTTATGCTATAGATTTTGTCAATGAGTCGGGAATTTAAACAATGTACGAACTACATGGAATAGTTCAAGATAAATGGATAAACAAGAACAAGAGTGCTGATAGCACTATGTTTTTTCAAAGGGGTGAATTAAACAATGTACGAACTTGAGGCCAAGAGGCTATCTCCTCACAACATATCTTTCATATTAGAACTTTCAAGCTAGATAATACTTTTTATTTTGAAAGACTCCAACTTCCAAGCAATTGGATTTGTATTGATTGCTATTATTCTTTTACTTGAAAGTTTTACTTAAATGCACATACTAAAGACTGAAAGCAGTAGAAATTCACTCTTTTTATGGGTATACAAAAATTTTGAAATTCACAATGTAGTAGAAATTCACAATGTACTATATTATTATTTGTAGATGATTTGTGTATCCTAAGTGTTTGATCCTTTGCATAATTTAATTGAAGGTGTTTGTAGATCATGATAATGTTACGGTGATCCTAAATTTATTGACCAATTACTACAAGGTGAGAGAAGTAATTAGATTGTTTTGATGTTTACAATAGTATGGAGATTTCTACTTTGTGGCGGCTTTGTGTTGTTAATGCTTTATTCATTTTGTTATTACTTTGGATATGTTTTTAGGATTAGCTGCTGCTACGATTAGGTTGATTTCAGAAGCAACACAACACATAGAGGTAGTAGGGACCTTTATGATTGATTGGATATGTTTTTTTCTTGGTGGCATGCCAATGAAAAGTGGGATGATTTGTACGCATGTGTTGTAATAATACCTTTTCCATGCTAATTCTGGAGGAATGATGCACTAACATCTATAGAGGTACGAGCAAAGTAGCCAATCTTCAGTGTTTGTGGATCTGTTTCCCATGGGAATTGTAAAAATTTAAAAATTGGTTACTAGCCTTTTAGGTATAGTGATAAAATATATAACTATATTTTGAGAGAAAACTATCTTTTTTTTTTTTGGGATTTATAGAGCCTATAAACTTATTTAGTCTCCTTAATGTATTATATGCGTCATTTTCCTATTCTCAATGCTTATTTTCTCTAATTATCAATTTTTCCGTTACAAAGTCACTATTTTAGACACGAAATATCTCTAGATAAGTCCAAGAGTAATCTTTTTTTTTTATTATTTGTGGGCTTTTTATAGATTATGGATTGAAGGTAATTATTGGTGGCAATTTTAATATGATTATTTGCTATTTAAACTGGTATAGGTCATAATTTAATATGTTTATTTGCTATTTAAACCGGTATAGGTCATAATTTATTAATTAAACATGGGAATGAATTTGATGTTCTAATAAACTTGGATACTTTTTGGATTTACATTGTTTGGATTGAATTTTGCATGATTATACATGTTGTAGTGAAACCCAAAACTAATTTGAAATGTAGGAATTTCTACTGAAAAATAAAATTGTGGGTTTGTAGTTAAACACATATTCTAAGTGTAGTGCATTTGTATTTTAAGTTTTTTATACCTTCAGTTGATGCATTTTCATAATGCTAAGAATGTTTTGGCAAAATACTCTAGCGTGGAACTGCTTCTTCTCTTTTTTTTTTCCTCCTCATATTGTGGTATGGGTTAACCTTTTTTTGTTGTTTGTTATTTGGTTTTTATAATACTTTGATCATTGATTCTTAATCTCTTTCTCTTCTGGTTAGCTTATTTTCAGGTTTTTACAGTACTTTTTCGGGTAAGTTTTTTATAGTACTTTGATCCTTGCCTCTTAAAAGAACAAAATCAGCATTGACAATAATTATTGCCCTTTTTAAGAGGATAATATTGTTTTTTTTGTGACACAGCTGCATGCATTGGGTTATATAACCAAGAAGCCATGGGTTATAAGACTAATCCCATCGGTATTTCAAGAATACTCCAGGCTCCAGCAAAGTTGTCCGAATATGGGATTATGTGTTTCTATGATTATGCATTTTTTGACATTATATGGTTTTCTAATTGTGTATTTATGTGATCTTATATTTCAGAGCAGCACATTCTTTGCTGCCAAAATCGGTACAAATATCATGGCCCAAAGACAAAACAATAAGGTATTTAATTTTTGTTACATGTGTTCAATAGAATGACTTCGAGGTTGTGGAATTGGGAGAAGTTTTGGCTTGGAAAGTTTGAGTATTTAGTTTTATTGATTTCTTCCAAGGCCTAGATTTTCATGTTTCTAAATGCGGAAAGTCTAAGAATTTTGGTGGGTTTATTGAATAATTTTGAAATTTTGATACATTTTTTGTCTTTGAATTTTGTCAGAATGTCTGTATGTGTATAGTAGGTTATTTAATGTATCGAAAGGTTTGTTTGACTTCATATAGTTTTATTGATTTCTTCCATGGTATCGAATGATTCCACTTTTCATTTTTTTTTTAGTTCATAATATTTTTGTGGATGGAATCTTAATTTGGTTACAGTGTGACTGCTATAGGATGGTCATTTAGGAGTCCATTGGGGGTCAACTTTATTCTAATTGTAATCTTTAGGTGGTGCAGTACATAATTATGTATATAACATTGTATATGTTATATATTTGTGTATATTGGTCTAATTTGAAACTCTTTGTGGCTCTATGGTTTTTAATGTGAAAACAACGGGTTCAAGCGCTTGGTACCACAACATGTTCATGAAACACACCGCAGCGTGCAGAGTGTTAGTTTGAAGCTACATGACTCAAGTTAGTTTGACTCAAGCTACTTGAATCTTCCTGATTGGTATTACTTTCTTTGTATTGTTCTTTAAGATTTTTCTTTCCATTTCTCCCTTTCTCTACAATGCTAATTCTCCCAATTGTAAATAATGACACCCCAAACCTCTTTGCAACACAAATTGCACCTATACAAGGAGTGTCTGTGGTGAGCGAAAAACAATTAGAACTCATTTGAAGGGAGCTTTAAAAAGTTGGTGGTATTGATATGAACACAAATATAAGTTGGTTTGTGATTGGAGTTCGCCAATTATATTGAAAAATAATCGCAATGTTGCTGCTGTTATTGACAATGCTAGTTGGGTTATCAAGGCATCGACGATTTTACCGGATGATTACTCTGTTTACAACATGTCCATTAGTTTTCGATTTATTTTTACTTCTCTTCTTAATCATCAATTCATTACCCTCAAACTTTGTTATTTCAGGGAATGTCCAATGGACCCTAAGCGTAGCTTTTTTCTTATGTTTTTTGGTACGTTCATGAGCTTTTTTCTTATGAGGTTTATTTTTTTTATTTACAGTAATTCTTTAGAAGTCAAATTCTGATTTCGATAAACCTTTATGAAGCTTAATGACTTTAAATTAACTTACTACTATTTGATTCTTTTGCAGTCTTGTCTTAATGTTGCATTCGACATTGAATCTCCTAATAATCTGCCAGTGTAAAATATTGATGAGTTCTTACTTCGGTAAATTCTAGAGATAGTGATGAATTTTATGGTTGAGAGGATTGTAAGAAAGCATGTCAAATGGAAAGCGTATGGTTTTGATTGCATATTTTTCAGTATTTAGTTTTATTTTTATTGCACTTGACAAAGGAAGTTTATTTTTCTTGAAAAAAATAAGTTATTTGGCCAATTTCTTAGGTTGCCATGGCTCTCTCCTTTTTTGGGGTAAAATTATTGAAGTTAATTGAAGTTGAGTTTATGTACATTGATGTTCGGAATATTTTGATGAGAAGACCGATAACAGTCAGCTTAATTAGAGATATTTATATATAGTGTTTAGTTACTTATTTGGAGATGCTTAATAGTGCTTTATTAGTGACAATTTAAAAGAGACATTGATAATATATCTCACAAATTAGGCTTTTGCTCACCATTGGTGTAAATATTTGGTCTCGATGATTTATTGAATTAGGTGTTTTAGTATCAATCTATTTTCTGCCATAAACGTTTCAAAAGTACTATTTCAAGCGAAGTAGGAGGCATGTGCTATGAAGATACATATTCAATGAGGGAAGCCCGTGTCAGCAAAACTAGATCTTGAGGTGCATGAGAGATTGATGAAGGAGTATGTGGAGAAGGGTTGATGGCCATTTGGAATGTTCTTAAAGGAGTTTGGGGGCAAGGGTTGTTGTATGAGCAGTACGCATTGTTAAGCTACGTAAATGTTCATTGAAATTTTTTTTATAGTGCCTTTAGGCACGGGCATTATCTAGCGACGACACAACTTAAATGGCGACGATGTCCTCCTAAATAGTGGTTTGTTTTTGAGTTTGTTATTTTCATGGGTTTTACATTTGTTTTGGCAATTTACCTTTTTTTGTCTTCATTTATTTTTTGTAGGCTGTCTCGGATTCACACGGTCATGCCACTTTTCAACGTAACGCAGCCATCAAATTCATCAGTAAGATTTTGGTTTTAGTGTTTTGTGAGTTGTCTCATGTAGCTTTGTCTAAACCTTGAAATGTTGCTTTCATTGAGTATTGGGTTTTGGAACAAATATGACTTCATTTTTTTTACTTTTTCTTTCATTTGTTTCTCCATTTTACAATACATTTTCATGTAATCAATCTTTCAATGGCTAATAATTTTTTTCCATGCTCATATGCAGATTCTAGAGGTAATTGTTAAATCCAATTTGTTATCAATCGTTTTAATTGGATGGCATTGAGGAAATTTAGGAAAGTTAATTTCATGAAATTGGGCTGTTAATGAGATGAAATTGGC
>CM042198.1:15968790-15991729 GCA_023539305.1 Ilex asprella | reverse complement strand
CGGTCAAATACTCAATACACAAAGAAACTGTGGGAATCACTGATCTAATCAGTGTGTTTGGCACCGAGCAAACAAGTGGAATGAAATCCATAAGGTTTCTGATCAAGAAAATGCACACGCCTAATACATCAGATCAATCGCCCGAGCTCAGAACATCGAAAGATTTTCAAACATAAGATTTTATGCTCTGAACTTCGATTGTGGAACAGAACATTTTTCAGTTTCCAAAGTAATTGTATGGGCAAAAAAAAAGTAAAATCAGTATGGGAACTATTGATAGTTTATATTGCCATTCAAATATGACGAGCCGTGAAAGAGCTACCAGATTTCACATTATCAACCAAGTAAAAGCTGAATTACGGGCCCTATGAATAATGTTTAACTGAAGATTAATCTCTAACCTTAACGAAGAAACTAATTCAAATAGATGGAGGCCGCAACTTCGCGCTACCGTAAGACAGAAAAAAAAATTAGTGGGTCAATTAAAGGACCAGATTACAAATAGGCATACCATATAGCAAGAAGAGAGACAAACAAAACCACCCTCTTATCTATTTATCCACATATGAATATGATTATGCCACAATTGAATTATAAATAAAACTTAGCTCACCTTTTCTCTGAGAATACAGAGGGGGGCCTCCCATTCTCTGGACAAAGAACTCATATTGATTCTGAATTGCATCTTCTTTCCTTGAATTCCCAAAAATTGATCTAAACCACTCTTCTTCATCATCATAAACCCTGAAACTCAAAACCATCATAGCTCAAATTGAGCCAAAGATTCAAACTTCCTTTCATCCCCTCCTCTTTTCTACACTTTCTGAGCAACCCATCTATTCAAATTGTACAAACGTTACATAGTTATAAAGATTCGAACTTTCTGTCATTCCCTTCCCTTATTCTACATTTTCACAGCAACCCATCAATCTATCCTAATTACAGAAACAATACAGACGCACGTATATACAGCTATACACACTCGCACAGAACACACATATGCTAGAAAGAGTACACAAAAGACATGCACATATGTGTACGGACATACCTGTTGTAGAAATTAGTGGAGAGATTGATGAAGGTTTGGAGACCCAACTTCTCAAAGAGGTTGGTCTTATCAATGGCGAAAGCGTCGCTGGGATCCACCCCGCTCAACTCGGAGGCCTTCTGCTGCAGCGATTGCATCTCTCTCTCTCTCTACTGCTCCGGCTGAAGTGACTTCGAGGTGATGGTGTCGCGTGGAAAATAGGCTTTGGCGTGTGGGTCTGTGGGGCCACGACAGTAACGTGGCTAACTGGGTGGAGATTTTTTTTACGAATGTGACCGAAAGATGCTGTAAGTGGGACCCTTTTCGACCAATTGTGTGTAGTGTATGAGAAGATGATTTTTAAGCCGGTGGTTTTGGAGGTGGAATGAAACTCTGGGCTGTGATAGTAGGATAGTCAATCGGGTCGGGTATGCTCGACACCCATTTGGTTAATCTGGTAAATTTTGGCCCGAAATATGATTGAAACGGGTTGAGCTCGGGGCAGGCACGTTTTAAACCAAAAATTAGTGACCTTGAAAGATTTTTAAAATTCTAATTTATATATTAAAATTTGGGTTAATAGCAATTTTGGTCCTTAAAACTATACACGTTTTGTCAATTTGGTCTCTAGAGTATCAATTTAGTTCTTAAAGTATTCAATTCGTGTTTAAATAATCCCTACATAGACGGACCGTTAAATTTTTGATAAAATGATCATGTATTAGACACATAATACAGTCTAAAAAAATAACACGTGGTTACTTTCGTCAAAAAACTTAACGAATTATTTGATTAAGAACCAAAGTGACACAAATTAAACTTTAGGGACTAAATTGATCAAATTAATTTAATGACGATTAAACTGATAAAAGATATATACTTTAAGGATTAAAAATGCTATTAACCTATAAAATTTTTATATTACACTCAATGCAATCAAAATATAGGATGGGTTTGGATCGCAGGTTAAAGAGGGATAACACCAATAGGATAGGAGAAAAAAATATGTGAAGTCTATTTATCCCGCATTTGGTAAGTAAAAAATATGTATCGAAAATCTCACTCGGGTTTATCCCGACTCGGTTTGAAAAATCAACTTTAACCGACCTATATGGATTAAATAAAACCCATGGGAGTTGGGATAATTTGGCTACCTACCGGATATGTCATTCTAATGACCAATTTACCTTTTTTTATTATGGTTTTCTCTAGATTATGATGTTTTATCATGAAATATAGTTAAGTTTACGATTTAAAATTATTAGATGCCCTTGAAATCATATGTTTACGATGCAATTCAAATGCCCAAGAAATTACCTTTCCTATGAAAATGGAGATTGAATTGCAGTAGTGGGTTTATTACTTAGAAGTTGATAGGTTTGGCAAAAAAAAAAAATTTGATTTTGAGTGATCACAAAAAGTTTAGCATTTTGGAAAACCTTTTCTTGAACATTTATTGCACAATATTGAATAATTGGATCCAATGTTTAAACTTGATATTGAATTTTGTTTGGTTTGCTTATTTTTGAAATAATCATTTAAGGTAGGATTGGATATGTCGAGGAACATAATAGTCAAAAGTTACTATAATTATACCCCTTCAGGGCCTTCATCACTTTTGTCTATGGTCCCCACGAAAATGAAAGTGTCCTTTCTAATCTAATGTAGCGATCCAAACACCCCCATTGTAATGTGTGAAGAGATTCACCAAAATTGACTTCGGAAAAATGTGCATTTTGTGGATCGTGGCAGAAAAGATTGCTCGAGGCTTAAATATTTTATTATGATCGAGACATTTAAATAAAGTTATTCATAACATCGAAGAAGGATTTTTGGTGAAGAGATCTGTGAAAGAAAATTAGTGTTTAACCATGATATTGATTGAAATTTATAGTTCAAGTACTTGTAGATTGACTTTTAGATAATAAATTAGGCTTTAGTGAACCACGAGTCATTTTCTGTGGTTTTTTCTCGTTGGATTTTGACGTCAACAATTACTTGTGTCATTTATTACTTTAATTTCGCTTATACACTTGCAAATGATGCATACACACATATTGTGTCTTTAATGATTTGATTACTTATCTTTTAATCCATTAAAAGTGATTTTTGTGATTGTAAGTTTGATTGAAATTGAAAGGGTTATAGGTTAGTTAGTTGTTGATTGTATATCCACTCATCTATTTACACTCATAATGGATTGTCTTTGTTGCAAAAGAGTTCTTGCATCCAAGATAATTTGATACCAAAATAGTTTGACAATAATTAACCCCCAAGAATAAGGTTTGGTCTCCTATGCTGTTAATTTCAACCCCCGTCACTTTGTTCATCTTGATTGAATGTACCATCTTAAAAATGTTGAAATCCAAAGTCTTGTGATGCATCTCGTCACTCAGTTTTCTTTCATTGGTGTTTGAACCATTAAAACATCTCCCTCATATAATGTTACAAAATAACTTATTCAGTTCCACATAATCTTTCTAGATTTAATAATAACTTTATGAGTACCTTTGCTACATCTATGCACATAAGAACACCCGAATTATTGACATCATGGAGTTGACCTTGATAGTAGATGAAGTCAAAGAATACGTAGACTTTTTTTTTTGTTCACGAATGTCCACACTTCATCACCGGATTTGAAAGATGTCAATTTTTTCATGCCACCATAAATGACCACAACTTCATAAGTATTTGTATCTTGAGAATGATCAAAAGATAATATACTTTAATGGGGAAAATATTCATGGTTAGCTGCATCAACCCATTCTTGGTAAACGTTTGAAGGATCTTTGAACTCTGAGAGATGGATGGTTCACCCATTGAATGGGTTCAGGAGAATTACAATCATGAATTTTTCCGTAGTGAACAACTGCCCATGTGAAGAACCATTCTTCTGCAACCACATAACCACACATAACAAAACAGTTGAAGATGCCTCCAGTTCTACACTTCTATGCACCTTCTTTTTCGTAAACAAGGTTCTCTTGAAAGTTCAAGAAGAAAAGTGAAAACACACAAGATTACACACAAAAAAAAAAAGGGTAAACAAAAAGAAAAGTGAATAAAAAGAAAGAAAAGGAAAGCAAGTCCGAGATTAGACTCCAGTTCTGTCACTGAATTATTGTGCCTGGCATTTATTATGCCAACCATTGCCAAACAACATAAAACTTTATCAGTCTGCCCAGCACAATTGTATGGACATTTACATGAAATAGGCATTAGCTTGATTTATAGGAAAATCCTAAAGTTTCAATTTATAGCGTGACTGGTAGAACTAGATGTAGGGTGGTAAAGGGTGTCATAGTTTTGAACTATTTCGAGTCTTGACCAGGCCATGCATCATGGATGCCCTTCAAGGGAACAAGAAGGTGAAATGTTCCATCCATAAGTCCATTAATCCAATGAAGTTTTTCGAAATGTCTGGTCCACAACTAGTTAGCAAACTATGTGTTCTTTGTGTTTAATGGATGAGAAGCTAAGGTTGGCATTTGTGTGTGTGTGTGTGTGTATGTGAGAGAGAGAGAGAGGGAGCAGCTTGCTCACCTAGTTAAGCTGTCATCTCATTTCTTTTCCAGTTCTTTCAGAAAGCTCATTTTCACCTGCAAAAATGCTTCGCCATCGGGCTTGCATTTCAGTCTCTGGTTGCCATCAGAAATACCAAGAGATCAGAAACCAAAGCTTGCTGCAGTGTTCATTACAGAATGATTACCAAGTTCATTTGAGAGTAATAACTCATGTCACCAATAATCTCCACAGGAACAAAACCCATCCTCAAACTTGTGGAACCTGTTAGCATCTCTTACCAGAAAGACCACCTTCAAAACCTTGGACAAACCCTTGATGAATTCGTGACAATCACCACAAACTCTCAAGTTTTTGAAAATCCGAATAGGTGTTCCCTCTTTTTCCAGTCCACCACAAAGTAATGCCAACCCAATTGCCAACTTTTCACTGTGAACTCTCAAGCTCTCCTCCTTTGACTCTTCTTCCACGTCATGCAATGCAAACCTCACTTCATAAGCATAACCCACTTCTTCTTTAATTCTTATCTCCATTTCTTTCAAAATTTCATGGACACTTTCTGTAAGTGGATGTGTGTCATCTGCATTGTAGAAAAAGTGGACCTTCTTATCAATCTCAACCCAACTACGTCCTGCTACTTTCTTCAACCCCTTTGCCTTCACCAACAGTCTCAATCTCTCACACTCTTTCCAATAGCAAGCATCAGCATATATATTTGATAACATAACATAATTAACTGGGTTGTTACCATCCAGTCTCAAGAGAATCTCCCCCACTACTCTTCCCGTTTCTACATCTCTATGCACTCTACAAGCACTAAGCAATGTCTGCCATATCCCTATATTCGGTTTTAGCGGCATGTTCTCTATAAGATTCTTAGCTTCTCTTAAACGTCCAGCTCGACCAAGAATATCAACCATGCAAGCGTAATGCTCTACTCTAGGTTTAATTTGGTGGTCCTTGCATAATCTTGCAAAGTACTCTTCACTTTCTTCAATGAGGCCTGAATGACTACAAGCAGAGAGTACAGCCAAATAAGTCACTCCGTCCGGCTCAATTTCATCTAACTGCATTCTGTTGAAGAGGTGAATTGCTTTTTTGCCAAGACCATGTTTCCCATACCCAGTAATCATAACTGTCCAAGAAACCACATTCCTCCTTGGCATTTCGCCAAAAAGTCTTTCTGCTTCCTCTGTTAACCCACACTTGAGGTACAGATCTAGAGTCGAATTAGTTACTGAGATGTCTAGACCATATGGAATTTTAGTGGCATAAGAATGCAATTGCTTACCTTGCTCTACAAGAGCAAAATCAGCAAATACCCCCATCATGCTTGAGAGAACAAACCCATCTACTTGGATGCTACTGTTCCTAAGCTGCCTAAATAAGTCCATGGCCTCTGCGAGGTTTTCTTCTTGAGCAAAACCTATAATTAGAGCAGTCCAAGATATAACAGTCCTCTGTTCAACTTGATTAAACACTTTCTTTGCTTCAAATAAGTACCCGCATTTCACATACAGATCAACAAGGGCACCTGCAATAATTGTCTTAACCGAAATAGGGAACCCTGTTGTAACCAAAAAAGCATGAATCTGAGTTCCTCCTCGAATAGCTCGGAGTCCACCACAAGCTTTAAGAGTGCTTGTAAATGTATACTCATCAGGCGCTTCTCCATGTAGTTGCATTTCTTTAAACAGAAATAAAGATTTGTCACCCATCCCCGCAAGGGCAAATCCTGCTATCATTGCATTCCAACTTATCAGACTTCTAATCGGCATTTTCTCAAACATTCGTCCTGCTTCATATATGCTTCCACATCTAGAATACATATCTATAATAGAATTAACCACCACAGGATACCATCCAAACCCACTTTTACTACACAAACTATGAATCTGCATCCCATTTTCAGCGACACCCAAAAACCCGCACGCCTTAAAATTTGTCGAAAATGTGAACTCATTAGGCTTAACCCCAGAAGATCCCATTCGACGTAAAAGCAACAAAGGACCTTTTGCATTACCCTCTTGTAAGTATCCACACATTAGAGAGGTCCAAGAAACAACATTTCTCTCAAGCATTCTATCAAACACAGCACAAGCCTTGTCCATTCTTCCACATTTTCCGTACATATCTATAAGATCATTGTTTATCATCATGTCCAGCCCATAACCCCTTCTCACTACACTTGCATGAACTTGCATTCCTTGACCAAATTGCACATTCTTCGAACATTTTCTCAAAAGCTCTGCAAAATTTTGCCTTTCAATCATAATTGAAACTTCACCATGGAACATTTGATTATCAAAGAATTAGCAAAATGGGGAAAGCCCCCTGTCACAAAACTGAGTATGCGCTTTGCAACCTTTAAAAAGGTTTAAACTTCAACTTTTGTGATCACAACATAGCAATCCTTAGATCACAAAAGATCACTTGGGTCTTCCAAGTTCTGAATTTTTTACCAAGGTGGTCTTAAAGAATTATCATGACCTCAGAAAATAACATATACAAACTTTACCAATATCCCTACCCTTTTCAGCATTTGGTGTCATACCTTGAAGTTGTTGCAAAAAAAGATATCGAATTTCTCCATCACCCACTTTGATATTTGCAGCAAAAGTTGTTGTCTTGACAGTTAGAGGATTGGAAGATATGTTGATACTCATATTGCGGAATCGTTTAAACATGGGACGCTTGACGAAGACACATGCCCAAATGGTCAAATTCACATAATCACAACGCAACTTCTTGGTCAACAAAAGTGGTGGATAGTATTCGAAATGAGGAAATAGACTCTGCAAGCTTGCTATTCAAACAGGTAATTGAGCCCAAAAAATTTATTGTACACCTCTGTGATTAGGACATGGACACACAACCAAATACACGAGGTAAGCACACCCACGATTTGTCGTGCCTAATTTTTCTAAGAAATATACAAACCCATTTCTTATTAAGTATTGCAGAGGAATTTCGTGTGTTAATCTTTGTAAGGGAGTTCATGGGAGTGTAATGTTATTGAAACTTCACAGTCGGATATGCATATTGTTATGGTACTCTAAATGATGGACAAGAGTTGTTTGAGGAAAGGTCTGAGAGGGAGGTGATTTCTTGGAACAACCTTATTTCTGAGCATATAAAAGTGGGGGCAGATGAGAAGGGTAAAGATCAATCTTTGAAGCAATGCCAAAATAAGACCAGATGTGGAAGCATAAACCAAGTTTGGCAGTCGTTTGATCAAGTGTCTGAAAGGGATTTGTGATCTCTTCGAGTAAAATAATTGAAGGGCTAGCGAATCACCGGAAAGCTCATCAAGCGGTAGAATTGTTTTGAAAAATGCACACAGCAAAGGTTGAACCAAACGAGATCAGTTTGGCTGGTGTTCTTTGATCCGATGAGGAATGATTACAGTTTTTTTTAAAAAAACAAGAGGAATTTTAAAATGGTAAGCCCTTATTTGTGGTCTTGAATTTTCAATTTCAATTTGGTGATTTTGAATCTTGATTTGCTCTTCATTGGCTGCTCCGGATTTTTTAACTTGGTGTCCTCATGGCTATAACAAAGTTTTGTCACTTTTGAATCCATCGATTCCCTTTTATTATCGATGATCATAAATTATTAGTTGGTGAATATATATTCGGACCCTTGTAACTTAACTTACTTTGTTGTGTTAATTTATTTGATCCTAGTATTGTTTGATACATGGTGATCTCTACAAGAATCAAAAAACAGTAACTGTTAAGCAAAACAGAAACTGTTTTAAGAAACAAAACAGTAAACTGTACAAAAAAAACAGAAAAACTCTGCTATCAGAAAAGATACTGTACAGCAACTATTTTTTGGCCATGCAGTTCCCCTGTCCGATGAGGAATGGTTACAGTATAGAGTCAATTATTGTGCAATTTGGTTGTTTGAGTAATCTTCTTAGATGCACTGGGTGTCTTGCTTGGGTTTTTAAACTGATAAAGACGACACCAATGAAGCCAGATTTAGCAATTTGGGGATCTTTGTTGAGTTCAATAATTCGCGGCAATCATGGGATTGCTGTTACAGCAATGGAACATCTGCTAGAGTTTGAACCAGATGACACAGGAAACTACACTTGAAAAAATTCATGCAGGCCTAAGAAAGTAGGATGGAGTTTCAAGGATGAGGAAATTTATTAAAAGTAAGCATCCAAGAACAGTTAGAACTAGTCTGAAGACAACCACTTTGTACAAACAATACTAAAGGTTAGATAGTTTCAAAGTAGCAATTGAATCGATATGACGGCCATCACATAGCATCATTGAAAAAAGATTCTAGTAGAATTAATTTATAACCATCAGTGGCATACAACACCATGGCAATTAACAAAAGAGAAGGTAGAGGCTAAATGGATCCAATTCGCGTAATAAGCTATTTATCAACCTAACACTAATACCGTCTTTTTCTTTCCTTCAATTTGGACAACAAAGTTCTCAGAAAGCATACGAGACAACGAAGGCTAGACAAAATTTCAGTCCTACAACAAACATGTTATCAACATCTGAGCCATAACACAAAAATTAAGGCGTTTTGTTTAGTGCATCCCACTTGGAAGTATTTCAGCAGTCCATGTCATCATCAGCAACAGCAGATGTGTTTTCAATATTTTTTATCCTGTTGTTGGTACTTTTTGACAAGTTTTCATCTTCTGAATCAGGGACAATGACAGTCTCAATAGCAGTATTCCGAGTAGGTCTTTGCCTCGACCTATTCTTTGCACCTAAACGTTCACTTTTGGGAACATTATGCCCAGCAATCCCAGCTTTCCAACGTGATGCACGCACATTGGCAAAGGAATCATTCTGCTTCTGATAATGAACTTTTGCTTCATTCCAAATGCCAAAACTATCATTTTTCTTGTTGAAATTGCTCAAGCCACTGCCATCCTCCTTACCATCACTGGCTTTTTTACCATCATCTTCATCACCATCATCATCACTATCACCCCCTTGAAGCCTGCTGCTCTCAGTGGATTCACTGTTGCTTGATTTAGTGTCTGGATCCATGCCCCTGTTCAAGGCATTTTCATTTATTCTTCCTTGCTTACTATGTTTTTCTTCATGCCTTTGCTCTTCAGTAGTCTTCCTTTCCCTGAACCACATTGAAGTCAACAGACATTATGTATACTTACTAAAATTGGCCAAAAAGAACAGACTATTGCCTAATACTAACAATGGCAAAAAACACACGCTTAGCTCTGCCAATAAAGCTAATATAAGGCCTGAACCTTCATCTGGAGTACAAATGGAGGAAAACCAAGTTGATAACAAACTGCTGATGCAATTTGATGGAATAAATCATTATTGCAAATCATAAAATACATTATTTGCATATTAAGACAAGACATGGACTCACAAATGGATTTCTGCAAGACAGTAACCCCATACGTCATGATACAAGGTCCGTAATCTAGCCATCTGGCTGGACAATATACTCTGAGCCTCGTAATACTAAAGAAGCAACTTACTTTTAAATTTTATGTTTGCAACACTAAATACAGGCGCTCAAGATAATCTAAATGTCAATTACATTATCACATAAATGGTATGCTTATTAAAGGCAGTTGTCATTACTATATATAAACTATAGTCATCAGGACAGGCCCATGTTCACCCGTGACTAGGGAAGCAACATTAGATATATGCCTGAGGTCAGGCAAGGATTACACTGAGTTTCACAACATTAAATGGTCAGTTCCCAGCTCATGACCAACCCAAGCATCCTTGGCAACATTTTTTCAGCACCATGAATTCCCCCAGAGTCCAGTAAATTTATTCGTGTTCTTGAAAGTATTCATCAACATCTTGCATTGTTCGCACATTTCCATAACTGAAAACCATGCACAACTACAAAGATTTACTGTTCCAAACTAAGGAATACTCAAGGACCAGAAAGCATAAATTCCTGGTAGATATATTAAACAGGTAGACACCAAATGTATAACCTCAGTAATATAAACTGGTAGATTACGTGGAAAGCAAAGATAAGAAATATAAACTGGGAGATACATTAAAGTAAATAAAACTTACTTTATCACTTGTATAGCCTCAGTAATGGCCTTGTCATACTCATCTGCATATTAGTCCCCAAATAAGAGAAAACCTTTTTTACTATCAAAGTAGGAAATGGAAGACAAAAAAAAACACTGCAGCTGTCAAATGCATGCGCATGAGAAGTCTTGCAGCAAGTTTGTACTGAGAACCCTTAGTACTCACATTTTTAATACTTCCCCAGTTGGCTCATATTCCTGTCAAATTATGTTTTCTTATCCCACGGTATAGTATTCTTATTGTCTAACTCAGACGTAGCAAGTCTTTCAATGAAAAGGATGCACCAAGAACGTCCAATAATTAAATTTCAATGGCTCCCTGAGTCACTTGTACTCAGCATATAAATTCTCAATTTTTAAGTTTATAGTATAATAACTGCTAATTTTGAAATCTATGGACATGCTCCCTAGCAAAAATAAACCACAACAATAGAGCACTACAATGTATGCTTAGGTTAAAGTGTCCCATAATGCTAAGATGCGCCAAAAATGGACTGGATTTTGTACTCAAGAACTTACCAAACTAACAAGAAGAATATAATGAAAAAATAAGATTTCTACCATTATGGAAATAGATATCCGCATATGCAAGCGGCACAATAGAATTTGGGACCCTAAGCGAAAACTTTAAGTGGGGCCCTTTACAAACTTATTATAAAAATATATGCTATTTATTGGTTATGCCATTTTTCCAATGAAGAAAGAGGGTTTATGCTATTTTATGACTGACATTTTTCAATGCGTTATGAACTTAAAAACATATGAATGAGAGAGATTAAGAGAGTGAGAGAGAGAGAGAGGTGTAGGCAAGATTTTTTTATGTAAGTGTATTTATATATGCCCTAATTATGGAGAGTTATTGGATTGACAACAAATGAAGAGAGAAGGTGTGATCTTTTAGGTGAGAGATGTCAGATGTGACCGTTGAGTTGGTGGGAGAGTGTAAAACTTATTAAAAAAGAGGAGAATCAGATTTTTTATATTTTGGACCCTTATTCCATAACATTCTTGAGCCAGATTAACCCATATTGTAAAGACCAAAAATATAATTTGGGGGCCCTCATTTTTTGGGAAACCTAAGCAAGCATTTCACTTGCTTATAGTGTCAGCCGGCCCTGCATACACAAACGCTTATACAATCAGACTCTAAGCATTGCAACAGCTTCAGCTCAGCTTTCAGCTGAACTAAAGCAACTTGTAAATTTCAATCTATTTAAGTCTGCAACTCTCCGGATGCTATTTATTTGGTGGCCTTGTATATGGGATCACCTTCATCATTGGAATAATTTTTCAAATATGCAAATTCACGAGCTATGAACTATCATTTATAAGGTATTCAACTTCTTGCATGCTGAATGGTGATACATTTAACACAAAGCAAGAACTATCTAGATTTCGCAGTTGATTCAGCCAACTATGATCAAATAAAGGAAATTATACACAAGATTTTTTCATACCAAATGTGTAAGTGACAGGCCTACGATTGCGGACGGAACGAGTGATCCCAGTATTTTGAAAACCATTCAAAAGTTTTTCTTGTTTTTGCTTTCGTTGCAATATTCTTTCTTTCTTCTGTTGGAGGCAGAAAGAATAGACATGTCAGGTTCAACCCACACAATAACAAGTGTTGATTGGTACAAGGCTGTGAGCTTTCGATTCATAGTTGCTGAAGCAGACACATAATAAGTTATATGCCTAGCGGAGGATTTCAGACACTGACCTTCTGAAGTTTCTCAAGAACAGAAATGGCATCTGTTTCAACAGTCTTTGCAACAGCAACTTCCCATGTTACTTTGCGGGATGAGAATTCATCCTGCCATTACCAATGAAAACAAGTAATTGAGATTTCTTGATTGTGACCTCACCACAAATCCCCCAAACTCTTTAAATGAGACCTTACCACAACTTTACGAAACTCATCAAGATTGGTTGCAAGTGTATCCCACTGGGAATTAATTGCAGGTACAGTTTCTTTCCCCTTAACTTTTTGCTTTATATCGAATTTGTTCACTTCCTTGTATAATCTGTAACCCATAGTTTCATTTCCATCGCACCTGTGATAAATAGACAGGAGTTATCAAATAGAGTAAGATTATATTATAATGACTATGCATAAAACTTACCAGTATGTAGTTCCATTTCCATCTCCCCCTATCTTGTCCTTTCTGAAAGCATAAACCTCAGTTCCATCTTTCAGTGCATCATTAATATAAGCCACTATATCATATTGCTGCGAACAAAAATACTTTATATCAACAGAAAAATAGAAGATAGAGCAACAAAAATGCCTCTTCGAGCCTATTTGAAGAAAATTGTAGCTACAAAATGACATTTAACACTACATCTAAACAACAATACCATGTGTAGTGGTACCAAAGACAAAAAACAACAACATGGAAAGCAAAGCAAACTGCCAAAAGGATACTCCAGATGATGTGGCATGCAGAACAATATTGTGATTAACAAGATTCTTCACAATGACAAAAGAAGAAAAGATGGATAGATACAATACATCAGCTCGGATCTCACAAAGTGCTTTAAGCATTAATAGACGCGTTGTTGGATCAAGTTCTTTGTAACTGGTTATCTCCTCTCTGCACAAACAATGGCAGCAAAGGGCGAAGACATTGACAGTCACGTGATATATGAGATCAGAAACGAGGCCTAGTTAAAGAAGTGCGAAAGACAAACCCTTTAACAACAGTCATTGGATTTTCCCCATTGGCAACCTGCAAACAAGGGTTACCAAAGTACGATATTATTGTTCTATGGTTGTGTTGTTCTATTGAGAATATTGTTAATTAAAGCATTTCCTGTAGTTATCAGGATCTCAAAAGACCTACCCATCGCCACCACATAGATAGTTTCTTACAAAGTGCTGTCACCCAAGCATCAGGATCATTTAAGGATTTGCTTACAGGCGGTATTCCCTGACAAGCATTTACATCATCATTACAAGTAACAATATAAGGGTGGCAAAACTAATTCTTGCCATAAACTACAACAGTAAATATAATTAAAATACACATCTGTTTGAGAACAACGTGAAGGCAAAACCATTTTCCCCATGTTTCCATGATACTTAAGTGAATTCGACTGTCTTTCAAAGCATTTTTGAGAATATACACTTCTAAAAATAGTCTTTTAAGCATATTTCAAAAAACTAGATAAGTTCTATTATCCTCAGATAATTCTGCAAATTGGGGTAACACCCTATACTAAACAATCTTGTGCCAACCAAAACTATAACTATTATATAATTTTGTTGGAATTTTCACAAAAGAAATATTATAAAAGCAACATGCAATTTAATCTTATTATTAGAGAAAACAACATGCATACCGTGTGAACTAGATAATGCCAAATAGAATGTATAGTGAATACATAGGTGTCAAACTGAAAGAGCTCCAAATGACATGCTTCACTCTAAACAAACAGTATCCACATCTAGCAATATCTAACTATGTGACTGATAAAAAGAAATATCAGTCAATGAAACTGTACATACTTAAGATAGTTTTCTGCCTCATTAATTAAAAAGTACTGATTGCATGGTGCACACTATACTTGGATTATATTTTCAGCTTTCAAACCCTTATAAAGCTCGGCTTCAAACTAACAATCTCTCTATTAGATTTGAAAGATCCTTTGTTAATAGCACAAAGTAGACTCGTCCCAATCCTCTGTCCTTTGGAAATTGAAACCAGCTATAAATTACATAGTCTCTTGCCTCTCTTCTAGTAACGTCATGAAGTAGTCCCCTATGCATGTCCGTAAGTATATTGGAATAGCATAAGACCAGGGGTTACTAACTTAAGCCTCATAGCTCAGACCAACTCACTGACTATTTAGTGGCTGCACAATCCAGCCTTAATAATGGTCCTGCTGCTTCAGGTTTCCCTTCATCCAATCCAATAAATAGATGTCATATGGTAAGCTTTATTCACATATAATCATTAATCAACAAAAGTGAGCCATGATACCTTTATTACTCCCTTGCACCTTAAAACAAAGCATTCCTTTACTCTATCTTCAAATAATACGCCTTTTAAGCATAAGGAATTCGTCAAAATTAGTAGGCAACAATCAAACAAACAATGAAAACAGTGACTTGTTGATTGCTAAAAGCATCAGCATGAGCCACCATCCATTTTATCTAATCATGTTAACATTGATTTACCAATGATTCAACTTCATTATTCTCTAGTCATTCTTTCTTTTTGTGAATATGCAGAATTCCACATTGTCATTAGACACAAATCTACTTGATATCAAGAATACTTGCACCAGTTTGCACCACTTACAAACCACAAAAGATGGTTGCAATGTAATGGAAAATTAACCATTCATCAAATACATAACTAGCCAAATTAAAAAAAAAATAAAAACTAAAGCAATAAAAACTAGGAAATCATAGATGATGAAGAAACAAAAACCTTCAAAAGTATTATGTGAAGCTGAGCAAGCAAATTATTTGGCGCAATAAGTGCCATCTCAATCTCTTCAGCTGAAATCTTCAAATTGCTTGGAATAAATGGCCCAAAAACCTAAACAAAATATAATAAATTTAAACCATCAGAAGTCTGGCAGCACATATTTATAGGAAACCAACAACTACACACCCACACTCACACAAGTACGGATTAACTGCATACTACGTCCGTCTATAAACATATATAAACCCATCTGCATACCTACACGCTTACAGTCTCTTCAACCAATTCTTCAAATTGTTTTTCATATGTGGCTATAAAACTTATGCTCCTATACATTATTCAAAAACACCCCTCTTCCCCAACCCAACTCGTTTTGCAAATGAGAGCATAACGAACATCATATAAGCGCATACATACCCAAAACTCCTACATTTGCAAAAACACATGAACTACTGCGTGCATGTGGACATATATATACACGTATACATACAAGTAAATACAGACACACCCGCACACACTTACATATGTACATCAGATTCACAAGCAAGCACAAATATGAAAAATCAACGGTTGGAGTACAATTTACATTGAGGAAATTGAGAACAGAGGCCAACTCCCACCGCTGACGAAGTTTACTCCGCTCAAAATCCATGTCCGTCGGCGATGACTCCGAAATCAACACTACATCATCGCCGATTTCTTCTTCGGCAGTAACCTCCGGCGTTGGCATCCGGCGATCTTTGGTCATGATTCAAGAGTGCTTAAATTCTTACAGAGAGAAACAAGAGCAAGACGATTGAAGAAAATTTGTTAGTGAGGAGAGAGAATGGTGAGAGAAAATGTGAGCCAAGTGGGGAGAAGTTGGAAGGTTGATGTAAATTTGGGGGTTTCCCGCCTTTCTTTTCTTTTCTTTTCTTTTCTTTTCTTTTTTTTTTCCACCTCTCTGTTACGGACCGACTAGGTTAGGGTTAAAACTTTCTAGAATCTGTTGCTTAATCAGAATTGTATATTTAGACGTTTTAAATTTAAATTTTTATAATTTTTTTGAATTAAGTCATAAAAAATTTATTTTTATTAATTTCCTAATTCCAACATGAATGATTTATTTTTAACCTAATCAGATTAAAGAGAGAATTAATCGATGTGAACGTAAGTGTACTCGAACACTCCTAACTGTGACCTAAAAAAAACAACTATCTATGGTTAATTTCTTAGGGTTTTTTTTTTTTTTGGTTCCCTACCATGAAGTTTTGAGTTTTGGTTATTGTTTTATTGTAGGGTATTCAGGTTTATACCGACTATTCTCTCGAACTTGTCTGAACAAGTTTAAAACATGTCTCCTAAAAAATAAATGTGATTGACCCTTAAAAAAAATCTACTTCATTTAAAAATTTGTTTCTTATAAGATAAATTCTAAAAGTGACACTTGTTATGATAGGCCTTTCATTGGTTATTCTTCAACAAAAATTAGGGTTGCCAAATAAATAGTTTCAAATTGAGTTTGCATTATTTATAAGTTGTATTGTGTCAAAATTTATTAAATTCATATCTAACTTATTTATAACAGGTTAGTTTTATCGTGCGTAAGTCATGTATTGATTATGTTTAGCGGGTTCATGTAAACTTATTTTTTTGATAAATTTAACGGCTCACTAAGATTTAAATCAACCTCACTAATTTTATGTCAAATTTGTATTGCATTAACGGATTGTATTTAAAATTAATAGGCCTAACAAAAACTTCATGTGTAGCTGGGTTGAGTTGATTATCATAATTGTGACGAAAATAGGTTGAGCTATGATTGCACGGAAATTTAGATAAGGGTAAATTATATTTACACTCTTTGAATTATCACTTTTTTTTTTTTACTTTATCTCCTCTATTATTAAATTTTTTATATTATACCATAAATTAAAACTTTTGTTTTACATTGTCCTAATCACAAATGTCTATTACTTTTTTGATAAAAATCACTAACATGTCGGAGTAAAGTGAAAAAAATTATATAGTTCAGAAGACAAAATAAAATAACTTCATGTTAAATATGAATTAAGTCAGATATGGTTGATTAAAATAGGACACCAAAAGAATTGACTATTGAGCCGTATGATGTAGGAAATTAGCATTTAATTCGGTACCATTAAAGGATTTAGTCGCACACTTGAAAAATAGCCCATAAAATCAAGATAATAATTAGAAAATTGGTTTGCATGGATTCTTCCTGGTTGAGACCACAGGTAAAAATCACATTGTCAGAAATTGACAAGGTAATATTTTTATTTATTCATCAAATTCTGATCAAACCTATATTTGTAAGAATATTGTTCCGATAGATAACTCTTCTATAGAGTTCATTAATATCTGAACTCATTAGTTTACCCTCATCTATCTGAATAATGGGTCTCAACTCGGGAGGAAGAACTGGTAAATAGACACAAAACCATCCATCCTGGTTCTATATTTGTTCGAATAAAATGCTTAATAGACGTTAATAATTGAGACAATGTAAAACTAATCACATAGCAGAGAGTGCAATGTGAGAAATCTGGTAATTGTGCGGATAAAATGAAAAAGGGTGATAGTATAGGTGGTTTAAGTGTAATTTACCCTTTAATTAATTACTTTTCTTGATTATACATACGAATCGTCGTTTCGGTCAATGATATTCCTATTTTGACTGAAGTTAACCTAATCCAATTGGATATCTCTATTCCACCCGAAAATATTCTTGCTCTGACCAAGGATGCCCTATTTGCAACATAACATAAGGGTTAGGCAAAATAATATTATTTTGTTAAATAAAACTACGTTGTTTTAAATGTATTTTTTAATTATAGTAAAATCACTTATTGAAATCTTTGATTTTGTATCATATTATTTAGAATAAAATAATAATAATAAAAAATAAAACAGTAATACATATAAAGAAATAAATAAAATTGACATGTTTGCAAAACATGAACTATGATTGAATTTTAGATAGATCAAGACTAGTATTTGACACTATGTCCTTAAAATAGATTTTACCTCCACATTTTGTGCTTTATGAAAATTTAAGCGTCTGTCTCGTAAGATATAATGATCTTCAAACGCATAAAATAAAACTCCTATCTACATGTCCACCGAACTAGAATTGTATGTTGCACTCTCAGATATGCAGACTGCCAACGTCAAATATTATGAATGTAATGACTCACTTAATGACAAAAAATGTAGGTACAAAATGATAATGAATTTGAATTATTTATAGATAAAATGATTACTGGTTCGGATAGCCAACATACAAACACACACAACCCAAAAGACATAATGTAGCCCTGAAGACACCATTGATGTCTTCTTACTGAACAGATATGAATTCAAAAACTCAGACCAGAGGGAAACCAAAAATCCGAACCAATGTGAATTTTGAATTCTAATGGACGAAAATTAAAATCGGATTAATAAATTTGGACCCAATTCGTTAAACAATTTTTTTTTCCAAAAAGATAAGATTGAGTCTAGATCGTACCTGACTCGATTGGGTAACGCACATGTGTGGTCGAACCGAAACTCTTGTAGGTGTTTGCTCACAAAAGTGTGGCATCCAGTGGGCTCAACCCGTACTATAAACTTGGCATATTTATGAGAGATTAATGTCTAATCCCACATTTCTTAACCTCTTATTTTTATATTCCAAGATATTCACTTGGGAATCTATTTTCTCATTAATCTCTTACTCGATTTGAACAAGTAAATATATTATGTTATTCTTCTCATGGAATAGAACATGAACTCACGAAAAGTTACTCGAAATAATGAGCAAGTCCCACTTTAATTTAAACTCAAAATCGACCAATAATTTAATTTTTACAATTACAAAAATTGTTTTGGTCTAACAATTTTATACAAAATGATATCATTTTTATAAACAATACATCTGCTGGTAATTATGCAAAGGAGTTAGACTCTTCGACCATATTAAAGAAAATGCTACATAATCCAAATAAAATTTAAAAATTCAAATTCAAATTCATATCATCCCTTGAATGAGTGTGGAATGAGTGAGTCCTACTGAAAAAATTGATGGAACTCACTTATCTAAAGAATAATATACATCTGAATTATAACTTTCTGGGTTTTATTTGGATTTTTGTAGCATTGCTCCCATATTAATATGCAAAAAGACCATCATCACCCAATTCAATATTTGGTATAAATATTGAGGCATCCATGAGATAAAACCCTATTCCACATACAATTATCCATGATCACGATATTGTGTTGGGCATGTAAACTCAATTCCAATTTTAATTTCGATATGTTTTATTATAATTGGTTCGAATAATGTTTATCATACTAATAGTTGTAACTGCATCAAATACTTGTCTTTTGTAAGGCCGTAACAATGGTGATTCGGCAAAAGGTGGACACTAAAACACATCTTAATGCTAAATCTCAAAAAATTTGTGGAATAATAAAACCAAAAATAAAAATAAAAAAAATCCTTTTGTCATGAATGGTCTTACATGACTCATCCAAACCTCCAACAGATTGCCCTAATGAAAAATTTTATTTTTCAAATGTCATCTCATTAAATTTTAAGCATTAAAAACCTCTAAAGTCAACTCATTATCTTGTTCCTTTATATATTGGGAGGCATTTTTTTAAAAAATATTTATAGTGAAGACTTTATATGGCAAGTAGTTATTATTATTCATATAGATTGCATAGGGTATGGCCCCTCTTCATTTTCTTAATATTTGAAGGATTTTTCAATTCTTTTTTAATGATGAATACATATATCTAAACGATTCTGATTTTATGTTGAAAATTTCAATTTTAAAATTCAAAATAAGTTGAATTTGTTGACGTTGATATATGCTTACCATTCAAAAAGGAATTTGAAAAACCCTCCGATTATTAGACATAGAGAGGAGCCTAGCTCGATGATCCCTAATACAAATTTTCTCAATTTCTTTAAGTAGTGGATAATTTATCGTGTATTGATGTACTACTTATGTATATGGTAGATTCTACTCAAATTCATGACGGTTAAGTCATGTATAGTAGAGAATTTCATTAAAAAAAAATACATATGATACATGTCACAAGGCAAAATCGAAAATCAATATGGGCAAAATTAGGAATTCAATAGTATGGGAACCAAATAGAGGAAAATACAACCTTGGGATTGAGAGAGGTTACATTCCACAAAATTGTACTTAAGGGGGCTCAACTAAGAGTGTCAAACGCATCGGGTTAAACGGGCGAAGGGTGAAAAATATGTAAACCCGTATACGACACATTTAATAAACGGGTGAAAAATCTCAACACGAACACAACTCGTTTAATCCATTTAATTTTAAAATAATTATATCAATAAATTTTAATACTTATTTTTTTTTTATTTTCAAGTGTACTTACCTAAAAAAAAAGGAATTTTTAGTCAAATCTTATAAAAAATAATAGTTGAGGTCATTGACTTTTTATAGGCAACTCAACCTTTTTCCTCTCCTCTCATTTTCTAATGTAAGACAAAAACAAAAGACATTGGTTTGTCTTTGCCTTTGAAATGCTCCCCATCTCTCCTCCTTTGTCTTTGAACTACTACTTTTTTTTTGTATTGATTTCTTTACTTCTTTTTTCTTGCCAATTTTTTTAAAATAATTATTAATTTATTAATTTATTAATTTTATTTAAACGGATAAACGTGTGATAAACGGTTTGACAAGTCTCCCGAACACGGCCCGTTTATTAAACGCGTTTGGCGTGTTAACCCGTTTATCATCCAAACCCGTTAATGTCTCACCCAAACCCGCTTAATTCGTGTCGATTAATCGTGTCGTGTCGGATTTTGACAGCCCTAGGCTCAACGTATATTTTGCGCACAATGATCCGAGCCAACCTTGTATTCTTTGTTGTTTTACTACATGATGTTCAAACTCATGTCAAATACTTTTTCGAGTTCTAAGACCGGTCAGCGTAGCTTGAGCTATGATGGTTGATCATTAGGGAATGTAAAAAGTATCAAATTTAAGACCTCTAACTTGTAAGAGGACAAACTTAATTACTAGACCACCCTAGACTTAACCATATATTCTTTGATACACCGAGGATGGAGTTAGAAAATATGAATTAGAGATTTTCAAAAATTAGGAAGAACTTTAGAGGATGAATTTTTCACCCCCAACACAGCCACATAATCAGATTAGTGCAGTCACAACAAGCAGACCATTCTGAGTGACCTCCAAGAGAGATAATGAAACAAAATTTTGATTCTCATTATACGATTGTGCTAAAATAAATTTGACCCTACGTAAAACTCAAGTTTGTGATGTAACAAACAGTTTTCACTAATAGATTGGGTGTCTCTCTCTCTCTAACAAGATAAAATCAAATCAATGATAAGAACATCTCTAATAATATTCTTTATTTTAGACAATTTTTTTTTAAAAATAAAGAGAATCTTTAATAAAATTTTGGAATAGAGAGTAAAATATTTTATACAACTCCAATAAATTTTCTATTCTAGTAGAAAAATCTATATTTATAATATAAAATAGGACAGACTTCAATAAATTCATCTTACTGTCTCAAAATAGACTCATCTAATTGCCACCAATATCCCTCTCAAAATTATTCACATTACACCATGCCTTTAGGCACGGGTTACCCTTAATAATTTTATAGTCAATAACATTTAAGAAAAAATACATATGTGTCCTATTTTTATTTATTAAAAATAGAATAGGGATGAGTTGAGCTCTGTTCAAATGTAGAGAGTTTTTGGAGTTTGGTTTTTGATGATTGATTTCTTAAAATAAAGAATTAAGTGAAAATAAGGAGTTAATTAGAAGTGATCTAAAAGATAGAAAAGGTAAAGATCTCAAACTGTTAGCTTTCCTTTCTTTTCTTAAAATAAAGAATTACTGTAATTGCTGGTTGATGAATGACAAATGAACATCTTGAGGACAAGATCAAGATGTGTTTAATTCCTGATGAGTAGTGTTATTTGAATTTAATTTATTGATTTAAGAGTATTTTTAGTTCTTACTCTTTTTTTTGTACACTTCTCAAAAAAATAGTAAAAAATTTTTAAATTTTTTCTCTAATGTTAGATAGATACTTATACCAAATGAAGAGAATCACTTAGATAGATACTTATACCAAATAAAGAGAATCACTTTTTAAAACCCAAATCAAGAGAGACTTAAATCTTTATCATTTTCACCAATGCTGCGATTATACCCTTCTCTAAAGATCTAATGATCATACTTACCCTCTTTTCAATTTAAATTTATCCTCGTTTAAATTTGAATTTCTACATTAAATAGGTCTATATTAAATCAAATTTTTTATCTTTTTTTTGGGATAAGGGTTTGGGTCTCCATTGGAGTTGATTTAATAAATTATAATTATTGAATTGATAGTGAGTCTCAATATTAAACGAGACCCACTATTAATTTAATAATTAGAATATATTTAATTAATAAACTATGTCCAAATAATATTTTCTATTATTGATTACTTGCTTCCACCATTCATGATCCACACCCAAAATATTCCTTGAAAATTAGCTGAGTCAAACTAATTAATTAAGAAGCTAAGTGACCAACTTGAGTGCAATCTTTATCACTGTAATCTAAACATGTCTGCATCGACCAAGCTTTTTTGTAAAACCCGAGCATTCGCGCGTACAAAAAGAAAAAAAAAACATATATATATGAAATTATTTTATGTAGTTAATGTTTTATTATGTATATAGAAAAATTATAAAAAAAAAAACGAAATCGAGTTATTTACAGAAATGCCATTGCATGGCATTTCTTCCTAAGCTGCTTCCTGGCAGCACAAGGATGCACCTCATCCTTCTCCAACCTTCCAGAGGGCTTGAGG
>CM042198.1:15943846-15962424 GCA_023539305.1 Ilex asprella | reverse complement strand
ATATATATATATATATATATTATCTTTACGTGAAAATATCGATATTTACTAACTTAAAATATGATATTAGGAAACGTCTATATTACCTTCCCTATTTGAGCTGAAACTATTATATAAATATTTGTAAACAAGAACTCTCTCTCTCTCTCTTCGCTTGTGGGCGAGGCCACTATGTCGTCAGGAACAAGGTCGCCGATGCCATTCTTGTACCGAAGGCATTCAAGTGGTGAAATCAAGAACTTGGCCTCAGTTTCCAGCAGTCTCTTGCCGGCGTTCGGAACTGTCGTCGGCGAAGGAACTCTGCAACTTCAAAGATATGTAATCGCACCCTATGACCGTAGATATCGGTAATCTTTCTTACTTTCACCAATTTTTGCTTTATATAAGTATTGTGTGTGTATATATCTATTCATATATATATATTTGGTCCGAGTTACGAAAAAAATTATTGAAACTATGTCTCTAGCGATCTTACTCAACCCACTCAGGTAGAACGAATTGTAAACTCAACCGTTTGCTAGTGACTTACAAGTATAATTTCATGTGATTCTGTCTTAGAGAAGTTCCTCTTATCTAAAAAAAAAAAAGACCTTTCCTCTTTTTTTTTTAATGGGCAATTTAATGTAATTTTATTTAGGGAAATTCATCTTATAAAAAATAATCCTCCTCCCCCCTCTTTTTTTTTTTCCTTTTTTAGTTTTTTTATTTTTAGAATATAGATTTTGGCATAAGTCTTTGGATGTATTATATGGAGATATATATTTTTTATTTTATTATATTTTAGGATTATACTCCGTGTACAAGATTTTTATTATGACAAGATTCGAAGATATAATCAATAGGGATTATTTATCATATTGCCTTCAATAATAATAGTTGACTAATTGAACATTATTGATCGCTTTATTAAAAGATGTCATTATTAATATGGTGGTAGTGCCAAAGGCTTCTAGGGCTATTAGTCCATAGGACCTAGGTCTGATATAGAGTCATAGAGCCATAGGACTTTGGGTTTCAAGCATTTCCACGAAGTTGAGTCGGAATAGTAACCCAAAGAAGTTTGACCCAGCAGACCCACCAAACACACACCTACTCACGAAACAAACCTGGTCAGGTTTGGCTCCTACAGCCACGGGAGCCCAATCATTCTTCAAGGTAATGTATGTTTTGTGTTTATTTGATCTCTAATCTTTCAATTATATCTATTTAGTCTCTAAGGTTTCTAATTTATATTTACGTGGTCCAATTTCTGATGTCCGTTTGAAAATTCTGACGATTCTGATCACACATCAATTACGTGATTTCTAATTTTATGTCTATTTGGTATCTAAAATTCTTAATTTGTGTCTATTTGGTACCACGTGATTTGCGCGTGATCAAAAGAATTAACGATATTTTTATAGATATTTAGGATTGGATCATATAGGTACAAATCACGAACTTTAAGGATCAAATAGATACAATTAAAATATTAAAAGCCAAATAAACACTACACTTATACTTTAAGACCTATAAGTGTATTTTGCCCATAAACTTACCAAAGAAGTCACAATGGAAGAAAGTGGTAATTTTCTAATCTCCACTTATTGAAATGTCTGTGATAACTAGTCAATAGAAAATTAACAATTAAATCTTTCCACAGCCCCTCTGCCTCTCCACATCTTTCTCGGCTAAAGTTGACAATTAAATCGTGACATATCATATTCAAATCATGTCATTTTAAACTCTTATCGAACATCAATCAAGACAAATCCAATTAATTTATTAATGGTATTAAATGTCTTGATACTAATTTAACATATTTATTGATTATGTTGTGTTTTTGTCGGAAATAATACTATTTGGATATAATAATTTGACTTAATTTATTGATATAATGATGTGATTTCATATGAATCATTGGATCAACACCAAATTCTAATGTTTAATGAGATCTATAGTGAATCTTATGGTAACAGTGAATTAGATCAATAAATTATATCAGTAAATTAAATCTCAATAGCATTGATCTTCGGATAACCCAATCAAACAAGTAAACAATGAATCAGAATCAAAGACTAAAACACATTTCTCTTTCCACCCAACCCATAAAAATTCACTTGTTCTTTATACTAACTAAACAAAGTAAAAATTGATCTAATTCTATAAGGATTGGTGCTATACCTAATGAAGAAATGAAAACCACTAGACACTTACCCAATTTGTTCATCGTTCATGTTAACAAATCATGTCATTTAACAAATCATGTCATTTAAGTTGACTAAAGTTGATTAGTCAACTTTAGTTCACACTTTTGGTGTCATTTTAACGCGTCGGTGTTTAAAATTACTGCTCTTATTATGCACTAACCACCCACAATTAAGTTTTTTTCACTAATGTTTATGCAGGTGGTGGCAAACCTTTCTTGTGGTACTGGTTGTATACTCTGCATGGTCATCTCCTTTCGAGCTAGCATTCAGGAAAGAGGCCACCGGCTCACTCTTGCCCGTTGATTTGGTCGTTGATGCCTTCTTCGCCATTGATATAATTCTAACTTTCTCCGTGGCTTACTTAGACAAATCAACCTATTTGCTCGTTGATGATCGCAAGAAGATAGCTGCTAGGTATAATGCTTTTAATCCTCACATATTATGATTACAAGATCTAGGGAGGTCAAATACACATCCTTATCCAGCATGAGCAAGATTGTTTCCACAACTCACTTTTTGATTTTTATGTCACAATTGAATAACCTTATTACAATGGCAAGATGTGTTTTATCAAAAAAAAAAAAAAAGAATTTTTAAGAGAAAAAAAATATACATTTTCTTATCTCGATTCACTATATTTATTCCTAGCAAGTGAAAGCCCAAATTATATTTTTGATCTTTATAATATGAATTAATCTACCTCAAGAATTTTATACAATAAAAGAAGCTAAAAAATACAAAATCTAATAGAATTATCACATCTGACATCACTCACATAAAATATCACACTCTCACTCTGCATAACTAAGGCATTTACAAATATATTTACATAAACAAATCCTCTCTCTCTCTCACTCATTTATTTGTTTATAAATTCATAACGCATTGAAAAATATCATAGCCATAAAGTAGAATAAACCCTCTCTTCATTGAAAAAATAGCATAATCATAATATATATATATATATATATATATATATATATAATAAGTTTATAAATGTCATTGTTTAAAGTTTTCGCTTAAGACCCCAAATTCTATTGAGACAGTCCTATATATTTATATAACAAAACACATAAGAGTTTGAAAGTTAATATCCTATACATTTTTCCCCTAATAATTTAATTTAATTTTTATTTCATATATTGTCCATACATAATATTGTACACATGTTAAAAAAAATTTGCCAAATTATATATTTTGAATTTTTTTATGCTATTTAAAAAAAATAGATAAAAATTAATTTTAAATAATGTAATGAAAAAAAAATAAATAAAAAATTATTATTTGGTATAGTTGCATTAATTTTTTTGAATATTCAAATTTTATGTTTTATCTTAACTTCAAACACAAATTATGACGAATAATAATATATATGAACATGTATAAGTGACTTATTCACGTGTCACCTTAAATTTTGCTATTTTTAAAAATTAATCATCAAAATATGTCACTTCTATAATTTAATTCAAAGCGCTTCTTTTATTTTTGATTTTAAGGGAAAAAAAATAAAAGCAATAGTTACTCATACTTACAAAAGGACTTTCAAAAAGTGTTAGAATTTTAAAAACATAGATAATTCTTTATGCAACAAATTTGTGTGTCAAAACTTGCACAAAATTATTTGCAACCGTTGGTTCAATGGGTGCATTGCTCTAAAAACATTACCAAATAATGATGTTAGTTTCCATCAAATTTTTAAGAGGGTGTTGGTATGATATATGTCCTCTATTCTTACATGTGTACATATATTTTCTTCCTTATTATCAGGTATGTCACTCATCCAGGGTTCCCCATGGACATAGCTTCAACTCTGCCATTTCAGTCCATATTCCGGGTCTTCACCGGGACAATGCCCCATGGTGACTTCTTCGGCTTCCTCAACCTGCTCCGCCTGTGGCGACTCAGGCGTGTTAGCGAACTCTTCTCAAGGTGACATTAGTGTAACACATACGTGTATCTCTCAACTCCAGACTAGCCACACACACTCACTAGTCTGACATTGAATTCCACCAATTCTACATTCAAACTGGTAGAGATGATGTTTATGTGTATATAAAAAGTGCACCCCGTGTACTATAGCAGAATCTGAGAGAGAGAAATGGTAGAAAACCGTACCATTTTGGAGAGGTTGGTTGCAGTCCTAAATACTCCAACCAGAGACATCCGAGAAGTATCACTTGGGTGGATGAATATATGTCCTAAGCCTAGCTCCAGGTCCAGTTTCTAGAGATGCTAATGACATATCAAAACTAGAAATGACTACTTTGTATAAAAAAAAAATGGTAACTGGGAGTCTGAATCAACTAAAAAAATTCATAGCACAGATAATACTCCAAGTTGTTCAGTTTACTCTTCCAAACCAATCTCGACCTAGTTAACCTCAAGATCATCCGGAACACGAGTAGACAACTATATATCCCATCAAATTTTCATGCATGCTCTCATGTCGTGAAGGGAAGATCACAATTTCTCAACATTTTACACACAAGCATGCACGAACAAGCACCTCACAAACATGCTATTGCAGACATGATGACTTAAAGATCTACAGAGCTTATTGCCATCTGAATAACACTAAACTTTCTCCAGGCTAGAGAAGGACACACGCGTTAGCTACTTTTGGACAAGATACTTCAAACTAATATGCGTAAGTTCTACTTCCCTCGAACTAGCTTTCTGATCAACACTTAACCAAATGGGCTAAAAATTCATCTTACTAGTTTCTGCTTCAAACTATCACAGGTGACACTATTTGGAGTGCACTCTGCAGGTTGCTTCTACTACTGGCTAGCCACCCATCACAAGAACACAACGGACACATGGATTGGAAGTCAGGTTAGTGACTTTGAACAAAGAAGCATATGGCTGGGATACACCTATTCCATGTACTGGTCAATTGTCACCCTCACCACGGTTGGCTATGGAGACTTGCACGCAGAGAATACGGGAGAGAAGACTTTCAACATCTTCTACATGCTATTCAACATTGGTCTCACCGCCTATTTAATTGGAAACATGACCAATCTCATTGTCCACAGTGCTGTTAGAACCTTTGCCATGGTAACTATTCTCCTGCTCTGTTCTAGTTCAACTCGTAAACACACTGAATATCTATCGGCAACTAGGGAATTTGACTAGAATGTTTAAACTACAATTTGGTTGATTGCTAACAAGCCGATAGCTAACCAAGTTAATAGTCAAACCAACTGAAATGCATCCACTGCCAGCTTATAACTATATCTATATCTATCTACATTATAAATTCGTGTGTGTGTATTTAAACTAATGCCAGCTCTGAAAAATGGGCTTCTGTTAAAATTTTGTGATTTCGTTAGAGGAACTAGAAAACTGACGGCCCCACCCCAGTTTTAAAAATTAAAGCTATAAAGATGCCTGATCCTAAGCTGTTAAGATGTTGTAATTCTCCACAAATTCTTAAAAGGTCACACCCAATGCACGAGACTTCTGCCGATGCTGAGGTCTGGAAGCGGTTACTCAAATTTTTGGAGAGATTAATTTTGAAACTCAAACCCATGATGTATTGCTGGAGCACTTTAGCACCCAGAAATTCCTACTTGCCCAAATTTATCTCTGACTAGGGTGATGTCAAGAGAGGATGTGAGGAGCTTTGAAGTAGACTTAATACTGCAGAAGATCATGTAGTAATCATTTTTGCTCGACTTTTTCAGTCAAAATCTTAAGTTCTAATGCTTATCACTATCCCTTGTCAGTTGAGATAGAAAAAAACATTAGAAATTTGGATTGTGTACTGTTTCTCTGAGTCCCAATTCTCAAAGTGTAACACCTATCATACCTATGTTTTCATCTACCGGATACAATGCCTGTATCGGCAATCCTCCAGAAAGAATATGCCTCCCTAGTCTATATTTTGATTCTAGCAAAGTTTCATTACATTATTGTCCAATGGTGGATTTGCAGAGAGATGCCATCAATGAGATCTTGCGATATGCAAGCAAGAATAGACTTCCAGAAGGCTTGAAGGAGCAAATGCTGGCGCATATGCAGCTCAAGTTCAAGACAGCAGAATTGCAACAAGAAGAAGTGCTTAAAGACCTTCCGAAGGCAATAAGATCTAGCATTGCTCAGCAACTGTTCCGCGGAACTGTCGATTGTACCTATCTTTTCAAAGGAGTCTCCGAAGACTTTATTGTCCAGTTGGTAAAATATTAGTCTTTGTTCTCAATCAAAATATGATTATATTGCCATTTTTTGTTTTTAGCCTAGATCTATACAGATAGATCCTTCAAAAGGTAAACTATTAATGTTAGACAGATTATGATTACCTAATGCTTAGAAATATTTAGAACTCAACATAGACATATCCACAAAGGCAGGAAAGGATTAAGTTCCTATTATACTAAAAGTTCATTCGAATATTCCCCTTCCTAACCCTCTCAGGAAAAAAATAAGACGGTTAACCAGGGAACTTCCTTTGCCTGAAGACTACCTAACATTCCAAAAAACAAACTGTGAAGGACTTGGATGTAGTATCCATGACAGCATTGTATATGCCACACAACATGAGAGAGAAACATGCTCCTAGAACACTAAGAAGTTCATTGGATACTTCTTAATTAATCTTTACATGGATACTGTGGGATGCCTATGCCAAAGATGCAAAAGTTTTATGGAGTTTTTATTGCAATTCATGGTAAAGGAAATTGGACACTTCCAGATCTCAACAAAGATCCATGTCTTAGGGTTTAGAAAGATGGATCCAAAACAACAAAAATCGCCATCAACATGCATAACCAAGCCCAGGCAACAACGCTAGTTTCAATATGGAAACTGTAAATAAGAGTACTAAGTCAAAACATATGGTTCTCTAAGATTGTTATCTCAGTTATGTTTTGTGGCTTTTCCCTCTCAGGTCTCAGAGATGAAAGCAGAATATTTTCCACCCAAGGTTGATATAATCTTACAAAACGAGATATCTACGGATTTCTACATCCTAGTATCTGGAGCTGTGGTATAGTGTCACTCTTTCTCATGTTTTCATCCTTCGCACTTTCTGATGCAACATCTGACTGTATTTAACTGCAGGATGTGCTGACACACAAGAATGGAATGGAGCAGGTATGATTCGCTTCTCTTAATTACATTCCTAGATGCATATTAACAGGACAAGGGAAACTTTTTTAATGCATTTTAGCCGACTAATAAACGTAGGGTTCTTGATCTTAGAAGACTAATTATTTTATTCAAACGCCACCAAAAGTTAAAGGACACCAACACAAGAATAAAGAACAAAGGCAGATGTCAACTTTAATGACACAATGGTACATCTCATATCGCAAACCACTTGTGAAACAGATGAGTCATCCATAAGTAACTATTGATGGGCCAAGCCCAAGGACCCAACTCATGTTATAAGGCTTGGTCCAAGTTTATAACCCAACTCCCAAAGATCCAGCAAATCCAGTCCAACTGTCGATCCAGGCAAGCTCATTAGGAGCTCAATGAGCTACTACATCAGCAGGGAGCATGCAAGGGTCATCCAAGATATTCCTCCTAGCCACCTTGCAGTAAGGAAGCATTCAAGAGTCTCACCCTCGCCCCTTGGAGAGAGTCAATCTTTCCTCATCCTTTGACTAAGTCCTTTAGAGAGCACCATAACTTCCTTGCCTTTGAGGAGAGGAGAGGTCGCAAAGAAGAGAAGAGGTAGTTAAGGAGAGAAGAGGTCATTAAGCTATTTAATACTATTAAGTTGTCCCCAATCCGTTATGACCGTCAGACTGGCTATGCAATTACTATGCAGACGACTATAAGTTCCCCCAATACTTGGGAGGCATCTCACAAATCAAGTTCATCTTTTCTCTCTTATAATTCTCTGCTCTCCCAACAGAGTTAATAAAATTCTCGACGAACTTGGCCATTAAAAGTGGACGTAGGTCTTGTTGACCGAACCACTATAAAGTATAAACCTTGTTTCCTCTCTCCCTTTGCTTACTTTATTACATTTTATACCGTTTACTTGACTAGTGGTGTGCAAGTCAATTTGTGCATCATTTGACGCCGTCTGTGGGAACGACAAAATTCTCACCTAAACACTTTCTTTGTTGAATCTATTGCAATTACCATCAAATCGATGAATCCCTCGAAGACATTCCACTATGAGAGGAGGAAGTTGTTCCTCCACTTGCCAATCCTGTCCAAAATGTATAGCAGATGTTAGGCACAATGCAGCAACATATAGCTCAGAACCAGCAGATTCTACAATTGATGCTCAGACAACAAGGAGGAGCACAGCCTAGACCTCAAGCCAGGGGAGCTCTAGTCCCTGGTCATCAAGGAGCTCCCTAATTGGGCGCCCAACTTTTGGGAGCTCCCATTGGGCGCCCCACATAGGGGAGCCCTCCATGAGGGGCCTCTTCCTCCAGCCCCTGCTCTTGCTCCCCATGGTGGAGATTCTCATTTCTAAGAGGATGAGGGTGAAAATCAAAGCATGGAGCATGAGAGCCATTTTCCTGGTAATTCCAGAGGACCTCCTCCCAATCAGTGGAACGAAAAAATTAAAGAGGTACAAAATCAATTGAGTGACGTCTTCAACGCCATGAAGGCATAAAGACCCGAGACAGTGGACTACCTCGTAAGTTGAACCGACACACCTTTCAAACCTAACATGGAGAACTACCCTTAATGCAGTTGCACAACGTCCCGACGAAATTATGTGTAGGGCATTCCCAATTACCTTGAAGGGATCAGCGCGCAATGGTTCGTCAAACTCAATCTAGCCTCTATAAGCTCTTTCGCCGAACTAAGCAAATCTTTTGTGGCACAGTTCATTGATGGATGTCGCCAGTAGAAACCTGTTACCCACCTGGTTAGTATAAAACAAGACCCAGATGAGAGCTTAAGGAGCAACCTCACTCGTTTAAACGAGGAGGTGCTTTAAGTCGAGGAGCTCGATGAAAAGGTTAGTATGACTGCCTTCTTGGAAGGCCTACGGTCATCAAGCTTCCTTTTCTCATTGATGAAACGTCCACCTAAGAATATACTAGAACTATTGGCAAAAACTCATAAATATATGAATACTGAGAAAATCAATAGGTCCAAACAAGGTGAATCATCTCACAGATCACCAAGAGCTTGACTTGCTTCTACACTACTCTTAAACAGACAACCTAACTCCAGCTTAGTAGCTCTCTTGCGGGTCGCCAAAAAAGCTTGACATATCTCTGTTTTTAAACAGACAACCTACCTCTGCACTACTCTCAAACAGGCAACCCATATCCCAGCTTAGTGACTCTCTCACGAGTCACCAAAAAAACTTGGCATATCTCTGTTCTGCTCTTGAGCAAGCAGCCTACCTTTGCACTGTTCTCAAACAGACAGTCTATACCTTAAGCTTAAGGATTCTCTCACGGGTCGCCAAAAGCTTGACCTCTGCACTATTCTCAAACAGGCAGTCTATACCTCAAACTTAAAGACTCTCTCATGGGTCACCAAAAGGTCGGTCTCAAAAGTTGTAGCTCTCTCACAAGCAATCCTCAAACTTTGTCTTTATTCTTACGCAAGCAGTCTGTCTCTCTCTCTCCATGTAATCATGTTAAATATTTTAATATTCAGAATAACATTATTTTTGTCATCTCTAGGCAGGATCTTAAAACTCCGGCCGTTTGCAACCCAAAGGACTACATTAGATTAGCGTACCCAGTTGCCTAGTCGACTAAACCAACTGCTTGGCCGTTCAGATTAGCAAACCCAGCTGCCTAACCGTCCAAACCAGTTCCCTGATCGCTCAGATCAACGTACCAAACTACTTGGCCTCCCAAATCAGTCGCCTGGTCGCCTAGATCAGTTTCTACACGCCCCTCTATGTAAGTCTCCTTGCCAAAATGCCACCTACTTCAGTGGAGCTCGCCCAAAGGAGCTCACCAAGTCCCAGGCTCACCCAAGCACCTTAAGTCAATACCCAAAGAGGCGCGCAAGGCCTCTTGCTCGCCCAACTTTCCCACGCCAGTGCTTAAAGGGGCGCCCAGACCATTCCCAAAGTCTTCATGCTCGCCTAATAGGCTGCCCTGTGCCTGCACCGGCTAGAGCTCCACCATCAACAATCAGTAGTGCCCAAGAAGCCTCCACGACACCTGACCTAGGCGCCTCAACATGGGCGCCCAACTCTTGGGTCACTTGGGATGTCCCACCTGCTCGGTTCTCCCTCAGCTCACCAAAAGGCCCCTCAGTCATCTCCGCCTGGACGCTCAGCACCTGAGTTGCCTCCCCACCATGCCAAACAACCTTCTGCTTGCCAAGGCTTCCCAAATTAGCACCAAAGCCTCATGTTTGTCCAAGGCAGCCCCAGACTCGTCTAAGGTGCCAAGGCAATCCCAGGCTCACTCAAGGCAGTCCCAGGCTCGCCCAAGGTAGCTCCGGCTCACCCAAGGTGCTCTAAACTGGGCTTATAATATATCAAATCGAAACTCTCAAAGAGACCTACAAAACTCATATTGTTAAAAGTCCAAAAAAGGCCCCGAAATAGCGGTTTTGGCCTCTCAAAGTTTTTTCAAAAAATAAATTTTACTCGTCCAAGGGGCTGTTTGTTCGCCCAGGACACCGTGTGCTCGCCCAAAAACTGTCTGCTCGCCCAAAATGGCGTGCCTAGCTCTCTGCTCGAAATTTTGACTGTAACTTTTGCTCTGTTACTCGAAATCAAGCTTATAATATATCAAATCAATGCTCTCAGTGAACCCTACATGATTCACAACCTTAGGTTGTGATTGATACTGTTAAAATCCCAAAAAAGGCCTAGAAGCACATGTTTTGGCCTCTCGAAGTTTTTCCGGTTATGTCCGTCAGCCAAAAATTCAAACTCAAACTGAATGCCCTCCTTTCCAAGTTTCGTTAGACGCAAGGCATTGAGGAGCAAATGATGGGTCAAGCCCAAGGTCCCAACTCATGTCCGGTTCGAGTTTACAACCCAACTCCCAAGATCCAGCAAATCCAGTCCAGCTGTCGACCCGGACAAGCTCATCAGGAGCTCAATGAGCTACTACATCAGCAAGGAGCATGCAAGGGTCATTCAAGATTTTCCTCCTAGCCACCTTGGAGTAAGGGAGCATCCAGGAACCTCACTCTTGTCGCTTGGAGAGAGTTAGTCTTTCCTCATCTTTTGACCAAGTCCTTTAGAGAGTACCATAACTTTCTTGCCCATTGAGAAGATGAGAGGTTGCCAAGAAGAGGAGAAGTCGTTAAGCTATTTAATACTATTAAGTTGTCCCCAATCCGTTATGACCGTCAGACTGACTATGCAATTACTACGTAGACGACTACAAATTGTAAGCTCCTCCAACATTTGGGGGCATCTCACAAATCAAGTTCATCTCTTCTCTCTTGTAATTCTTTGCTCTCCCAACACACCGGAGTTAATAAAATTTCCGACGAACTTAGCCATTGAAAATGGACGTAGGTCTTGTTGATCGAACTACTATAAACCTTGTTTCCTCTCTCCTTTTACTTACTTTACTGCATTTTATACCGTTTACTTGACTAGTGGTGTGCAAGTCAATTTGTGCATTATCAACTATCACCGAATAAAATGATATCAGTTAAATGCAAATGAGAGCCACAACAAAGTGATTCCTAGCAGTATCTTAATTGCACGCTGATGACTATCAGTCTCCTTTCTTTTTCAATAAGTTGTTAGTAATGGCTATTATGAATCATATCATAAAATCAGAAAGCTTGCACGTCAAACAAATGTACCATCAAGGTTATGAAAGAGCCAACTGTCAATACAAATCTAATATGTAGCTATCTAATAAAAAATTCATTCAACTAATGAACTGATTAAAAATGATATCCAGCTTAAAAAAATCCGAGGTTTATAGAACTGATATCTATTAGAATGAATCCTACAGAGCTATATTAAAAAGGCTCTTTACAGTTTACTATATCAATCAGATGATGTAGAATGGAGGTGAAATCAATCAGCAGGGTCATACCAGTTTGGCAAATAAAACTCACTGCTCTCCTTTATCAAGGTGCAACAGCATCCTGCATAGAAATTCAAGTAACCGGTTTAACAGACTGATATCATGTTCCAATAGATGGTGCAATCAGAAAATGACCTACATAATTACCGAACATCCTTTTCAAGTGAAAAGTCAAGGATGGGCTTGAGCAACAATGTATACAACTACAAACTTAGAAAAAGAAGCAAAAAGGTTACAGGAAAACATATATTAGAAAAAGGAGTAAAATTCATATTATATATACTCAGAAGGTTAATATCCATATAGCTAGTTTCGATGCAGAACTTTAGAACTGAGTCTTCATTTTAGGTTTTCTAGTGGCAGGTATATCAACTTCTAATACTTCCATATTATAATAGAAAATTAAATGAGAAAAATGAAAGATTGAAAGAACACTGAAATCCAAATTTTAACTGCAAATCATAAAAAAAAATCTCAAAAATGCTAACAACTTTCAATTGTGAATTTCCAGTTCTTGTCAAAACTAGGACCCACAGATATGTTTGGAGAAATAGGGGTGATTTTCAATATTCCACAACCGTTTACGGTGAGAAGTAAGAGGCTTTCTCAGGTCATCAGGATCAGCCATCATCAGTTCAAGCAAATGGTGCAGCAACTTAATGAAGATGGAAAGACAGTGATCTCCAACTTCGTTCAGGTTTTATACCTCATTATCTGCCCGCTACATCCAATCAAATATTTTCTTACGCAATTAATAAACATGCAGAAACATCACTCAATAGCGACGAGCTTAGGTTAATCAAATGTGTGATTGTGATCTTCACATGACAAAATTGTGGTTTCATTGGCCAATTAGTGTAGGTCCTACCCCTTTGAACTAATCTAAGCTCATGCATATGTTTTCTGTCAAACCAATTATTTTTCTTACTTACACAACATCTTTTCAACTTTAAAAACTCACCATTGCTTGCAGAAGTATTTCTAATACTGAGACTTCCATGTGCAGTACTTAAAGGGCTTAAAAAAGGAGGAGCTAGAAGAGATACCGTTTGTAACAGAACTATTGGGTGACTTCAATGTAGAGGTAATTCTTCATCTTGAACCGATTAGGCTTTTATAAAACCTATGCTACACGATGAATAAGAATCTGGCTCTTTTGTGCAGAACTAAAAAGGTATCATCTCACTCAGGTATCACAATTTCCTCGCAATTTAGAACAAAGAAAATAACAAGGATGAATTAGTACATGCATTAGATTTTTCAGTTCCCTGGAAATGCATCCAACATACTCATGCCTTATGACTCGAGACTAACCAAATCCAGCAGTAAATACTATGAGAAGAGTTACACCTAACTGGAGAACTGTATTACTTTGATATTTTAAACATCTCATATAACTAGTTAAATTTATCTGGTTGGCATTGAATGAAACCAATCGTGGTGATTAAGCATGCTAACATGGTTGTCATATGTTCTTGCAGCGTCGAGCATCAATCGATGGACAACAAAATAATGAAGCATCGAATTATAGTGAAGAGGCAAAAATAGAAGGTTGGTAAGCTCAGGCATTATTTTTAAATGATCCCCACAATGGTGTGGATAACCGGTATGATGAGTGGGGGAATGTGCAGATAATGATAAATAAAAAATCTTGCGTGGAAGTTATGCGGCGTGTGTGACCAGATGGTACTGATATTGTAAACATAAACAAGACTGGTCCTTTGATGATTGGTAAATTAGCAACAATCTTTCCTGTTTTGACAATCACAACTTTCCAATAAACATTCTTTTATCTTAGTTCTGAAAATTTTGATGTCAAAGCCAATATTTAATCAACTTTGCAGTATACTTTCTTTATTAAAAGTTAGAAGATCTATAGCTATTCATCACTAACTTCATTTCGAAATTTCATGCTCTCCTTTTGCAGGAACATCCACAACTGCTACGTCATCAAAAACATTTCCCATGAGGTTGACAATCCATGGGCATCATCCAGATGATAAAACAGCAGAAGGTGATAGGAGAGGAAAACTTATCCATCTGCCTGACTCACTAGAAGACCTTCTGAGATTAGCAGGTAAGCGATCAACAGCAACATATTATTTTCGACAGCCAGACAAAAAAGAAAATGATTTTATGGCACTTCAATATCAATCAAGAAACACAAGGTTTCTCATGACCATGTCAAAAAGACATCATTACTTGTAATGCAAATACAAGTTACAGATATAATGAGGATCCTTAGCATTCTGATGAAACATGAAAATTTTCAACCCTCACCGTTGAAAAATCAACTAGGGCACTTCATTTCCACATGATCTTTGAAAATATCATTACATTTGTCATCCATGAATTAACTGTCCATAAGTTTCAAGGTGAGGGAAAATACTAATTAATATCAACTTTCAACTTTGATGCAGAAAAGAAGTTCGGGAAAAAAGGAAGTACAATTGTCATGGCTGATGGCTCTCATGTGGAAGATCTGAGTGCTTTAAGAGAAAATGATGACTTATTTGTCTTTTGAGAACTACTACAATAGTGGAGAAAATATCTTTCTGTAACCTCCATTACTTTGCTGTGTAAGAACATAAATGCACAAGAAAATGGGGGGTTAAAAAATCAATGAAAATTATGTTGAAGTGTCATGAAGAATTACCTCTGAATTATAGACTTATCTTTGAGAACCCCATATGAATTCACGAAAATTTTAATTTGGAAGAAAAAAAAAAGATATCTACTAAGAAATGGTGGATCTTACATCTTTCAACTGATCTCCCTGTTGTTCAGCATGTCCAAAACAGTGTAAGCAGCTTTTTGAAATCGCTCCTTTTCTACCTCTAAAGTTTTCTTCCTCTCAAGAGCAGAGTCTTTGCATTTCTCTACATCTTCCATAATTTCGGCAGAGTTTTGATCAATTTCACTGCAGAGGTTCCATAAAAAAGGGATATGTATTTATAGACCAAAAGCCAATAATTTAAGTAATGCAAGTCTCAAATAATGCAGTAATAAGAGATTAAAAAAAAAATCTCTGGGTGTGCATGGACAAGCAAGACCGGGAAAATAATGGAGTACTTAGATGGGAAAAATAGCAAGCTTAAAAAGACGTAATATGTATGTAAGCATTTACTCTGTGGACAATAGGAATGTTATTAAACAAATTTTTTTTTTTTTGGGGGGGGGGGATGCTTGGGAGAAGCAAATGTCCATCAGATTATTTTGAAGGGGCTAAGAAACACAGTTTTAAGAAGTTAATACAGCTTGTTAGCTTACGTTATCATCCTAAGCATATTCTCCATTGTGACTTGCACCTGCTGTGAGAGATCTGCATTCATTATAAGAATGAACGGGTTTATTATCAACGGACATAGATTGAATGAAATTAAGGAGTTTTCTAGACAGCTAAAACATTAAAATCTACTAAGTTACAATTATCTGCATGCAAAGTGAATGAAGCTTAGATGCTGAATCAAAGCAAAATTAACAACGCAATCTCAATATTCAAGCATAGTCGTCATATTGATTGTGTGTTTAAAAACCAAAAATATCATGACATTTACCAAAAATTAGATCAAACATACAGATTAATATATTAATTTTGTGTCTATCAAGTTGAGCCGCAACAAACACTTTCACAGCATAGTCATCATATCTTCAAGCATTTAACTATAATAGAAAGGAAAACCCTCCCTCTATATAAGTGTGTTGTAAATGCGATAGTTAAGAAAATGGAGCAAACGTCAGTCGCGTGCTCGATCATAGATACTGAGATTTGTCAATTCTCACTTCAATGATTAAAACAAACGAAAGAAACAATTTCTGATGCAACGTAGATTCGATTAGGAAGTCACGACAAGGTTAAAATTAAACATCGAGCAACACAGAAATGGATATACAGATGCGCGGACACACTCTGCTCTCAGACGGGCATCGTGAACAAATGCAACTGTGAGACACTTCAGCGATTGAAAAAATTGAAAGGAAAAAAGCTATGATGCAATGTAGATTCGCTTAACAAGTCTCGACAAGCTCAAAATTAAGCATCGAGCAACACAGAAATGGAAGGTAATACAGATGCTCGCACACAATCTGCGCACAGACAGACATCGTAAAAAAACGTGACTGTTAGAGAGAGAGGAGAGAGAGAGTCCGAGAGAGAGAGGCACCATAGACGAGGGAGGAGAGCTTAGATTCAACGTCTGAATGTGGAACGAGCTGACCGTCGGACTGAGGTGGTGAAGAAGCAGCTACAGCTTTCGGAGGCTCCATCTCCAGAGAGAGAGAAAGAGAGAATTCCAGAGATGAGCGCGCTTGTTCTGGTTTTAATACGGGCCTAGGCCAAATACGTTGTGTGTGACTGCGTGAGCGCGCGCAAGTGTGGGATTTGGAAGTGGCAAACGTGCAAGTTGGGTGAGTTATGTGCGGATTCATAACGCGAGTGCAAAATAAATCTGATTTATTTGTAACTCGTTTGGATTAAGCTCATTAACTTATAACTAATTAAAAAATTATATAAATATATATTGATACGCTAAAAAATACACACTAATATACCAAAAAATAAAAAAAACGAATTGTTTACACTAAAAGGTCACGTGGTACAATCAAATGACTAAGATTGAGTTTAAAGAGGATCTGGGTGATTAGGTGGTTATGGAGAAAATTTTCATTACAACGGTAATATCACGTGACAAAATGACGTGGTATCACCAACTAATAATATTAAAACAAATAAGTATATGAACCCCATAAAAATTAATAACTAATCTGTCATTTAATCAAATAACTTCCCACACATTTGCTATGTAAGCTCAAGTGAGATTCACCTTTCTCATTTAGGGTTTTATTATTGGTTGGTGATACCATGTTATTAATAGTGACATGATATCACCGTTGCATTCAATATTTACTCGTGATTATGAGGAAAGATCTTGAAAAGTGAAAAATTGTGTTAGAAGACTCAGAACGTGACATCGGGGAAATGTTAGTTATAAACGATTTAGGATAGGATTATAGTTGTTGAGAGAGGTCATAAGTAAAAGCTAAATGGTTGAAAAAAATAATTCTAACAATTAGAAGTCACTGCTTATAAATATATTTACAGGCCATAGAGAAAGGATCTAATGATCAACACTCCTACAAACAGCATACCAACTTGCTTCTACACTGTTTAAGTTTCATATTTCTCCTTTTACTTTTTGATTTCGTTATTGCTCTCGTAACTTCCTTCAATTTATTTCAAGCACACTATTCAATATAGTTAATCTGACTTGTTATGCTCATTACAAGTTTTTTTAATTTCATTTCGTTTTGTTTTCACAGTTTGTTTATTTACTCTAGAAAATAATTGTTTTTAAGTTCTCAACTTCCAAGGTAGAAAGAGAATCTAGATGTAGTGTCACATCTCGTTTCAGTCACCTAAAAGTCACAATTAAGAATCTCACGTTGGTTTAAATAGGTAAGCTCACAGTTTTTGGAATCGTAAGTTCGTTTAAAATTCGACACACTTGTAATTTGAAATACGTCAAACATATTTTTTTGGCACATCAGGTGGAGTCATTCATAGGAGGATGGCACAAACACATGAGAAAACAAGTTTGATTGTCTGATGTGTGTGTGTGAGAGAGAGAGAGTGAGAGAGAGAAGGAGGCACCATAGATGAGGGAGGAGAGCTTAGATTCAACGTCTGAATGTGGAAGAGCTGACCGTCAAACTGAGGTGGTGAAGAAGCAGTTGTAGCTTTCAGAGCCTCCATATCTGGAAGGGGTAACAAAGAGATGTTGAGTTGAGAGTTACAAAGAATTGAGTGCATTTGTTCTAGTTTTAATACAGGCCTAGATTTTTCAAGCTAAATACGCTGTGTGTGCTATGTGAGCACGCGCGAGTGGGGAATTTAGAAATGACAAACGTGTGAGTTGGCGAGTTATGTATGGATTCATAACCATCAAGTATAAAATAAATCTAATTTCATTTGTAACTTGCTTATTAACATATTGGATTAAACTCATAAACTTATAAAAAAATCAATTTTTTTTATATAAATGCATATTAATAGATTAAAAACACTTGCAAAATACTAATTCTTTACACACTAGAACGACACGTGACACGATCTGATTGCTAGGGTTGAGTTTGAAAAGGGTCTAGGTGATTAAGTGGTTATGAGGAAGGAGACGTTGGTTATAGACGGTTTAGAGCTTGATGATAGCTGTCAGGGGCAATTCAGGGTAATTTGAGGTCTAAAACCAAAAGTTGAGGTCTTTTTTATTTTTCATATTAATTTTTTTAAAAAATAATTTATTTTTAATTTATTATAAGAGAGAGAGATAGAAGAAATATGCGCTAGTGTTGCCGAAAAAGAAGTTTCAACTTTTACTTTCATTTTTTACCACAAAAAGAGGGGGAGTTTAATTTCAATTTTTTTTATCAGAGAGGGAGA
>CM042198.1:15913964-15925793 GCA_023539305.1 Ilex asprella | reverse complement strand
TAATTCTATTTTTTCTAACATTAATTTCATATTAAAAGACTATTCCATTTGTATATAAATTCGTATTCATATCTAAAATTATATTAAATTCATGTCTTATGTTCAATGTAATGATTATAAATTTTTTATATTATAATTGTGATTCATATCCCTTTAAAATTATAAAAATAACTCTTAATTATAAAATTATCTGAAATGTTCTCAAAAAATTAAAAATAAATCTCAAAACGTGTCTCCCAAATGTGTCGGCCTCGTGTCCCTAACGTGTCCTAAAAAAATTTAATAATAAAAAAATCGGACACTCATTTTAACGTGTCCGAGTGTGTCTGTGTCCCAGACGTCTCCGACACCGACACTTTGCCCAAAATGAAGTGTCCGTGCTTTCTAGGTTGACGTCCGCTGCTGATAAACAGTATTGGCTGGTTCCTTGTGCTAATTACAGAGGTTAATAATTGCAGAATAACTTTGTAGTTCCAATAGATGTGGCATAACTGCCTCTTGAAACTTCGATTTGGGATTGCTATTCTGAACTGGGTTCTGATTCGTGGTCATGCTATATTGCCCTTGTGGGTCAGTCCAGTGGGACAAACAGAGACAAGGTAACAGAAAGATGGGTCATATTGCTATAGGGTTGTGTCAGTGTCTGAGTTGCATCAATCTATAGCAATGATGTGTTGGCATCACTCTTGACTGACTACTGAGGAGTCTGACATGGATATAACCTTACTTTTCCTTTCTTTCTGTTCTTTGATATAATTTTACTTTATTTCGACTATTTGTTTCACAGAAATTTGTCTTCCAGCCGGAAGTTTAGCATACCCTTTTTCTTTGGTGGGTGAAGATCATCAACACACTAAAGTCATCGTTCTTAAGAATTCGTTGTGTCTTTCTATGATTTCCATTCGATTCCTTCTGATTATTGCCTTCATTATCCAATTTTTAATATGTCTGTTTTCTTTCCTCCTCCTCGTTATATCTAGAATCTGTTCTCTTGTTGGATTTCTTTTTGGTTCGGAGAAAGTAAGGTTAAGTTATGCAATTTGAAACATCTGTGAATCCAAACTGGTCAATGCTTATGTCTAAGCTGACTAAAAAGGTAGACACTGGTATATGCTGTTAATCCACAATACTAGGAGGTCGTTTGGTGCTCTCCTTCAGTTGACTACCAGTAACCAAGCCTTGAGAACCAAAGCTCTAATTGATATGCCTTTTGATTTGGTTCTGTTATTCACATTGAGGGCTTCAGACGCTAATTGGCAGTATGATCATGTTAGCTTCTGTTTTAAGGCCCTGTGCCCAACCCCCTGTTAGGCTGTTTATGTAATTTAAGGGTGCAATTTTTTTATTCATTTCAAGATTAATTATTAAGCCAAGCCTCAACTTTCGGGCTTGAAATGCCTCATGCCATTTGCTATTGTTTAATTTTAGAGGTTAGATTGAGGTTAACCATAATTTTGGAATTGAAGTTATGATTTTTTCAGGGCATCCAGCTCTGATTGCCCGACACCGCCCGTTTCCTGTCACTCATCAAGCTGCAGAAAGGTGGTTACATCACATGCTACAAGCCTTGAACAGCATCACAGAGATTGACACAGATTCGAAAATCAAAATGATCAATTTTTTCAGGTGAAAATGTTCATGCCTAACTACTGTGTCAGAAATATTTAGTATATTGATTACCCCTTTTTGTTTCATAAAATATGTTATTCATTTCTCTTTTTATGTATAGGCATACTGCATTCTTTCTGGTGGCTGGAGATGAGTTGAAGAATCAAAACCAAGGAGTTCCCTGTAAGCATGGAGCCAGCAAACCAGCATCAGCGTAAAATTATAACAGTTTTTTTCATCTGATTTCATATGACAAAAAAACATCAACAAGACTGATTACAACAATGGAAAGTGTAGCAGCTGCTGGTTTTGTTGTTCTAAATTCTGGAAGTTTAGCAAGACTGATTAAAAGAAACAAGGCCGGCCCAATGAAAATTGGGGCTCTAAGCAAACATGTTAAGCAGGGACCTCAACAATTTAAAATAAATATTAAAAAAATATATTAATAATTTTAGTTTAAAAAATATTATCACTTTTTGCCTCAAAATATAAATATTTACTACAATAGATTCACTTTATTTTTTGTAACATTTTCGCTTTTATTTGTTTCACTTTTAAATTACTTGAGGCTCATTACAATTGTATTTTATACAATTATCCCGTTATTTGTGATTGTGTTAAATTTGATAGATTATTCAATCACTAATCGCTTCAAGTTATTGTCATATTTTTTATATTACTGGTAATAAATATATCAAGGACTCTCCCGTTTGGATTAAATTAATCATTCATTTTTTATTTTTTATTTTTTTCGTACTTGGATTTATATTTTCTAATGAACATATTCAAGCATAAAAATATTTTTAAAATAAAAATCTAAATCAATAAATAACTATACTGAGATAAAAATTTAATATATTACCTAATTTAATAAGAATAGAATAATTTGGTTTGTTAATATCATTTTTGATTAATGATGTCATTATATTTACTTAATTATACAAATACCAACCGCTTATAGGGCTTGTTAAAAAAAAAAAAAGGCTTAAATGGGCATTAAACAGGGGGGGGGGGGACAGAGACTTGTTTTGTGTTGTAATTGACAGGGCATTAATGAAGAGAGAGGGTATGTGTTTAATTATATTTTTTTAGTGAAAATTGAGATTGAATCCGTCAATAAAATTTATTTGGTGATAAATTTATTTTTATTTTACTAATAAGTATTTTAAGTCCACTATGTTTTTAAATTCCAAAAATATCCTTAACAGTGTTTTTTTGTTCAATTATAGAAACTTTAAAGATCTTGAAAGTAGTTTTAAATTAATTTCTCAAATTAGAAATTATTATCTATTAATTCACTCATAAATTAAAATTAAAATTCAAATTTATACTCTCTCTTGTTAGAAGAAGATCATCACTCTAGCACAACAAATCTTTCTCTTAAAATATTATTTCTTCCTCCATAACATCAAAATCAGTAAAGTTTGAAATATCATGAATAATTACCATATCTTCCTTTGCATTTTGGTCATCATGAACTTTTATGTCGTTGGTTTTTGGAAAAAAAAAAAGTTAAAAACTTGCTCAATATATTATTAGTTTAATTCCCAATTTTATTTTTATTTTTTTGATAAATAATTTCCAAAATTTTTCAATGTTTCATGTTATTATGTTTTTTGTTGATCATGTTATTATTTTTGTTTCATATTACTATTTTTTATTGAGCATGTTATTACTTTTTCAGTGTTGCTTTTTGGATGCTAAAAATTTGAAGGTTTCTTCCTCTGGTTTTGAGTTTGAATGCTACTATTTTTATTTTTAATTTTGTTCAATGTTCCATATTGCTAGTTTTTTTGTTGAGCATATTACTATTTTTGTTAAGTATGTTATTATTTTTGTTGAATATATTACATTTTTTGTTGAACATATTACTATTATTATTATTTTTTAAATATTAATAATGAATGTTACTATTTTTTTTGTTTTTAAAAATGGTATTATTTTTTGTGTTTAAATGATAATTTTTTTTTTGTATTTGAATGTTACTATTTTTTTTAATGTTACTATATATATTGATAGATATGAGAGAAAAAAAATTAATATTAGTCAAACTCCTAAAATTTAGGAGTTTTTGATTTTTAGTTTTACTTCACTTTTAAAGGGAAGAGATAGTTTGGTAAAATTGTCCAAAATGGAGTTCATAACAAATAAATTTCTTTGGCGGATTTAAGTCAAAATAAGTCTATATAAGGAGACCGGCCTTCAAATTTCTATATTTTTTAAAACTTTATTTTGGGTCTGCTGATTTTTTTTGGGCCAAATTTCATGTGCTATTTTATACAATACATTTTATGGGGCCCTTTGAGATTGGGGGTCCTAAGCGGCTGCCTCAATGGCTTTGCCATTGGGCCGGCCCTGAAAAGGAACAAGGCTAGATGTTGCTTTACTTGTAGACTCATTGAATGTCTTCATTGTCTATAGTTATGTATGATATAGTGCTAGCAACCAAAAGCATTTATATGACTATGAAATGCTAAGCACGCCAGGACATCGAGGGCACAAGGAAGTTACTAGTATATAGCATTCAAATATTAGTTATAATATATTGTGGATAGCAGGGTCCGAGTCTTGAGTTTGGTGATTGCACCAGAGGGGATTGAAATGGACTTCAATCTTGTTTTCTTCCAAAAAAAAATTCATTAACAGATTAGTTAAACTTGCCATATCAAGTGTGACATAGACATTTAGTAGTATAGGTATTCAATTTAATTACTGCCACAAAAAATTGGGTAGAAAGACGTGGTAAGGAAAACTCCGGATTGCCCTGTCCTTCCCATGTGGCAGAGACATGGACCAAATTTCACTTTCATAACTTAATACCCTTATCATACACATCTAGCATTTTCACTGTGCTGCTTTTATTTATACAGAAATTCAACTTTCATAGCTCAATACTTTCATGCAGTAACCTGGATCTAGAGTAACCATAGACACATTTCTTGTCTGATTTTGCTTTTAGTTGAAGCAAATCAAGCCAAGTGCCCTACTGGCTACGCTTCACTTCATCACCACTAATGTGTTCGAATTGGATTTCTCCGGGGTCTTCTTCTGTGATTTTTTCTCCCTTGGTCTTGTCGATGGAGAATCTTGAAAACAATGTGGCCAACGTACTTGTAGTACCATTCTCTCCATCTTTTACAAAACAAAAGTGGTCCCACAACAATTCCCAAGCCCGTAATGAATCCACATTCAACAGCTATCCAATTCCAGTTAATCTTAATCTTGGTATCAGAATGCCTGTTTGATTCATCAGCTCTCCCACTCGGGTTAATCTTAGTCTCGGGATATGAGTGATTGTCTTCAACATCACTGGTCAATGGAAGCCCGCGTAATCCCACATTTCCCTCGAAGGAAGTATTCTCAAAAGTTTGAAATTGGTTGCCTGTTGGGATTTTTCCTACCAGATGATTGTATGACAAATTCAAGAAAGATAGGAATGTAAGTCTTGTAAGCTCCCCTGGAATCTTCCCACTTAGCTGGTTCACTGAGAGGTCTAGAGATTCAAGCCCTGTCAAGTCTCCAATTGATGTTGGGATTGTGCCCGTAAGAGCATTATGAGATAAGTTGAGACCATGAAGTGATTTGAGATCTCCGACTGTATTTGGTATGTTCCCTTCAAATCTGTTGTTTGAGAAATCAATGGAGGTGAACAATGTCAGAATTTTCACCAACTCAATTTGCCGCCCTTTGATGGTAACCGTTACTGTATCCTGATAGTAGAATTGAAAATAAAATATGAACTCAAAACGCAGTTGCAGGAACTCTGATTGAGCATCATCCCCACCATTCATCATGGCCCTCAAAGTTAGGAAGAATTTCGAGGGCAGATGACCAGTAAAATTGTTGGAAGAAGTGTCAATGATTTGAAGATTTGGCCAGTTGTAATTTGCCCCTTGGCACCGAATACCTCCATAGAACATGTTGGATCGCAAAACAAGAACACGCAAGTTGGAAGAGTTCATTAAAAAACATGGAAATGCATCATTTATCTGGTTGTTCCCAAGGTTCAACACCTCTAACATTGAGCAATTCGCCAGAGATTCCGGAACGTTTCCTTCAAAAAAATTCCCATGCAGATCTAGCGTTTTTAAAGCACAGCTAGTCTGAAATGTTCCAGAAATATTGCCCCTGAGATGGTTCTTCCCTAGATTCAGTACCCCAAGAGTCTCGCTCCATTCAATTAAACATGATGGTATGGAGCCACTCAGACTATTGTTGGATAAATCAAGAACTTGAAGGTAGCTAGCATTGCATATGGATTCAGGAATGTTACCCGTGAGGTTGTTACTTGAAACAGAAAAGAAATAAGCAGTGATGAGGTTATTACCAATGTCAGCAGGGATTGAAGACTTGAAATTATTGCTAGAGTAATCCACGTAAATCGCAGCTTGTGGCGGTATTGGGATTTCCCCTCGGAGGCGGTTGGCATGTAGGTCAAGGACACCGATACCAGGAATAACAAAAGGTTCTTGCAGACCCACTAAGAGGTTATGAGACAGATTAAAGTGAGCAAGGGTTCCACCACCAACTTCCCATATCCAGTTTGGAATTTCTCCACCAATTTGATTGTCTGAGAGGTCCAAATGAAACAACCTTGATTGGTTCCTAAGGTCAGGAAAACTTTGGAGGTTGCAAGAAGCCAATAGTAATGTGGTGATCTGGGAGAAGTGAGACAAGTTAGAATTACTGCCACTTGCATCAATTGACAAGTTGTTGTACGAGAGATCGAGCCTAGTTAGATTACTGAGCCTCTGAATAATTTCTAGTTGTATAGTGCCATTGAAGTTGTTGGATGACAAAGAGAGGATATTAAGCCTTCTGAGTTCAAAGACAGATCCGGGAATAAGTCCTCTTAAATTGTTGCTACTCAGATCAAGCGTGTCCAATTGAGACAAGGATGCATTGGGGAAATCAGCAAGCAAACCATCGAAATGGTTGTTGGAAAGCAGAAGTTTTTGCAACAATGGGAGAGCAAACAGAGATGACGGGATACTCCCACTAAATGAATTGTATTGCAAATCAATATGTACGAGATTGCAAAGACCTTCAAAGTAAGTGGAAGGGATCAAACCCGTTAAATTATTACGTGAGAGGTCTATGTGAGTGAGATTCTTGGACCTTTGAAGCGAGGGGATTAACCCGTTAAACAAGTTGGATGAGAAGTCCAAGTAAAGAAGCCGAGTCATGTTTGCCATTGAATTCGGAAATGTTCCACTGAAACTGCAATTCACCAGCTCTAACCTGGACAACATCCCAAGGTTACAAATAGAAGCTGGTAGTGCTCCTGAAAAGTTTGTGTCCCTAAGCATCAGGGTCCGAAGAGATCCATTCACGGAAAATTCTGGCAAAGATCCCTGAAGTCGTTCATTGAAAGACAATTCAAGCTTCTGTAGTGTTGGAACCTGGAATATACTTGCTGGAAATGTTCCAGACAAATTACAAGAACCAAGACGTAAGGATGTCAAGTTCACAAAATTTGCAAAGAATTCTGGAACTGGAGCATCTAGATTGTTCCGATTCAAAAATATCTCAGAAAGAGACTGAAGCTCTGCAAGGGAAGAATCAATAGGGCCTGAAAGGGAACAATCTGACAAGCTCAAGATTCGCAAATTGGGTAATGATGAAGACAAGGCTTGGCACCACCCTTTTCCCTGCGTCGATATGTTAACAGAATCAAGATGAAGTTCCATAAGCTCTGTGAGATTCTGAACGAACATCCATAAGTTTGGCAGCTCAAGTTTCAGCCGAGGAATTTCATAGGCAAAACGGGTGGATAGATCAAGAGTAACCAATCTATTCATTTGCGAAAATCTTGGAATTTGCCCGGCAAAACCAGCTTCAGACAGATTCAGATACGTCAAACGGGAAAGGTTGATGATGCGGGGTGGAATTTGTGTGTAGTGGAATAAGTTATTAGCCAAATTTAGCCTCTGAAGAAACTGAAGATTGAAAAGACTACTTTCATTTTCCATTCCACCAGAAATTGATTCACTGCTCAGATCAAGACTGATAACATGGCCTGTGGCGTCACAACTTACGCCATTCCAACGACAACAATCTGTGCTTTGGTTCCAGTACACCAGCTTGGTAGAAATTGATGAATTGAAATTGAAGCTATTTCTCAGTTGGAGCAGCAAAGTTCTCTGGTCCTCCAGGCATTGGCTGTGTACTGGAATGCAATCCATGCATAAAATCGCCAGTATGGTGATCAAGAAAAAACAGGGGAAGAGTGAAAATCTCATTTTGTAAGGTGGTTGTGAGGGACTGTGAAACTGAAGTTAAGAGATTCAGCTTGGGAATGGTGGTTTTAAAGACGTCATTGACAAGACCCATGAACTTGACCGCTTGACGTGTAGACTTGTCTCTGTTATGGCTTTATAAAGTCACAACAACATTGCAACGGTGAAATCATAAATGTGATATACAGAGCATGTTCAAACCTTTACAGGAAGAATTATACAACTCAAGCAGCCTTGCAATCTCACCATATAAATCAACTAAGAAATAGTGAAGTGTCCAATCTCTCCAATTCTTTATCAACTGATATGAAATAACATGTAGGGTGCCAATTTCTGACACAACACAACACGAAAATACGACTTGAACTCGATATGAAATTAGTGGGTGAGAGTTGATCGTTTATCAACACGAATCCGTAAATGACACGATCCGTAAATGACACGATCCGTTTACACGAATACACGAATCTATCTATCTATCTCATACTATCTCTCTCATACTATTTTCTTTTCTTTTTTTTTTTTTTTGTTTTTCCTGTGTTATTTTTGTTATTATTTACTCCATAAAATAGATGAAACTACATATTATGCAATTATTTATTACACTTATGACTATAAAGAGAATTCGCACGGGTAACTCAATAGGTGTGAAATTAATTTTGAGACGCATCATAATAGATATGACATTAATTTAGCAGGGATAAATTCTATATAATTTTGTCATGAAACATAGATTAGACTTGGAACAAACCCAATATAAATTGAGGTCCTAAGCAAAAGTTTAAATAGGCCTATTTAAAATTCGATTTTAATATATAAACAATGTACCTATTATTTCATTTAAAAAAAATTAAAATCCCAAAATACCGTAAAGTATCTTTATGTAATCTAAATTTTTCCTTGACATACTATATATAATATTATTATTAAATGTCAGCTAACAAATGGAGAAATAACTAAATTAAATAGGACCAGTAAATACTGAGAAGTAATTAGTTTAATTAAGACCCGTAATATAGGTGATAGATGTCGAGATATACTTACCACAGTTATCAATTGTGAATAGTAATAAGGTAGAGTATAAAAGTGAAATAAACTATTGACTAACATGAATTAGAAAAAAAAATATTAAAAAAAATTCTAGAATACGAGTTACCTTGTAAATCATGAAACAAAAACAATTTTTAATTAAAATATTTGGACTTGCACCTAAGCTGAAAATCTAATGCATTATTATTGTTAGATTAGTAGTAGACATTATCTAATGCTAAAAACTATTGTTAATCCAATGATTGAAGTTTATGAAGTTCTCAAATTAATTTTTAATATTTTATTTTTTAATTCGGTAAATAAATAAAATAAAATCCAAACAAAGTATACTAAAAGAATTATAAAAAAATTTGGGGCCCGTTGCAACCATGGGGGGCCCGTTGCAATGACTTATTTTTTTATTTTTTATTTTTGCTGATCAGCAATGACTTAATTGGCCTTGCAATTAAGTTCCTTCAGAATGTCACAGTCATGGAAGACAATGAAAGTGCGACTTATTTATTAAGTGGACAAAAATATTACTCTTTCGGTAAGTAAGACTTGAATATTACGGAGAGACTTAGAATCGAAATTAATGTATTGATAGATACCTTCGCAATTTCGTAGTGCTTTCGCATTCAAAGCAAACCATTTAAGTCATTGTTGTTGTTGAATTCATAGTAAATTTTTATATTATGTGAGATTTACTACAAATCCACCGGTAATAATAAATTAGTAGCCCATGAGGTCAAATAATTGAATTCCAATATCATTATTATATTTGAAAATCAAGAAGGAACCCAGCTGACAAGTTTCACCCTCGATGAAATATCAAATAGAAAGGAAAGAACATCACCTATGGAGCTACATAGGCAGATAGACTCCTTCAAGTATTGTTTTACAAAGGTTACTTACATTTTATGCCATTATCGTCCTCCTACTTGGATATGAATTCTAGGATCAACGACAAAATAAAAAGATTTGAAATTTGGAATTAGATGGCCTTGTTAATTCTCTTTATTTATATTGTTGAATAGGAAATATCTAGGTTGGACTGAGAGGCTTGTTCTCTGAAGTTGTTGCAGTTCGAGAGGCCTGTCTCATGGCTGAAGCACTAAATTTGCGAAATGCAAATGTATACATAGTGACAATGCTGAGGTGATTATACTCAACTCAAAAGAAGGTATTCCCATGTGGGAAACCACTGTTTCGATCGAAGACATTAGACACTTTGTAAAATCACTTAATTTAAGATTTTCACACAATCCAAGAGCCCTTAAGAGGGCTGCTCACTGGGTTGCAGCGTCGGTAATGTCTAGCTCATTACTTTTGATTTGGGTTAGGTGTCCCCCCTATGAGTTAATGACTTTTTTTCTATAGATTGTATGCAGTTTTGCTAGTTTTGAGTGAAAAGTTTCTTTGGTGTTCAAAAAAAAAAAAAACAGTCACTTAATCACTCAACCCCTTGTCTGTAATATTTCAAATTCATAGGTCTCAAATATATTTGTTTCGAGAATAGAGAATCCTCTAAACAACTTGTTGCTGAGGTTTAAGACCTTTAACCTTGTGCGATTGGCCAAAGATTTCTGGAACTTGTCCTTCCAAAAGATTCTAGCTTAGATCTAGTGTTTCTAAATTGCAATTGTTTGAAAATATCCAGAGATATAAAATTTCTCATATTACATCCTAAAGTATCAATTTTATTTTATATCATTTCAATAGATAATGGTAAACTTGAAAACTTGTCAAAAGAGGGAGGAAAACCCCAAAGAGCATCCCGCCTAGTGCCTAGTATCACCTTATTTTATTTCATTTGCAAACAAATGGTTGTTAAGAAGAAAAAGAAGATCGGTTAGAGGAAGAAAATTTAGAGTTTAGTAAGAGCAAAGTCATGAATATATATTTTTCTTGATTTTTGACCTACACATGTGTAATAATAAGAAGTTGTTTATTGATAGTATAGACTACTCACATACGCATTTATTGTCAAAAAATTGACAACCGTTATTTATTTGTGTGATATGAAATAAAATTGATATATTAAGGTACAATATGAAAAATTTTATAGTTAAGGGTATAAAAAAAAATAAAGGTAATAATTCAAGAGAGTAAAGTGTAATTTACCCTTCAAAGATTCCACCGCGAAGACTCATGAGCTTGACCACTTGGATTGTGGATTTCACTTGACAGAAAGTCCAAACCTCAGAAGGAAGAATGAAGCCACCCTTGGCCCAGGGTGGTCACGGGCCCACCCTCAAATATTCTTAAAAAATTGTACATATATATATGTATAAATCTATATTATATATTTTCCGTAAAGAAAAAATGAAATAGAAAAACATGTTTCAGAACGAACAAGATACGGATTGAGAGAGAGGGAGTTAGTAAAGTTAGACAACATTGGAATGGGTATAGAAACATGTGTTGATGTACCAGATCCGTTAATGCTCCCAAGTTGATGCAATGTGTTTCACCAATTGACTGAAAAACTTGATTATTTGTATATCGATCTATCAAACACGGATTGAAATAGAAGCCAGTTCGATAATTTTTTTTTTGAACATACAGTGTACCTAGATAAATAAGAAATGAGATGAATACAAAGGTTAGACGCTCATCCCTCACCCTTTTATGGTGTCCACCCTATAATTTTCGCGTAGTATAAACTTCGGATAGGTCGGATAAATTTTGATCACGCTAGGGTTATTCTTAATTTATTAATCGAATTACATAATTTCGTTGCTGGGTTAAAAAAAAAATCATTGTGTATAGTTATAGTAAGATATTGCATTATTTTGGAAGAGTGAAAAAAAAAAAAGTGTAGAAACAATAAAGCTTTTTGACTGAAGCCGTGAAAGACAATTAAAGTGGGACTGATTTGATAGGTGGCCTTGAATATAAGGGCAGCAAACTTTAGGACCAAAATTAATGAATTGATTGATAAGTTTGTAGT
>CM042198.1:15899969-15913864 GCA_023539305.1 Ilex asprella | reverse complement strand
CACATTTTAAAATCAAAATTTTCGTCTGATTTACTCTTGACCATAAAACTAAAGGAAAATGACAACAAAGCAACATATGTCAATCAAACTAGAGGTTTTGATCTAGGGCTAAAAATTACTTATATTTTTTTTACATGTTTTTTGAATAGGGACATATGTCTTACCTATTTGAGTATTATACTATATATTGTAAAAGTTATTTTAGATACTTAGACAATATTCTTTTGGACGTGTGAAACACACTCTCCATTAACTTGGATGATAAAAATAATCATTTAATATTGATATATAACTATAAGAAGGTAATATTTATAATTTTAAACACTAATATTTATGATTAGATAAGATATTTTTAATCGAAACCACATGGAGAAAAAAGATCTGGTTATAATTTTTCCTTCATTTCATGTACCAAAAAAATATAGATTTGTGAATATTGATAAAAAAAAAAAACTAATACCGTATTCGAGACGAAAATATTCTAGAGAGAGAGAGAAGTATATGAGAAGCTCACTGGTGCTCTGATTTTGATGCAGGTAAGATAGGTGGAGGGAGAAAGAGAGAAGAGTACTGCACAAGCTTTGGACACACACCCAAGAAAGATAGGAGACTCGGGATAGGCTTTTGTGAAAACGTATTTTCACTGCATTTGGAGCAATCTCCTCTGTAACATTCATCTTTGTCAAGTTTCAAGATGTTGGTTCTCTCTCTCTGTGTTTTCGTTCCTTATTTGTCTGAATACCTAGAAGTGTGATGCACAAGCTTCAAGTACTTCTCTTTGATTTCTTATTTTCTTCCCTTTTGTTTCTGATCATACTTCTCTTTCTCTACATGATCTCTCACTTCTTAGAGCTTTATCTGTGCATCCATGGAATTTTCCCATTTGGGTATCTTCTTTTCGCTTGATTATTTATTACAATTTCCGAGTCATCCAAGTATGTGGCTGTGTAAATAACAAGGGATTAGTCATTTGGGGTTTAGAAAATTTTGAATCTCTTAATCTCACAAATCTTTAAAGATTTTGGTGATTTTATACAAATTTGAAGTTTCCCATTCATTACTTTTCCTTTGAATTTTGATTTTGACTTTTCCCTGGCATTTTCAAGAACTCTTTAATGTTTCAGTCCAAGCATTCATCTGAAGGTGTTTAGGGACCTTGAATTTATAATAATATCACTGAACATCTGTTGTTTAGATTTTCAATTCATGCAAGCTGCAAGAAAATCTTTCTTTTGGATGTATGAATAAACTTTCATCTGGGTTTTTCATCTTGAGTCACTTAATTTTTTTTTTTTTTTATTATTATTGCTACATGGCTAATGGCGAATTAATGTTTTCTTCTTTATTAGTTAATGTCTTCAGCACTTGATTGAGAGCATTGGTTTTTTAACCAGTTTGATATAGATGTCAATGCATCTTCATCTGATACATCTTATGGACTTAGTGTCTCCAAGAATTCTCTGTGTTAAGCTTTCGATTGGTTATTGTGTGAATTTAGAATTAATTTTATTAAGAATTTCTCTGATTTTTTTTTTTGGCTGCAGAAGAGGGCTTATGGTGTTTTCAGAGGGGTTAGATATGCTGATGAAGAGGACTACATCACACCAGAAAGATCAACACTTGGGTCACCTAATGTCTGATGTTGTTTCAGAGTCCTATTCTCACTCGGATGTTTTGGGACAGAAACATAAGACAAATTCATTTTTCAATGTTCCTGGTCTGTTTGTAGGGTTCAATCCTAAGGGTTCAGAGTCTGATTCAGTTAGCAGCCCTACTTCACCATTGGACTTTAGGGTGTTCTCAAATCTAGGAAATCCCTTTAGGTCTCCAAGGTCATCCCATGAGGGGAATCAGAAGAGTTGGGATTGCCGTAAAGTAGGCCTAAGCATTATAGATTCTCTTGATGATGAAAAAAAACAATCGGGGAGATTCCTCCGATCATCAGAGAGTAAAAATATACTTTTTGGACCCCAGATGAGGATCAAAACCCCCAATTTTGGAAGCCATAACAGTGCTTTTGAGGCATCTCAGTCACTGCCTAAAAACTATTTAATTTCCCCCCAAACCCACCCCAGACCATCCAATCTCCAAAAGGGTAATTCTGATGTGATGTTTGAAATCGGAGAAACCTCATTGGACAGCGTGTTGTTTCAAAAAATCCAATCTTGTTCGCTGGATTCTGTACGGTCTGGATCACATTTGACCGGTTTAACAAACCTTATGACTAACTCAAGTTCTGGGATTTTATGTTCAGAAAATGGGATAAAACCTGTGCTTTCACCTTCTCATGTGGCCAGAGGAAGGTCAAAGTTGAGTAATTCTTTAGGTACAACACCGACTTCGTTCCCGGTATCCATTGGATCTGGCAATGGTTTAATAGGGTCTCTCTCAGCAAGTGAGATTGAGCTCTCTGAGGATTATACTTGTGTGAGAACACATGGTTCCAACCCCAAAACAGTCCATATTTTTGGTGACTGTATTTTGAAATGTCACAACAACACAAATTTTTCTAAAAGTGAGGAACAGGAGGTTGCATTGCCTCAAGAGGTTCAATTCCCTGATGTCCCTGTGGCATACCCCTCCACTGGTTTTTTGAGCTTCTGTTACTCATGCGAGAAGACACTGGAGGGGGAAGATATTTATATGTACAGGTCTGCACAATATTTTTGTGTCCTCTTGATTTGTGCATTTTTACATTTCTAAGATGTAAATACTGAGACTCTGGGTTGTTTGATACTTTGCAGGGGTGAGAAGGCATTTTGCAGTTGGAGTTGCCGCTCACAGGAGATTTTGATTGAGGAGGCAACGGAGAAAACCGATGATGTGAGCAAATTTGTTAAGTTGAACGGCTGTGACGAACTTTTTGAGACCAGCTTGTTCATCTCTACATAAAGGTGCCATGTTGCCATAGCCACTATGCCCAAGATAGGTGAAATCATGGCATGGGTTGGCACCCCTGATCATCTGTTGACCAAGAGCTGTTTATGTGAATTTGTTAGCAGCCATGGATGATCATTGTGTACAGTGTTCTTTATGGTGATTGTGTGTGATCTTTCATGGTCATAGTGGATTATGGTGGGAACCAGCAAGTTTTGCTTTACTTATTTCTGTCATTGATATATAACCATGAACTTGAACAACTGCTTTAGTATGTTGTTGTGAAGGGTTTGCCATTCGTTGTGGCTCCCCATTTTTTACCTCTGCTTTTTTGGGCAGGACTTGATGTGTAAGCCTCCAAACTCAAAATTTTGAATGATTATAAAAATGACTCATACAAATAATATTTCTATTGCACTTTCGCTTCATATATGCCATACTGTGTGTGAGAGAATATGTGAAGTTGTACTATGTTTCTTCCTGTTATTTCTACCACATCAACCATAATCTGCTTTCACCACTGTGCTTTACATGAACAATATCCATCTTGGAGCAGATGGAATTTAGAGTTGTCTTGTCCTTAATAGCTTTCTCTCTTGCACAAGCCTTGGATGTGATTTTCAAAGCTGAGTGACAATTCCTCAATACCCAAAGATTACTAACACCTCAAATACTAGTTCTTGCAGGACTGTCTATGAGCCCAAAAGCTAAAACCAGCTTCTCGATGTGGTAAAGTGATGATCCCTCATGTAATTTCTCTTCATATACACATCCTTGCATTTCATTCACCATTGAGTAAACTTTTGCAGACGGAGGATTGAATAATCTTCCGAAGTAGATTCATGAATACCACCATGTAGTTCTTTCAAACTGCATCATCACCACCTTCCTGTTTTTGCATTTATACTTGGAAGAAGCCCATAATCCTATTCATTCAACTTGTCTATCCCTTTTTATTTTTTTTTGAATGGGCTTGTCTATATTAGATATTAAATTGCATATTCTGCTAATTGGACATTGTTGTGTGCTGCACTTGTTCTCAACAAGGAATCCATTGATGTATTGGGTTTCATTTGGCATTCTTCAAATGAACTTTATCACTTCTTCCAAGTGCCCAACTCAAACCCAGCAGATCATACGCCAATGCACCAATAGTGCTGAATTTTAAGACTAATACTGAAGAAATGACTTGTCTTGTTGAAACCCATTTACCCTTCATCAACAATACCTCCATGGCTACAAGAAGAGAGAAGAACTATGAGATTGACAAGGTCTGGTTTTTTCCCTTTCTTATCCATTTCCAAGTTAAGATTTATTGTTTTCTTGGTTTGGTCTTCTATGGCCTATGATGTTATCATTGCACTCCACAAGAATACTGTTTAGACAGAAACTCTCGGAAAACAGCCCGTAGGCTTTTTGAATTCTTCCACACTTCAATACATGTTTCTGGAAAGCACTACAGTACCCAAATTTTACTTTCCGTACTGAAAAAGTAAAAAAAAAAAACCCAAAAAGACAGTAAGTTTTATCCTAAAAAGTAGGAAGTAAATTAAAAAGTGTAAGTTTCAGCCAAAAAGAGTGGTAATTGGTATGGTATCAATTTTTTTTCCCCGTACTGTAGTGGAATCCCATGTCTATTGGGGCTGTTGCTAACATGCCATTCACTTCAGTATGATTCTTTTATTTGTAAATCATGGAACCAAATGCCATTCAGGGCTCTAAAGCACAGGCTGCAAGTAAGGTGATTAAAGTGACATTGTTGGGTTTCACATCTCAACTCTGCATTTTGCAGAACAACTCAAGTAACAATCAAATATATACCCTGAATGGGGTGGTCCAGAGGTTACAAGCCAAAATTTTCACCCGAAAATTAAAAGTTCGAGTCTTGAAGTCCACATTGAAACTCGGTGGTTGATAGTTATACTAACTTAACTAGATTTGTTCCCGAGAGAAATAACGGACACGTGCATGGGCCTCATGATCCCATTAATGAGGGCCTATCGGGTAGTTTTTGGGCATTTTCCTTTGTCCCTACCCCTTATATTATATATATATATATATAACCAAACATTTAAACCCTTGACATTTGAACTCTGTATTTTTCGAGATATTACAACCTTCTCCATATCCCTATTGGGATTTGATCTAAACTCAAACTTAGAGTGTTTATTTTATTTAATGTTGAGTCTTGTTATTTTGAATAAGTCTGAATTGTTTTTTGTAGACTTTTAGGAGTTAGTTTTCAAGTTGTGTCTTAAGAATATAGTTGGGATTATAGTTTCATCTTGTCGGGAGATCTTAATCAATTGTGTGAAGCTTGTGGACCTATGGATTGTGCATTCAGATATTTGTGGACCTATGAAGACTGTAACTCATGGAGGTAATTGGTATTTTCTTACTTCATTGATGATTATAGTAGGAGAACTTGAGTCTATTTTTTAAAGCAGAAATCTAAAACTTTTGAGAAATTTAGAGAGTTCAAAGTCTACGTGGAAAAGCAAAGTGATCGGAGTTTAAAGATACTTCATACGGATAGAGGAGGAGAGTACACCTCTAATGAGTTTTCTATGTTTTGTAAAAATCATGCAGTTAAACATTAACTCATGGTTAGCTATTCACCGCAACAGAATGGGGTGGTTGAGAGGAAGAACCGAACAATTGTTGAAATGACACGCAACTTGTTAAAAGGCAAAAACTTGCCCAAAGTGTTTTGGGCAAAAGCAGTGTCTTGTGCTGTTTATATTTTGAATAGGTGTCCTACAAAAAGTGTTTTGGATATGACACCAGAGGAGGCTTGGAGTAGTTGCGAACTAGATGTAGGAGCCCTTCGTGTGTTCGGCTGCGTTGCATATGCACATGTACCAACCAAGAAAAGAAAGAAGTTGGATGGTAAAGGTATAAAATGCATTTTCCTTGGTTATAGTGATAGAACTAAAGGTTATAATTTGTTCAACCCAGCCAAAGGTGAAGTTATTGTGAGTAGAGATGTAGAATTCAGTGAAGGTGAAGCTTGGGATTGGACAACTTCTGAGAAAGAACATATGAGGATTGATTGGAATGAAGAATCAATTGGTGACATCCAACCTGAAGTACAATCACTGAATACGAGCAGTGCAGTGACCTCTAATCCTATTTTGAGTCATGATGCAACAACTCTAGTTCATCATGTAGTTGTGTTTTGGCAGCACACTTACAAGATTATGTTCTAACCAATGATAATGATTTTTCGGATGAGGAATTGGTTAATTTTGCATTATTTGCAGATTGTGATCCTCTCACTTTTGCAGAAGCAACAAAAAATGGTTATGGATGCTGAAATTCATTCAATCGAGAAGAACAACATTGAACATGTAACATAGAAGTGCCTTTGATCTTTGATGGATAAGTGTTCTGCTCTCTCTACGCGGTAGAGCTCTCCTCTTTCCTTTAATGGTGGTTTCACAATGAAGGTACCTTTCCTTCCCCTCTCTTGAAGAATCTGACATATTTCTTCATCTTACACAGAATTTTTTCCCAAGATTCCCAAGAACCTATCTCTCCTTTTTTTCATCGGTAAATCTCTACCAAAGGTAAGGCTCTTCATGTCTATCACCCACCTTCTGTACAAAGCATATTCCACCACCTCTTCCACCGCCATGACTCAAACAAAGTCAAATACCTCTGCATCTACCTATCATTCTCAACCCCTTAACATTCACCCACAATAACACCCTTGATACTTCATAGAATAACCTTTGGACTAATGCATCAAATACCTTTTGTAAGGGGTAAATCTGACTGATCAGGTGCTGATGGGTACCACCTTCATACGCCCAAGGGCTTATATGGCAGGTGGGGAGACGACTCCTAGTCGATGTGGGACAAAGCCCACATTCGACTGGGGGGTAAAGGCTACTGCCAAACGCGCGCAGGTCAGCCGAAATCCTTCAGTGGAGGGTGCGTGGAATCCCGTAGTCGGATTTATCCCCTTACACCTTTCTAGAAAGCCTCGACATTACCAAATAGCCTCATCAGTCCCTACGGAAACCAATGAACATCTTACCCAAAAAACACCCACTTATAACCCAAACCACAAACTCAGAATCTCTTTACTTCCTGATACAACAGCGACCTCATACCTGAATCAATCTTGCCGAATAGGCAAACTCCTTTTGGAGAAAAAAATTAATAGAAATGCTGTCAAGGAAATCATTATCAGGGCATAGAACCTAAATCGAGACTTGCAAATAAAAGATGGTGAGGAAGACACCTACATCTTCCTATTTTCCGGAGAAGCTCAAAAACTAAGAATCCTACATCAGATCCACTGGTCAGTAAGAGGACAATTATTAGTCCTAAAACAATGGACACCATCCACGCCAATATCCGAGATGAGTTTCAACAAAGCTGCTTTCTGGATTCAAGCACATGGTATCCCCCCAGAAATGATAAATGCAGAGAATGCAATGAGGATAACAAAGGTCCTGGGTTCACCTGCTCTCCCAGAGCAATCCCTCATTCAAAGAACTCCATGGAAGAACTATATTCGCACAACAGTAGAGAATGACCTGTCTAAGCCTTTACAAACCAACTTCTGGCTTCCAATGGCTCCCAGATAGATGCATAGAGTTGAAATATGACCAATTGAGTGATTTTTGCTACAGTTGCGGAAGAATTGGGAATGATGAAAAGGGATGCAAATTTGTCAAAGAAGGCAATCAAAGTACAAGCTATGGACCTTTTATTCAAGCAAATTCTTGGAAAATTTCAGAAGGAAAAATGACGACGAAGAAGTTCCAAAGTCATGCAACCAAGGTGGCGGTTGAACAAGAGAGTAATACAAGTAAATGGACCCTGAATTAACAGATTCTATACCTGATCCGAGGTCGTGCGAAGAGGATATGCGCCAAACAGTACTATCGCAGGAAAATCAAACACGTGGCTCTCTTGGACCACATTCATCAGACACATATGACCTGTTTGAAGATCTTCTCAAATTCACAGTAGATCCATTACCAGTCCCGTCGCTAGACCCAACACCAGACCCACCTATCCCAAAATCAAGCCCAAACCCAGATACAAACTTTTGTCCCGCACACAGATGAAACTATAAACCCAATTCCAAACCCAAACTTATGTCCTACTTATGGTAACCCAACCAACACATCCAATACCTGCACAAGCCCAAAAAATCCCACCATAAGACCAAACCCAACTACAAGCCCGGATCCCACAAGTTGACGAAACTATAAACCCAAGCCCAAACCCATCTCCTATCTATGACAATACAGATAACATAACCAAATCCTGTGCAAACCCAAACTCCATCGCAAGCCTAAACCAAAACCAAACTCAGTTAATGTCTTTCCCCTCTCAACCTTCAGAAACCACAAATCAATCGATACCCGCAGAAAACCCAAACCAGATAACTGGAATCCGAACCCCCCATCCTTTAAATAATGAAAGCATTCCTTCCCTTCTACCATCACCACTAAACCTCAACCCCATTCCTCCTCATATTCTAGCTTTAGTAGATGAGTGTATGGCCTCTGCTTTCAACATATTTTCACTTAAGAGAAGTTGCTTCGAAGACCCAACGATTCAGAGGCTATCGAAGGTACGCAGACAAGAGAATGGATCGCTTATAATCCCTCCCCAACTAGAAATTACATCGCACCCATTTGCAAGCCGAAATAAAAGCAACGATCTACCCAGCCACACTATACCAAATGAACTCTCTCTCCCCATACCAACAAAAAACAAAAATGACAATGTTCCCCAAGGCACCTTTAGAAGAAAAATTCGAAGATTCGTGTCCAGGAAATCACTCTCGAGAATCTCAAAGACCACCACAGGTACTCTGCTCCAAGAACTTAATATGGTTGAAAGCACACAATGGAGATCTCCATGGCCGAGGAGGCGAGCCTTAACATGCCCCCAAATCCATCATGATAGGTTATGTATGGAACTGTCGAGGGTTGGCCCAGACCTCGACAGTTCGCCATCTAAGGGCACAAATAAGAGAAGTTCAACCAGACTTCCTATTTTTATCAGAAACAAAAATTGAATATGAGAAAACTAGCGGAATTCCAAGAAGCCTGAGTTTCTACAGTAATGAAATTCAAGCTGCAAAAGGGCTCTCTGGTGGGATTTGCCTATGTTGGAGGAAAGGAGTGGACATTGAAATTATTGTTACAAATAGATCGATTATATCTGCTCTGGTCCTTTCTGACAGCCCAGGACCTATATGGCTGTTGAACTCCATCTATGCACCAACAAATAGGCGACTCAAGAGCAATCTATGGGACTCTATATCACAGATAAATAGCGATTTCCAAGGTCCCGCCATTTTTGTTGGGGATTTTAACAAAATTGTTTTGCATCAAGAAAAGAAAGGAGGTAGACCCTTTGCTACACCTTCAAATGGAGGATTTGGAAGACTCTTCAAGGATCAAGAACTTATAGACCTTGGTTTTCAGGGAAATCCATTCACTTGGTCGAACAAAAGGGAAGGTTTAGCGAATATAAAAGAAAGACTTGACCGGGGAATCGTGAATGCAGAATAGAGAATTTTGTTTCCTAGGGCCACAATAAAACATCTTCTAGCTATTGAATCGGATCATAACCCTCTGCTTTTGAAGACATATGGTGAACAAGCAATTTTTTCAAAACCTTTCAAGTTCGAACCATTTTGGACAAGGAATGAATCAAGCCATCTGCTGGTCAAAAAATCATGGAATACAGAGCAAAATGGCTCACCTGCATTCAGGTTCTGCAGAAAAATGCAGGCCACGAAGACTGCTCTAAGGAAATGGAATAAAGATAAATTTGGAAATTGTTTCAAGAGGATCAAGGATCTGAAAGCAAGAATTAATACTCTCCAAGGAGAAGAACCATCACTAGATAACCTTTTGGAGGAAAAAATCTTAAAGACAGACTTGGATGAACAACTCAAAAGGGAAGAATTTCTCTGGAAACAAAGGTCTAGGATCCAATGGCTTAAGGAAGGAGACGCATGCACAAAGTTCTTTCACAGTACCACAGTGATCAGGAGAAGAAAGAACTCCATTGACTGCCTAAATCTTGGAAATGGAAATTAGGTTATGGAAAGAGCTTAAATTGGTAACCAATTTTCTCTCCACTTTCAATCTCTATTCTCCTCTGCCCAAACCTAACTCCCAGATGACTTAAACCTTTTGTTCCCTCCTATTATTAATCCCAATCAACATGCCTCTCTTTGTGCTATACCAACTAGTGAAGAGATAAAATCCTTTGTGTTTGCAATACCACCATTTAAGTCACCAGGCCCCGATGGAATGTCTGCTATTTTTTATAAAACTTACTGGTACAGTGTCAGAAATGACCTGTGTAATGTTGTGAGAAGTTTCTTTGCAGGAGGACTCATGTTGAGGGAGCTCAATAAAAACTTCATCTGCCTAATCCCAAAAAATTCCAACCCTTTCACAGTCCATCACTACAGGCCCATAAGTCTCTGCAATGTAGCCTACAAAGTTATTTCAAAAATTCTGGCAAATAGGTTGCGTCCATATCTTGACCAATTCATTTCCCTTCCCCAGACTGCCTTCATACCTGGTAGGAACATTGCTGAAAATGTTGTCCTTGCCCAAGAAGTAGTTAACCAGCTCAGAAAAAAAAGGAAAAAGGGGCTCTTATGATCCTTAAAAATTGATATGTCCAAAGCTTTTGACAGAGTGGAGTGGCCATTCCTCCTAAAAATTCTATCTCTGACGAGCTTTCCATCACAGTTTACTCATTTCATAGAACATTGTATCACAATTCCAACCTTCTTTATTCTCATCAATGGGGGTCTAGTTGGTAACTTCTCATCGCAAAGAGGTTTAAGGCAAGGGGATCCCATATCCCTTTTCCTCTTCATAATTTGCACAGAAGCTCTCTCTAGATTACTCACTAGAAAAAAGGATGATGGGCAGCCTAAAAGGGATTAAAATTGCTAGAAACTATGACCCCCTCACTCATCTTTTGTTTGTAGATGATCTTCTTGTTTTTGGCAAGGCAAATGAAGGTGAAGCTGAAATAATTACAGATTGCTTAGCAACCTATGAAAGTTGGTCGGGTCAACTCATCAACAAAGACAAGTATGTGATCCATTATAGCAAAAATGAAAATAGAGATTAGATTTCCACCATCAATTCTATTCTTGGACTCAAGAAAACAGCAAATGAAGCAAAGTACTTGGGGCTGACTTTTTTAGTCTCGCGATCAAGACACAAAGCCTTTCAACCCATTGTTGAGAGATTGGATGTAAAGGTAAAAGGATGGAAGGCTAAACTATTGTCTTATGCTGGAAGAGTCACGCTGATAAAATCCACATCCCTTGCAATGGCGACATATGCCATGCAATCTTTTCTCCTCCCAAAGACTATATGTCAAACCTTAGATGGAAAGATCAGAGATTTTTGGTGGGGGCACAACGAAACTAAGAAAGCAATGTGTACTAAATCTTAGGATTTCACTTGTCGCCTAAAGAATGTGGGAGGTCCAGGGTTTAGAAGGACGTACGATATGTGGCTCTCATGGCAAAGCTGGGATGACAAATGATTTCCCAAAAGACTAAATTGTGGTCTACGCAAATGAGAAGGAAATATTGTTCTAGACATTCCTTTTTGAAAGTGGACAAACAGCCAGGAGACTCTCCAACATGGAAACAGATCCTTCAATACAGACCAACCATAAAAAAGGGTGCTTGCTGTATAGTGGGGAAAGGGCATGAAATCAATATTTGGACAGACCCCAGGGTACCAAATATACCAAATTTTAAGCCGGAGTTGGAGTATGAGGTGGAGGCAGTGCCTATTGCTGTTGTGGAATTAATAAATCAAGAAAGTCACACAAGGAATTTAAAACTTCTCCATACACTCTTTAATGAGCAAACCATTGAAGCAATCAAAAGGATCAAGCTCTCTAATTTCCAAGCAGAAGATCACATGGCTTGGATCCCATTATCTTCTAGAGTTTTCAGCACAAAGTCTGACTATACTACTGTAAGAAGGAATCTGGATGAAGAATCTCATTACCTTAATCAAGCTGACTGGACCAAATTTTGGAACACTCCATTGCATGAAAGACATAAAATGATCTTGTGGAGAGCTACTACCGAGATTCTACCTACAAGGAATATTCTTGCAAAAATATTTCATTTATTCTAATCCTTTTTGCCCCTTCTACAAGCAAGCAAATGAGATAGAGACCCACCTGTTCTTCCTCTGCCATATAGCTCGATCAATCTGATTTATCAATTGGGGCTTTCGGACAGAACCTTTTGCCCACTTCAGCATACAAGATTGGATCCACAACCTACTTAGTCTTACTCTCATCTTTGAACCCAACAGTCCTAATCAAAGCAAACTAATGATGTTTGCCTCCTCAATAATCATTACTATCTGGAAATGGAGAAACAAACTGATATTTAGTGGGGTAAAATTGGACCATATGTTTATTGTTAATCAATTAAGGCAGGTCTTTGAGGAATCCCAAAAAGTGAGATGCAGTCAATCAAGAAATAAGGAATTATGCCATATAGACCAATGTCTCGATAGTTGCTGGTCCAGACCAACTGAGGGAGGATTAAAAATTAACATTAATGCAGCCATTGGACAACAAGGTTCATGTCTGGCTGCAATTGTAAGGAACGAATTTGGAGAAGTTATAGAAGCTATAGTCATGCAAGATTCTGAGACTGATCCTACCACAGCTAAAGCATTAGCGGCAAGAATGACAGCTCTCTAGGCGCATCAAAAAGAATGGAGTTGTGTTACTTTGGAAGGAGACTCACAGAAAGTGATCTTTACTATAATTCTACCACACGCGAGAGTCCCATGGAGCATGGTGACAATTATTTCGGATATCAAAACTCTTCTCTAACTAAATGTGGACTGGGACATGTCTCATTCATACAGGGAATCCAACAAAGCTACACACAGACTAAATGGGGGCTTAGTATGCACTATGAGGGCGTACTCAAAGTAGAGGAACTACCCCAACTGGTTAGACAAGAAGTGACAAAAGACTGTGCAACCCAAGCCTTCAAAAGGAGTAGAATAGAAGTATTATAGTACCTAGAATTTTACTAGTTTAATCTCTATCATGTATCTCTCTTCTTCAACCAGCAAAAAAAAAAAGAGAAGAACAACACTTGGGAACTCACTTCTCTTTCTTCGGGAAAGAAATCAATCGACGTCAAATGGATGTACAAGACCAAGTATCAACCAGATGGTCAGGTGGACCGGTTAAAGGCTAGGTTGGTTGTGAAAGGATACAAGCAAAAGTCGGGTATCGATTATTATGAAGTTTTTGCACCCGTAGCAAGACTTGATACTATTCAATTGGTAATTGCTTTAGTTACCCAAAAGCAATGGTAGATACATCAGATGGATGTGAAATCTGCGTTTCTTAACGGATTGCTCGACGAAGAAGTCTATATTGATCAGCCGGTTGGTTATGTGAAGATAAGGTTCTCAATTTAAAGAAAACTCTATATGGGTTAAAACAGGCACCACGGGCGTGGTACACTTATATTGACTTGTATTTCAAAGAAAATTGTTTTCTTAAGTGCCCTTATGATCCTACATTGTATATCAAATTTGATTCACATGGAAATATGTTTATTGTATGCTTGTATCTAGATGATTTGATATTTACTAGAGACAACCCAAGTATGTTTGATAAATTTAGGGAGGCTATGACTAACGATTTTGAGATGACTGATATGGGCTTATGTCTTATTATCTTGGGCTTGAAGTTATGCAGACAGGTGATGAGATATTTGTCTTACAAAAGAAGTATGTAGTAGATTTCTTGAAGCGGTTCAAGATGGAGTCATGCAAGCCTATCAATACTTTAGTCGAAAAAAAGCTGAAGTTGGATAAATCTGGTAGCAATAATCTTGTCAATCCAACGAACTTTCGGAGTTTGGTAGATAGTTTACGTTATTTGACTTCTACTAGACCTGACATTACTTTTGGAGTTGGCATGATTAGTCGGTTTATGGAGGCACCCAA
>CM042198.1:15868964-15899869 GCA_023539305.1 Ilex asprella | reverse complement strand
TTTTACTATGATTAAGGGTGACAATCGAGTCGTATCATGTCAAATTCGTGTTGAGTTATTACGAGTTTGTATCGAACATTAGTCACACCTAACTTAACTCATCTAACTAATTGTGTCGTGTTGTGTCGAGTTACGAGTTTACATGTTTATTTTTGTGTCGTGTTTTTATTCGAGTTAATCAAGTTCGTGTCATAAAATTCGTGTCGAGTTCGAGTGGTGTCATCATGTTAATTAAAAATTTTCACCCTTAATTAATATGGAAAAAATATTATTTTAATTTAATTTTTAGTTTTTTATTTTAAATTTTTTTATTTTAAAAAATATAGATATAAATACATATTTTATCATTGTATTTTTATATGAAATTAATGTATATATAATATATGCATATATAAAAAGATATATAGACAAATAAGATATATATTAACACAAATAATTAACTTTTTATTCGCTTTCTGTCTGATTTTGGAGAGATTAATTTTGGTGAGTTAGAAAGAAAGTTAATGCATCTACTTTTTCATCCTAATTACTTTCCTTCCATATTAAACATGATGTTTTATTTATCCTTCAAACTTCCTATCTTTTCAACTTTTCACTATTCTATCATACTAAACATAGCATTAATATAACGATGATATTATATTATCGGTGACACGTGATATCATTAATCAATAAAATTTTAAAAAAAATTTACACAAACTCCTTGACATTTGAAATGTTACATACAAATTTCCTAAAATTTATATGTATGTAACACTTAGACCCCTGTCGTCAATGTCCGTCAGTATATCTGTTAATAAGTTATATCCAAACTCTCTGAAATTTGTAGAAGCATAATATTTAAACTCCTCAAGTTTAAAATATCATACTTTGACCAAAAAAATTTTATTTTTGTATTACGATCAGGGGTATTCAAACAAATTTATACGTATTTCAATTAATTTTTTTTTCAATCTGGTCAAATACAAACTATCCATTCGAGAATTAAGAAATTTATGATAGATAAATTCATCATAACCTAATTCTGAGGGAAGATATCTGAGTTTATGATTCATTCATGGTAGAATTATCAAAAAATAAAAGGATCATAACAAATAGATAATTGCATCTATTATTTGTTAGAAAAACGACAAACTCTATAGAGGATAAATGGAACTATGAAAGAAATTGTTTCGAAACAACCTTTTCTATTTAACTTAAAATGGTTTACTATGGTAGAATAGACTGATGCACCTATAGTTATTATTTGGATATAAAACTGTTGACGAACTCACTAACCCTATTAAAATTTTCGGGTGCTTGTCGATATTACTAGTTGATTGACACAATTGCAAAAATGAAATTTGATTTGTAAAGAAAGTGTTGCTCAGAAAAAATACAGATTAAAATTTTCTTTCGACAAGTAAAAAAATAATATAAGGTTTTTTTATCAGATCGAACTTTGGACGTTTAATGTCACATAATATGAAGTTTGAGACACTTAGTTTAGCGCAAAAAAGGTAGTCTATGATCAAAATTTTAATCAGATGGGTGAGAAGATATGGTCCATGTTAGCTAGGGTGAGGGTGAGTATATAGTAGTGGGTCTCCAATTTTAGTGTCGTTTCTGAGACAACAAATGGACGGTTGAGAAGTGAGGCAGACGTAAACCATCAGTATGATGTTGATTGTTGAAGGGTTTGTTACAGAAAGGACAGAACACGAGTGTGATGATGACACGTATCCAGAATTGGTCCCATAGAGATAGAGATGTGGATATTTCCGCTTCTGTTTTATAGGGAGATAACATTTTGAAGACCGAAGCTACGTGGTGCTGACATGGATGGATTAACTTTACATTAAAAATGTCTAATCGAATTCTAATGTGTCACGTAATCAAATTTACTTTAACCGACAATGATTTATAACATTTTGGAACTATCTATTTGGGAGAAGACTACGGTAACTGCGATACCATACCTTTAAATTATTTTTATAATTTTTTATGGGTCATTATACAATAAAACCACAAAAAGTGATAATAAAATAATTATCATAAAATGGTAAAAAAAATTACAAGAATTGTAAAAAAAAAATTCATAAAAATTATAAAAATACCCATAAAATTATAAATAATATTACGGTATCAATTTTTTTTTTGGTATTGTAGACTACTATCTCTATTTGGGTCTGATTACTATATCAAAATATTATTTTTTGGTACTGTAATTTTACTTGTTATCCAATAAAATGTATTATATCTAAAGCTGATTTTATTTTATTTTTTATTTTTTATTTATAACTAAATATTATTCAAATCAAAATCAATGATTCAAATCAAATTTTGGCATAGTAATATGCCGGTATCCATCTATAAGTGAGATTTGGATCTCCTAATTTTGAAATTATCCAGCTTTTATCAATTTTAATCATTTAATATTCAAATTATTGCATGTGTTTGAGTGGGGCATAGTGATTTAAATATGATATTCCATGATTTTAATTACAATTAGAGTAATACTATGGAGATGTAATTTATTAACCTAATTCATTACAATTATTGCATTGACAATTGACCATTTTAGAATATTAGGGCTTATTGTTAAACCAACTGTCATTATGAATTGTGTCAACAAATTAGATATAAATAACATTACTCTTATTGTTATTGTCATTGGTCAAATTTTAAAATTAACATTACATTTGGTACTTGATAATTAAATATAAAAATAAAATAACCATTTTTGAGTAATACTCTATGAAAATTTATTTCCATTCCTATGAAAATGATTTATCCCACCATAGTAAAATTAGTTTTTCTTAAACATGAGCTTATATGACCTATTAATAAGTCCATATTCACTAACAACCAAAAGACCCAGTTCCTACCACCATCATCCCCAACTGCTACCACCACTACTCCATATCCACCTTCACCTTCGCCATCACCACCGTCACGCTCCCATCCGTCACCACCACTATCAGGAGCAAAAGTTTGGGTTCCGAATTTATGATATGGGAGTTAATTTTATTCTCATGTTTATTTTATTTCTTCTTAAATCATTATTTCGCACCAAAACACAATGTAAGACAACTTGGATTCATTAAATTCTGCATTTGGATCATATGTGTTGGGTTAGACTAGTTAAGAATGGACTAGATCGAGCTATGAAAGCCCCTTTTTTTCACTATTAAGAATTGAATGGTTATGGTTTAGTCATTTTATTTGCATGATTGAGATGACTTTTTTTAGTTAACAAAAATTTATATGTAAATTTTGACCTAAGTTCAAGAGTTAGACTTCTCTCCACTTACAAAATAATTGAGCATATCTTTTGTATTGTGAAGATCTATCCATAAAACTAGATTTAATTTGTTTTGATTTCTATAAGAACTCAGAGGTAAGAGATCATTTACACGAATAAATATTTGTTTTAAAGGTTATATTACATGATATTAGTATCGAATAATCAATCATCATTTGAAATTTCTCCTACACTAATGTACCGGTTATGAGATTATGAACATATGCACAATCATAACAAATTAAAATTAATCTCAGAGATAATTCAAGTGGTAACAGAGATGAACAATAAATTTAGACATCTTCAATTAGAATATTGACAATCACTTATGCTCCGTTTAGTATGATAGAAAAATTAAAGGATGGAAAGTTTCAGAGATAAATAAAAACATCATTTTTTGTAAGGAAGCAAAGTAGTAAGGATGGAAAAGTGGATGGATTAACTTTCTTTTTAACTTACTAAAATCAATCCCTCCAAAATCGGAAGGAAAGTGGATGGAAAGTTAATTATTTATTTTATGATGTATTTTATTTGTCTCCATATACCTTTTTATAAATACATATTTTATGTATACATTAATTTCATATAAAAATATAATGATAAAATATGTATATATATATTTAAAATTTTTAAAAATAAAAAAAAATTAAATTAAATTAAAATTTTAAAATTTTTCTCATATTAATTAGGAATGAAAATTTTTGACTCAACACGATGACACGACTCGAACTTGACACAAATTTTATGACACGAACTTGATTAACTCTAATACAAACACGACACGAAAATAAACAGGTCAACTCGTAACTCGACACGATACAATTAGTTGAGTTAGGTGTGACTAATGTTTGACACAAACCCGTAATAACTCAACATAAAGCTGACACAATATGACTTGATTGACATCCATAATTTTAGTCAACACAAGAGAAAAATAGTCATTTTTATTTTACATCCATCCAATCAAACACAAAGGAAAGAAAGTGTATCATTCCTACTTTCTTTCCTTGAATGATAGAAAGTATATTTCTCCTACTTATCATTATTCCTACTTTTTATCATTTTTACTAAACAGAGCATTAGATGATATGAACCCCAATCGACTTGCTTTAAGGTCCAACAACAATAATGGTGAAATAACCCAAGAAAGCCAAATTCAGATCTATGAATGGAGAATCTAAACCTATTGAGAACTCGTTTTAAGAACCTAGATTATATTAAAATCTAGACCCGTCTCAAGAACCTAGATTACAAAGAGGAACGCCACAAATGTTGTGATGTACCTTTGATAAGTTCAAAAGTTCAATCAAGAATAAGAGGAGTAAACTCAACTCAACTCACAATCAAAATTCATTATGTATTGTCTCTCATATTGTCTGTCTTTTTCATTGATTAAACGCTTATTTATAAGGCTGATTATTACAAGGAAATAAATTCTAATCTAATAAAAAAACAAATCCTAATTTAATAAGGAAACAAATCCTAATCTACTAAGGAAACAAATCCTAATATATTAAGAAAACAAATCTTAATATAAATAGGAATAACTAAAGACTAAAATTTGTGATCTTTTCTCTCAAAAATGCTCTTGAGTGAATAGTGTCACGGGTACTATAGCATGAGCAGTACTGTGCTACAGTAATTTATTCTAAATCCTAGTTCAAATAAAATAATAAGACATATATTGGTTAAGCATCCTCAAACCCACTTATTCTAAACTAATAATAAAAATTCTTTAAACAAATTGAAAGTCTTAACAACAAAAAACCATATCTCTAAGTCATGTCTTCCACAACATGGATCAAGTGGATCAAAGTTGATTTTCCTTCTTTCAAGCCCAACTTGAGTGTTGGACTCTTGCTAACTTAATCTCAAGTGGATTTCACCAATCTTTGCATTACTTTGTTGATCTTTCTTGACTCTTGATCTTGTAATTCGGGTATTTGGACATGCAAATGATCTTTAAGAGTAGGCCTACCTTAGTTCTCATCATTAGAGTCAGATCACGAGAGGTAAATCCTTCATGAATACTCTAATTCTAGCATGGATGATTTGTCTTTAACTAGACAGGAGAGATGATTAATTGATTTGCGCATAAATTGATCCGAACACTTCTGACCGTTAAAAAAAAAAAAAAATTAGAAATGATGTCCCAAAATATCCATCAATAATTACCATGTTTAAAATGTAGTTAATTGTACTGTAGGTCCCCAAAATATGAGATTTGTCTCTTTTTGGTTGTAAATATTTCAATTGCATCATTTTAGTCCCTGAAATATTAAATACGTTTCTTCGTAGTCCATCAAACAGACAATATTCAAATTGCTAATGATTTTTAATTATAAACTTATCACGCGATACTTAAATATAGAAAAAAAAAATAATTTAGATAGCTCTTGATAAAAAAATATGTAATATGAGTTGCTCTTGATCAAAATTTGGATATCTTATTATTAAAACTATGTAATTTGGGTAGTTCTTTGACCAAAATTTGGTCAAGAGTTGTCAAAATTATTTTTTTGTCCATATTTAAGTATCACGTGATAAATTTATAATAAAAAGTTGTTAGCAATTTAGATGCTGTCTCTTTGAGAGACAACATAAAAAATTTAAAATATTTCAAAAAGACAAAGTCCCAGACCCAAAAAAAAAAAAACAGGACAAAGTCAAATAGTTCTAGAATTTCTACGGTCTTAGTTGATCGCTTCTTTCCATGGTGATTTCTAGGTTTTCTATCTTTAGGTTCTTAACATTGATAAGCCTCGATCAAAATGTCTGGTTTTTAATGTTTGATCAAAATGTCTTTGACTTTTAAATGTTAGACGTTATCTCATGGATACTTAAAAACATTAAATTTTGACATGTGTTCGATCGCGTGCAGCACTTCGATTATGGCAAAGTATCAAACGTCAACCATGTGCAACACTTCGATGGTGACAAAATGGTTGGGTATTGCATGTTGGCGCGGTAATATACGTTTCTGTGTCAGTAGTTTTTAGTGCATCGGTCGCAGGAGCATGATCGTGTGCAATACATCCGTCGTAGTAATTCTTCACAAATTCAAATAATTTTCATTTATCTTTCAACTCAATCACCCATAATGTATTGCCAAAAAATCCACGTAAATAAGATGGGACTCACTGCAACACATAGGTAGTGTTTGGATGGCGGATTAAGGTGGATACACCATGTGTGATTGAATATTAAGGTGTGAGCCCCAATTATCCTTGCTTTGGCAATAAATTTTCAGGCTGGATATTCATTGGTTTTCAAAAATTACGACCGTAATTTTTCAGTCTCATTATCTCCTCTCATCTGAACAATGATATCCCACACTACATTTGGGATTCACTTCCAGCCGACAAGATACACACTACATTTTAACATTTCACCCCTGCCTAGCACAAATTAGGGTTTTTAACCTCTTCTCCCTCTTTTGGACTGGTCCCTATCAAAGAACGGTCTCAAATTATTGAATTGATTTTTTATACATAAAATAATATTTTAAAAAAATTTAGGAAAAATATGCTAAATGAAGAAACCGCACGAGGAGCACTGTCTGAAATCAAAAAGACCTATTCCAAAATAGGTAATGGAAAATTTAGAAGTAATAATTACACTTTTAACCCCTGAACTATATTCCTCTCTCACATTTTCCCTTCACATGCCACATTTTCACTTTGTACTTTTTTTTTAATTCTATGGTCAGGGATTTTCTGGTCAATTTAAACAATTAAGTTTTATTTTTAAACACACAACTTCCGATTTTCTACAAATAAATAAAATAACGACTTACGCCTGAGTTGTATCATTATGTGTATTATTTTTCTGTTAGATTTTTTTTTTCATGATGCATTAGATGATTTTTGTGATTAAAAGTGTATTGTACAAATTAAATTAAATAACTTAACAAAATATTTATTGCAATATTTTGAAAAAATGCGTAATTTATTGATTCATATTTTTTTTCGTAAAAAAGACAATACTAATGGATTGGGCTTTTTTTTCATTCCATTCCAAATATGATATAGGATTATATCACATTATTTTACATAAATGTGAAATTGTCATTTTAGTATATTTTAACTTAACATGCTAATGGGGCCCACAAACTAAATAAAATCTATTCAAAGACGGCATATGATTTGAATCTCATATTTATAAACATTCAATTTAGACTACTTTGCATTGAGTTGGATTGAGTTTAGATTCAAATCCAATTCAATCCAATCCTCCCATGGCGATCCAAACACCACCATAGTGGATAATTGGTTCAAGGCTAAATGAAAGATAAGGGGGGAAAATATGATAATTAGAGGAATTACGATGTGCATATTAAATAGTTTTACAAACTTTTATTTAATAGATGAATATAAATGATTGGGTTGGTAGGTCTATTAAAAAAGTTAATGAGATGCATTGATCCAACAATTTACATTGATTTTGTGAGTAAAAAATAATATGTTAGTCGGTCAATGCTAGAACACTAGTTAATGCCCGTGCCTGAAAGCACCACTCAACACAAAATAAAAAAATTCATTGCTATAAATTAAACACCCATTCTTACTCAAAAATACATTGTCAGAAACTTCAACCAACAAAAGAAAAAACTCAAAATTAATAGCAATATCTCAACACCAATAAAATAATTCCAATTTGAGTAAAGTGAATCATTATTTTATTTTTTTGTAACGGATTTTTTTTTTTTGAAATAGAACTTTCGTGAACCCCCTAACAAGCAATGAAAACAGTTACCGAACGTATTTTTATTTTTGATTTTTAAAAAAGGTGCAAACATGAACAAAAGTCGAAAATAAAATACAGTTATCAACCACAACCTAAAACAAAACAAAAAAAAAACCATGAAACTAGTTCCTTAGTAGCTCTTACATTTTTTTGTTTTGCTAAATAAAAATTGAGATTTAAAGGGGAAAAAAAAGGGTACAAGATATAATCGAGCATGCTCGACACATTCCCGAAGACCTTACACATTACTTCTGAACCTATTCTATAAAGCAAATCAATCCCGCAGAGACCAAAGTGTATGGAAGTCACAAATAAAAAAGATATCATCATATATCCAACCGACGACTATCTACTTGCTCCAACTCTGTCGTTTATGCCTATAATAACTGTCTTGTAGATGACTCTGTCATATCCTTGAAACATTTTTGATAATGCAAGTTTTGCAGAAACTAATTCTAATGAAAATTCATCCATGGATTGCTCTGAATCGTTGGATAGAAAACTGTCCCCTCCATCGCCATCATCAAAGTCATCTCCTTGGCATGCTGGTTCGATTTCCTCGGCTTCTCTTTGGCGCTGCAAGGCATCATGTATCATGAATTATTCAAAATAGAAAACTACTATCTAGAAATAATCTAAGTACCTCATCAATTACAATTGTCGGAAACAAATCCAATGACGGCATTGAATTAAACCCATAAATAGGTCCGCAAGTTAAGTCTATGTACCATTGCTCTTTGAAAAATAAAAACTATATCACCGAGCGTTACATTAGTTAGTGAGTAACTGTTCTAGTTTAATTAAGGTCTCGAGTTCGAGTCTTGAGAACGCAGCTGCGTTCGGTAGGGAGAGCTTTGTCGCCGTTGTGGTCGTACCCGGTTCGAATCCAGATTAGTCAAAACATAAGGTGGCTTTCGGATACCGGATGGTCTGACCAAAAAAAGAAAAATAAAAATCATATATTTCGGTTATTACCAAATTTCTCCCTTATTTATTGGAAAAATTACCAGTCTTAACTTCCTTGGTTTTGTTAAGAATTCCATTCTAAGAGTCAAAACAAAAGAGCCGATTATCACGAAGGAATTGCACAAAAAGCTCATCTAAACAAACTAAACACAACCACTTAAAAAAAAAAACTAGGGTAAATTACATCCAACTTCCTTGATGTTTAGTCAAATAACAACTAAACCCTCTCTTGTATGAAAAATAACACTGACCTCCCTTTTACTAGGATTGTTCGTAACAGAATCTCCCAATCCCAATCGTTAATGTGGGGACGTCTATAATTCGATGATATAAGCAATCTATTTTTTTGTTAATGTCAGCATTACCTTTATTTAGATTATAGACAAGCTAAAATTATTGTCAAAATTAACGATATTAATGAAATTGATTTGAATTTTGAGGTAAATTTAGCTTAATTAATTTAATAGATTAGATTTAATTTAAATTTGAGATTAATATAGTTTAATTAACATAATCAATTAAATTTTGTATGGGCTTAAAAACAAAATTAACTTAATTGGCAAATTAATTACAAGTCAGTGTTATTTCCCATACAATAGAAGGTCTAGTTGTTATTTGATCAAACCTCAGAAGAGGTAGATGTAATTTACCCAAAAAAACTACCAAAACAGAAACAACAGCGTCACTTTCTGCTATACTTCATCTGTCTCTTACTTTCAAACATCTCGTACAAAACCTCATTCTCTCTCCTTCAAACAAGAACTACACTGGAAACTTTTGTTTCAGAAAATATATATGTGCGTATACTTGTTTAGTAGTGTGCTATGAAGGAAAAGATTCACCATTGTCATCATCTTCCTTGCTCTTTCTTCTTCTACACCTTCTTTCTCATTGTCATCAATGTCTCCACCACCCAACAGATCCTTGTATCTGCCAATGCCCACATCAATAATTCTGAACTTCAAAATATCCGGCAGAGACAGCTCTTGTCCTACGATGGAGACCCTCTGGCCATCAACCCATCGCTTGTCTTGGAGAACCCGAGAGTCAAGAATGCTTACATTGCATTGCAAGCTTGGAAAGAAGCCATTCTTTCAGATCCATACAACATAACTGCTAATTGGGTTGGATCAGATGTTTGCAGCTACTCTGGTGTGTTTTGTTCAAATGCACCTGACGATCCGCAGGAACTTACTGTTGCCGGCATTGATGTCAACCATGGTGATATTGCTGGAAACCTCCCACATGAATTAGGCCTGTTGTATGATCTCGCATTGTTTCACATCAATTCAAATCGTTTTTGTGGTAAGCTCCCTTCGAGCTTCTTGAACTTGAAGCTGTTGTTCGAGCTAGATCTAAGCAACAATCGCTTTGCTGGTAAGTTTCCTCAGATTGTCCTCCAATTGCCAAAACTCAAATATCTAGACATAAGATTCAATGACTTCGAAGGTGAGCTTCCAAAAGAACTCTTTCAGAAAGATCTTGATGCCATATTCATCAATGATAATAGGTTCTCTTTTGAATTACCTGAAAATATTGGCAACTCGCCTGCATCTGTTATTGTTTTGGCGAACAATAAATTTCAAGGATGCGTACCTGCAAGCTTAGGCAACATGTCAAAAACAATGGATGAATTGATTCTCACAAACAATGGGTTTCGTTCATGTTTGCCAAGTGAGATAGGGATGCTGAAGAATTTGACAGTGTTGGATGTGAGCTATAACAATTTAATGGGTCCCTTGCCAGATAGTATCAGAGATATGGTTAGCTTGGAACTGTTGAATGTGGCTCACAACATGATGTCTGGGAATATTTCTGATAACGTCTGCTCACTTCCAAATTTGAAGACTTTTAGGTCTGAGTACAACTTCTTTTCGAATGAGACACCCTTGTGTTTGAATCTGCCTGGTTTTGGTGATAGGAGGAATTGTTTGAAAGGGAGGCCAATGCAGAGATCTACATTGCAATGCACCAGGTTTTTGTCACAAGGAATTAATTGTAGCAGTTTTAAATGTGCTCCACTAGTTTCATCGCCCCCACCTAAGGTTTTATCGCCTCCACCACCTGTTTATTCCCCTCTATCACCTCCACCACCAACTCAGCCACCACCACCACCAACACCTTCACCACCCCCACCATCTCCTCCACCTCCTTCACTGCCTCCACCATCTCCTCCTCCCCCATCTCTGCCACTGTCCCCGCCACCGCTGCTGCCAACATCACCTCCACCACCACCTCCAATTCACTGTACTTGCAATCCATTGCCACCTCCTCCACCCCAATACTTGCCACCACCATCCACAGAATTACCACCACCGCCGCCGCCTTTGCATTGATTTTTTTAAGACCTATCTCCTATATTCCTGTTCAAAAAAATAAATAAATAAAATTTAGTTCTTGTAGTTGCTTCATCAGTCTTCACGGACCAAAAAGTGTGTTCTGAAACTGTCAAAGAACTGGTTTCAGAATGATGTTACTTGAGTTGGACTTAAGATGGAAAAAGAGAGGAAGAGAAGGTTGGGAAGAGAAATTCTCCTTATCTATCTGAAATTTTTGGCATCCTTTTCTAGTAGTTAATAAACTGGAACATATATAGAGTAAATTGCAGCAGAGATTGTAAGTATAGAGATGAGTCTGCCATTGACCAAATGGAGATCATGAGCAGGGCCTTTTTTGGGTCTATTTCTAGACGTCTGTTAGCATTTAATTTTGCATTGCAATCTTATTTCTCTACTTTTACATTTCATTGTTACATTCAGTTTCAGCTCATTTATCTTGTGTTATTTTTTTGGTTCAACTTTTTTTCCTGTCAGAAAGAGTCTAAAGGCAGAGCACGCATCACAATTTTGTCAGCTTTTTGTTATAACTTGAGTGATCCTATTTTCTCTTCTCGATTAAGCTCTTCGTTCCAAATCTTTCTAATGCAATCATCACAATTCAGAAGTATATGTTGCAGCTTGAAGATTTTACAATGATAAAAGCATTTGTATAGAAAGTTGTAACACTGCAAATCAAATGTAGTCAATTATAATACCAGCCTATACAAGGAAACATATATTCGACTGACCAAGAAAAGCAAATATGGAGTACTTAGTATAGGTGGGGAGTTGGTTGACACACGTGTCTATGCGAAGGATAGTTGAAGGGATGAGTAGAATAAGTGAATGAGATGAAAGAAACTCGAGCTGCCTATTAGACCAACCAGTTGAGCAAAGAGTAAGTGGAGAGGATAAAAGCTCTCACCAACCAGGATGTCTATCTTAGACTGGGAAGGTAATGCAAATATTTATAGCACGGTGCCCGGGCAGGTCAAACCGCCCCAGGGGCTTCCCGCCGCTGCCCTCTTACACCCATGCCAACCTACAACTGCTTCGAGCGCAACATTAATTAGGCAAATGTGATTGAATTCAATTGAACTAACATCATGAAAGTGAAAATATCACAAGATCATTGAAAGCTGACATGTCATTGAAACGCACAAAAAAACCAATTACTTTACATAGAGCTGGTGGATCCACAAATGAGCCTAGACATAAAACCATTCACAATCTGCACATAGATAATGTGCATATGGTCATATAACTGAAGTTTCATGGATCACACGGAATGGACTAGAAGTGTTGGAAAACAACTTCTGTTGAAAAAAAAATGACATGAAATAAGGTTTTTATTGATATATGTTTTTTGAAAATAACAAGAAGCCACTGGTTCACTGGTTAAAATGCGGTCCAATAACAATGAGGTTATGGGTTCAAGCCTGAGAGCAGTCACTTTGTGTAAATAATGTCAAAGTTAGGTTGGTACCCAATTTACCCCTTCCAAGTCCTTATTAATTTGCGGGGTGAAGTGCATATAAATATTTCATAGCTAAAAAGGTAAGGGAGTTTACTTATGCACCATTCACACGATACATCTTGAAACTGCATGCTGAGTCCACCTCATAATCATACATCTACTATTAACCTTCTTGCTAGGTCTCCATGTTCATCAAAAAATTCATATCTCGCTTGCATGCCAAGTTCTCTGCAGTAACAAATTCAGGCAACTCAGTTTTACTAAGAAAGATGAATTTTTTTAATAAGAAATAAAACTTGTTAAATAAAAGGAGAACAGCATAATAGTGGATAAGGAACCCACCCCTGGAAAACATAAAAATACATGAAAAATTAAATCATACAAGAACTTAGAGGAGGATCTTCTAATGACAAGCCGCTATCCAATCAAGCTGAATTACAAACAAAGGAGTTATATTTATAAAAGAAAGATCCACACCTAAGTTGTGCTGAAACCAGCTATATTAAGATTTGAAGAAGCAAAAAAACAAAACAAAACTTAAGTCTGTGCAAAAAAAGGAATTGCTGAACCAATTTGATTTATATTTGTTGAATTATACATACTTAAGTTACACCCTATCCAATAGTTTAAGTTTTTGGAGTAGATGGTTGTTTAGCAAGGTATCAGAGCGAGAGGACCTGTGTTCAAATTTCGTCGCCACCCTAATTATTAAAATAATTTCCATGTGCTAGACCCAAAATCTAGCCGGCACGTGTGGGGTATGTTGAAGTATAAATACTTAAATTACATCCTTCCCAATAGCTTAAGCCTTTGGAGTAGATAGTTGTTTCGCAACATTAAAGAACTGTTTTAACGTCTGAAAACCATCAAATGATAAATAAACAAAATTGTTCAGAGCATCTGAATGAAAATAACATGTACCTCCACAGTCCACATACAAAGAAGTGGATTTTTTGGGGACCTTGAACCCTTCAAATACACAGATGACCATTCTTGATCTCGTTTCCAAGTCTGACAGTTGGTAGATCAGAGAAGGTACCCAAGAGAACTCCACAAATTAAGACACCCAGGGCAATTAAAGAGCTTCAATAGATATATTTGCTTCCCCTTCCACGATATCAATGAAGTTGAGAAAAAAGCAAGAGATTATCTGCCATTTGAGTGTTCACTTCGGGAGGTAAAGGCTGGAGCAGCCCATTATTAGACAAGTCTTCCAAGCTTTTGATGTCTTGTTGTAACCGAGTTGCGTGTAAAATGGCATGATCAAGAACAAGGGGATCATCTGGGGGGTTCTGCAGAAGGTTAAGCAAGACTTGCCTATAAACTTGTGCTGAAATTAATGGCCTTGCTACCTGCCGCTTTTTACATGAGATTGCCACCTTAATTGAATGCTTACAGAGATTCCCCTGCTTTGACCAGGGGCAATCACAGAAGGAGAACTCCGAACCAGGGTTCCAAATTGTATACGCCACACTTCTGTCGGCCTGAGAGACAACTTTCGCAAGCTGGAGGTTTTCCTCATATAATAACACATCAATATCAGGGATGAGCATAGCCTTATACCAAGAGTTGGTTGAGAAGGACTCATCCCTCAGATTTTCTAAGTACCCGGTCTCCATTATATATTGATCGAGCCAATACAAGGAGTGCAATTCAGTTGTCAATGCATGGATCAACCAGTCAACTCTGTGCCATGAATTAGCATGTTTTGTGTTCAGAATTTTAGATTTCAACCTCAGATGATGTGATTCAATAGCAGCATAAGGCTCTTGACTTGCCACAGGGAGAGTGTTTATGCTATTCACCCACAGTTCTGTGAAACACAACATCATGTTAATATTTTAAGGTCTGAAATACTAAGAGTAGAAGTCAAGATTTTAAGACAGTCTTTGAAGCCTTGGTTGTTATTTAAAATTAAACAGTAACAATATTATAGATGTACCATAATATGCAATGACCACAATCAATTAATTAAATACGTACAATGTGATCAACATGTAAACAGAAAAGGAAACTAACATGATGATTATTGTTATAACAGTGAAAACATGGGAAAGAGCAATTATTGGTATATAAACATGTAGTCAGAATGAGAGGACTAACCTATCCTTGGTACCCATCGGATCCTAAAATAATCCACAAAGGCACACTGATCAACAAATATTTGCATGAACTCTTCAATCGCAACTAGAGTGTTCGGCCCCCCTCTTGAGCAATACAAAATCCTGCCTAAATGCTTAAACATGTCTCGTTGAACATCAAAGTTGCAGCATTTCTTTAAAAGGCTTTTAACCCAAGCACGGCGAACATGCCAGAGGCATAACAGAACACGGCATTGAAAGGCACCTCTGCATTCGAGTGGTACAATATCAGCCTTCTTCACTTCAAACCAACATTGTGTAGGGGACAAATAAAAGGATCAGAGATTCAGAATGAACCAATTACCGGATATAAGAAGCCTCAAAAGAAGGATCATCCACTAAAAATGCATTGGGTCTCCATCTGGGGTCCTTGTTCTGGATGCGCTCAACAAGTGACAACATCCATTTTTGGATACCTTGACCAACACAACAGGAGGATATGACCCAGGCAACCGGAATTGCATTCCGAGATGGATCAAAAACAAGTAACGAGCATAGGGCATACTGTAAAATCCAAAAGAAAAAGGAAGAAGGTAAAAAACAGAACCCAAAAGTGCCTAGTCATTGTTACTACATCAGAACCTTAAATATTAAATCAGACCAGTTGTATAAATATCAATAGCAACATTTACTTAAATCCTAAACATTACCCAATGCAACAGCACATCCCATGAGATGAGTTTGAACCATCAAGTTGCATCTTTGGAAGTGTAAACAGCAAAAGAACATGGACATGCAAAGCATGGGAACAAAGAAAGAGAAAATTGGGATTTAAAAAAAAATCTAAGGTCATTCGAATTATTATTGGCCCAGATGGGACGCTAAATAACAAACTTTGGGTTGGTCTTAGTTAAATTTCCTACGATGAATTGATTTATTTATGTTTGGATTGTCTTAAGAGTCAATGGCACCCTTGTAATTTCCATATTTGCCAGAGTAGTTGTCATGTGTCTGTCTTATTTGGCTTCAAATTAGGGTAATTGGGTCATATAGACTCATATACGAAACCTATCAGTGGGACAGAATAGTTTCTCATCAAAAGTAGAAGTCCCACAGCTTGTAAATACCTATATTTCATTCCATACAAGTTGAATATTAAGAATTTGTGAGAAACTTTCAAAGCTTCTTGTGATGTTTGATGCAACCTTACTTTGCAGGTATTCCTAAGGAGTTCTAGGTGGATTTTCTGTACTTATTATAATTTTTGTCTCCCCCCCCCCCCGGGAGGGCCTCGCTACTACAAGTAGACGTTGCTAAGTGTTCTATCGACCTGCAACATCCATCTTATCCTATTTCCCTAACCCTTTGCCTTACATTTAACATCAAAATCTATATAGTAGCTGTTCTCACAAATTCCAGCATCTAGTTTCCTGAAACTCCTGAAAACAAACACTTTCTAATTAGCAAAACAATTCCAACTTTCTTCAATTCCCTAACCCCTAGCCTTTCCTTCAATCATCATAAACCCTAAATTAGCCCACAGGAAACAACTTGTCCATGGGACATTCCGAGTTTCCTGAATCTCTCTTACGTCAGAGATTTTAGACCTTGCTACTTCACCACTATCATTCCAAATTCTCAAATGTTTTGACAATAGTAAAGTTGAAAGGGAGGGGAGAGTAAAGGTTCATTTTGTTATTCATTCATGAATGTTTTGCATAATGCCAATTGAGTAACAACATGTGCTTCTCTGTTCTTATAATTCTTTTTTCCTTCCAACATGAACAATTCCCCCGTCCCTCTGACCTGTTCTACACTTTTTCGTCGTTGTTTTAAATTGTTACCCTGTTTTTACCTTCGCTGCCTAGCTCCACAACCTCTTTTGCTGATATTTTAAACAATTTCTTTATCCTACATTACATCAGCCGCTGATCATTCCAAAGACCAAGAACAATATTCTCCAAGTGAAGCTTTCTGCATAAATGACAGATGGGATGAGGCAATTGCGAACACCTGAAATTAAGATAAAGATAAGACATGAAAAGAACCAAACCTTTAGTTTATTCAAGCCAAATGCTGAATGAGAAGCAATGGAACCACTATGTCCATAACGAAGCATCTGTTGCAGCTGCCAATCTGTCTGTATCCCTAATATAAACGGTTCAGATCCAGAGTTATCTTGGAAGAAGAAAACATGCTTATGGTGGCGTTGCACCCACATCTTTACACTACATTCATCATTTGCATGTAACTCATGCGAGGAATTACGAATAAGCCTTTCCATATTACGGATATCATTGCGTGTAAGAAAATCATCACGATTATGTGGCCCTCCATGCCTCTGAACCTCCTCCGTGTGATGCTGGATTATATTGTCCAAACATACTCCCACATAAAGCATAGACATCACTTTCTGGCGGAGTTCCTCTGATATCCGAGGAGCATACATAGCCCTTGTTCCCACAGCATCCTGATCAAGTATACCATGACATGGAGCTCCTGTTTTATCCACATGGTTTCGCTGATTGTAGATGATCAAAGCAAGGAAGGGGCGGGTGTATAAGCGTTTAACAGTAAAATGGCACAGGCATCCTCGCATCATGTGGCGTCTACCAGGCCTGCTTCCCTTGCCAGAAGCAGGTTTAATGTTTGAGCTGTCCCCAAGACCAGACTCACTATCGCGGTAGTCTTCAGGACCATAAGAACACCAGTATCTAAAAAATAACAGACAATAAAATCAGAAATTTTTTAAAAAAAGCACAAAGACGAATGGATTCAATGTGAATTACAAATTACTCATCATATGCCCAATGCTTAAGAGTTAACCACAGAAATAAGAATATATCCGCATGTTCAAGGCAGAAAACTTGTTTCTCAAAAATTGATAGTAAGCAGGATGATTCATATGCTATCTAGTTTATAAAAGGAAAATATCAGGTTAGAAGGTTCCATTCAAACTGCCTATTATAATTCACATTCCAACTTACAGAATTGACATACAGTGTATATTCAAGATATCCATCAACCCTTGGTTTGCTGACACTCCCTTCAGCTCTCTTCCTTCTAGACTCGATGCGGAAACTGGCAGGGCATTCTGCATTAGCAGATTCTCCTTTTACAAAATCATCCACTCTAACAAAAGGAATTAGAGCAATGTCATCACCACCTTGACGACCACCTTCTACTTTCACCCAGTTTATTTGAGCTGCAGAAAACTCTGCGCAAGGAGGATCCTGCACCGGAAGGCTTAGAATGTCCTCCATTCTTGGCATCTGCAAGAAGAACAAAATAACCACTTGACAAACCAGCAGATGCAGAAACAACAAGAGGAGCAATTTATTACATTACCAGATAATGCAAGACACTACCTGTAGTGCCATAATAGCCTTTCTTTCCCTATCAGAGAATTTAGAGTTGGGAAACGGGTAGAGGAAAAGGAAACCATGATATAATATGCAAAAAATGCACAAAATGATAAACAGATGCATTTGGTCTGATTTGGTTGATATGAGAGAGAGTATGCCAAAATAGAAATGTATTGTCACAGGTCACTCAGACTTGATAAGTGAACCCTATTTGTCAACGATTTGCATCTTTTTGTTGTGAAGGATTCAGAGGTACAAGTAAAGGACAACGGATCCCCAACTCTACATTTCCAGATTTAACAGGAAATTTGAAAAATTACGTCCACAATAAATCAAACAACTTAAACCTCACAAAGAGGCTGCATGAAGCTAGTGAACCTTTTAATACAGGGAAGGTCCACTATGTTCTCCTTGTAACCGATTGTCTTTTTATTTCATGTGAAAACCACTCCCCTAGAGTTTAGACAGACACAAATGAACTGGCAAAATCTATCTGCAATTGTAAAATTGCAGTATCTTATGAATTAAAAAGTTCTGCCAAAATCACTTGAAAACATCAAAGGCAAAACAAAAAAGGTAAAAGTGCAACACAATCATATTAAAATGTGATTTAACTTTGGATTTTTAACTCTCGAACAACCAAGAATCCATTCGCATGAACATTAAGATCCCCAACTGTTGAAATCAACAGTGGCTAACCTTATTCCCATCCAATGTTTTAACCACTTGCAGATCTATCATGTTCTAGGAACACAAAGCTAGTCTTTTCAAAAGATTGAGAGGATTTCTCGGTATAAGTAACATGTTTTGTCAAAGTTCTGTAATAATGGAATCACACAAACTTAATTACAAACACAAAAACAGGGTAAAAAGGAGGGAAGACAGTCAAACAAACTATTCTTTTTATGCATACACTTAAGTATAACCCAGAAAGATCGATTTTGTATTTTTATTTCCCATTTTAACAGTTTCAAACAATTTTCAAAATTCTGATCAGGGACAGACATTATTTCTAATGAATGAACGAAAAACTAAACTAATAATAATGTCAAGAGTTTAAAAAAATGATCACAAGTTGTACCTTTCCTTCGTGACCCTTCATGTTTCCTCCAAGTCAACCTTTCTGGCACTTATCTGCTGGGGAATAAAATCAATATGAGGTAGGTAAATACAGCATTTACCAGGAAATATCATAGAATGCTATTCAAAGAGGCTGTTTGATATTCTTAAAAGCTTAGAAAAACAATTAGAAAATACCCAGAAAGGAAAATTGTGTAAATCAAACCAAAGACGTGTTGGGAGTGAAAGATAATTGGAAAAAACCCAGATGAGAAAACGTGTAGGAAACCCAAGAACAAACGGTGGCAAAAGAAAAGAAAGAGCCACTGGAAAATTAGAGAAAACAAAAGAAAAACAAGTTCAAAATAAGACTAAAAAAAATGATGCAAAACCTTTGAGAGATTATGGATTCTTGCAAGTTTCTCTGCGGAGCTCTCTCCTTCTTTCCCTCTCACTGTTCACTGTTCAGACAAGGGTGTGAAATAGGACCGTCAATTGGGCCATGATGACCCGAAGCCCGTCCTGCCTGCAAAAAATCACTAAAAGGGGTATGTAACGGGCTTTGATGAGCTTCCTAGCCCAACAGTCTCCACGTTGGTCTAGCCGGCCCCTAAAAATTAGATGATGAATGCGATACGAACTCAACGTAACTAAAAATTTAAAAATAATATGATCAACTAATATAAATAATAAATTAATTAATTTATATTTAGATATTAATAACATGGTTAACTAGAACTGTAAATAAAAAATAAATATTTTTTAATTTCTTTACATAGTATCACATGAATTATTTTAAAATTAAATAACATTTTATTAACACTACAATGGCATAAACAAAAAAAAAAATAATAATATGACACAAAAATGACATGACATGTATGTCACCATACCAAGGAGGAACAACTTATACGTTACATCGACCTGATTCTAATGGACTTAATTGTTTAAAATTGTTGATTTTATTTGAAATTTAACCTATTATTTTTTCGGTAAATTAGAAGGAGCACACTAAATTGGGTTTAATTGTAAAAAAAATATACAAAAAAATGTAAAATAAGAAAGTTCTTAGTTTTATATCTTAATTGTGTACAAGTATATAATTTGAAATTTACGAATTTTCTTTTGATATTTGTGTCCTCCCTTAAATCATTCGATTATTTTTGGAAACTATTTTTAAAAAAAATTATATTATACATTAAAAATCTCCTAATTTAATGAAAGATTTGATTCTTCCATTTATTTTGAGGATAAATCAGTTGGTTTGAATTTTAAATTTTGCAACAATATTATTTGTTGTCTTCTTGTTTTTTGGCTTTGAAGAAATTTATCAGTGCAAGTCCGAAATATTATTTCATCCTTATCATTCAATCTAAGCAATTACAAAGGTTTGATTTTATGATTTTATTAAGTTTATGTCTATCATTTTAAAAGTGATTATATTGTTATTTTTATATGCAAACACCATAATCGAAATTCATCATGTATATGCGTTTACAATATACCAATAACAGTGTAAAATTTTACTTATACAAAACATTGTACTGTTATATTTTGTCAAATATATATTTACATATAACTTCATTTTAACAGTCCAACTCTATTTTGAATTTGTTACTACATCCACAAAACTACTAAGTACTGTCTGTGTTACAGTGTTACATTATATTCTTACACTATGCGAGAAACACAGATGAACTTATATCTACAATGGCGGACTAGTAGGATTTTTCTTTCAAAGACAAAACCATGTAAATATTCAGGAAACGATTTAGGGCTTCTCGCGCGAGGAAGATGAAGCAATTTTTGGATCGGAAGAAGAAGTGGTAATCGTTTTCCGAAGATGAAACTTTTCGGGAATTAATATTCCTAAAATCTAGCGGTTAATCCTTATCACTGTATACCTAATTAATTTTAAGATATATTTTTAAAACCGTTTTTAAGAAAGTAATGTTCATAAAACTCAGCGGCTAAACCTTATCACTGTATACCTAATTAATGTTAAGATATATTTCTAAAACCATTTTTAGGAAAGTAAATTTTAGAAAATTGACAGTTAACTCTTTGTATCTCAGCAGTGTACTTCTTTATAGTACATTTTTTTTAGTATATATTTTTTTATAATTATGCCTAATTTAGTGTACTAGCTTTCAAATAACCCTTATTTTTTAAAAAATTATTAGCGATCCAATGGACTGAACCCCAGGTTTACTCATTAGATAGTCCTTGTGGGCCTTTATTGGGCCTAAATTGGACCAAAACTCAGTACCCCTGGGTTATCACACAAGTCAGGCCGATAGCCTTGGATAATAAAAGATTAGTCATGAAATTACATAAATTTATAATCTCAGTATTGTCTTCTTTTTTTTTGTCAAACCATTCGGTATCTGAAATTCATTTTGGACGTCGAGTAATTCGGATTCGAGCCAGGTAGGACCACAAGGGAGACAAAACTCTCCCTGCCGAACGCAACTGCATTCCTAAGACTCAAACTCGAGACCTTGGTTAAGGTAGAACAGTCCCTCACCAACTGATTTAACGCTCGTTAGTTAATCTCAATATTTTCATCAGTAAAGTTGAATGCTTTATTTGATTGAAAGCATCTCCAAACAGTTGACTTTTGCAAAAGGTCTCTTCCATGTATTAAATTGGCATCGACATATGGCCAATTAGAAATGCCCATATGCTTTATAATTTTGGGCACATTTAATTACCCTTGAGGATTTCCTTCTAATCACCCACAACATTTCTATATTTCCTTCCAATAGGAATTGATGAGGGTGATTGTGTATAATTTAAGACTATATAGTAGTTGTCAATCCGGAAGACAAGCAATTTTTAGTTAAAATATGATGGTGCTTTTTCACCGCATATGAATAGGGGGCGTACAAAACTGTGATGATCGAGATGGATCTGAGCTATATGGCTCTCATGATTTGCAATTGAATATTCAGGGGAATCCAGGGGAATGAAAACGGTAAGATATATAGTGGTTCACCAGCTGTGGAGCTCGGCTAGTCCACTCTTCAATGGAAGCTCTTGCTCCTTTTTCTTTATTGATCACTTGAAAGCTTATTCAGCACAATATCAAAGGAATTAAGGCCTTTCTATGGCTCTGTAGCCTCTAGGGTTGTCTCTCTCGAATCTGGACCCCTCTCCATGAAGGCTTTCCCTCATATTTATAGCATAATCCCTATTTCTAAGGGATTCCTGGTCATATCTTTTTCCTCCCCTTGCGGGACTTCCCTTTTAATTAGGAGAGGATCTTGGTTGATTGAGATTTCACGCCTTGATTGTCGCTTCTTACTGCTTTGGGACTGCTTGTTGTTGGCCAGTCGTTCATTCCATAACTCTTCTATCACCTTGCCCGGATCGAGCTTTAGGCCGGCTCCCCTTAGCTCAGGATTGCTTATCCGACCTCCCTCCTGGGTTGATCTCTTTGGTCTGAGCTCATACTTAAAATATTTTTCGGTATCATCAAAATACAATTCATAGAAATCACTTGACTTAGCCCTTTGGCGGGCGGGTTTCGAGGACCCTACTTAGTCTTTATGCGCCTTCAGTGCAATAGATTGCTTCTTCAGGCAATTTTTCTTGCAATTTTGAGTTACCCATGGAGGATTTGCTTTCAAAAAATTTGCCAGTGATTGTCTTTCATGGCCTCCCTTTCTCTGGTCTTAGCTGAGGATTAGTTTATTGAGCCTAGATTCTATGGCTAATTATAATACTTTCGTCACTACATGATCTGAAAAAAAAAAATATTAGATGGGATTCAGATCTCTAACATTCAAATTTTCTCAATTTACTAAGTGTTAAATAACTTAAACATTAATCCAATTCAAACCACAACCATTAACTAGTGTCCGGTGGATGATTTAACATTGATCAACTCTATGAATTTAATAGGGAAATAGATTCTAATGTATTTTATTTACAAAGAGTGAACCAAATGAAATTCCCTTTTGGTGATCTAGTTATGTTGACTGGACATAATGCAATCTCTAGGAATCAGATGCCTTCCTCCACCTTAAACGGCTTATATTTCTCTCTCATTAACAACCTCTCATCAATCAAAAAGGACACTTTGATCCGCATTTGACTACACTATCTATCTAGCATAAATAAATGTGCTTCATTTAACATTCTCTTCACATCCTCCAGTGATGTAGACTACCATGGAGTCCCAACTCCACCACAACCCACCTTGTGCCACCATTGAAAACCCACCAGAAACCGCCACCCATGCCCGACCGCCTCTATTCCGCAGATCAACATCTTGCAAAAAATGAAAAATAATTTGGTTTTTCGCTCGAAATGGGCTGAATTGAATGGTGCAATGGGGGATTTGGGCACATACATTCCTATAGTCTTGGCCTTGACACTAGCCAAGGACCTTAACCTTGGAACCACATTAATTTTCACTGGTGTCTACAATATTGTCACAGGGGCAATATATGGTGTCCCAATGCCAGTACAACCCATGAAGTCAATTGCTGCAGTTGCCATAACAGATCCTGATTTTGGGATCTCGGAGGCGATGGCTGCCGGAATTTGCACCGCCGGGATCTTATTTGTTTTGGGCGTCACGGGTTTGATGCAATTTGTGTATAGGCTAATTCCACTGTCTGTTGTGAGGGGAATTCAGCTAGCACAAGGCCTATCATTTGCAATGACTGCTGAGAAGTACATAAGAAATGTACAGAATTTTTCTAAGTCAAAGTCTATTGGGGAGAGGCATTGGTTGGGTTTGGATGGTTTGCTTTTAGCCCTTGTTTGTGCTTGTTTCTTCATGATTGTTAATGATGCAAATGAGGATAGAGAGAGAAACTGTGATTTGGGTGATGAAGAAAGTGTTGGAAGGAGGAGAAAATTGAGGAAAATCATAGTTTCTCTTCCTTCAGCCTTCATAATCTTTTTTTTGGGTGTGGTTTTGGCCATTATAAGGGGACCTAAAGTGGTCAAGGGGTTTAAATTGGGGCCATCTTCTATTGAAATTGTGAAGATTTCAAAGCATTCGTGGAAGGAAGGGTTCGTAAAGGGTACAGTTCCTCAATTGTCATTATCGGTCCTGAATTCAGTCATCGCTGTCTGTAAGTTGTCGACCGATCTGTTTCCGGGGAAGGACACGTCAGCAACATCGGTTTCTGTGACAGTGGGGGTAATGAACCTAGTGGGGTGCTGGTTTGGGGCAATGCCATGCTGCCATGGTGCAGGGGGGCTAGCTGGGCAGTACAAATTTGGTGGGAGGAGTGGTGGTTGTGTGGCACTTCTTGGTGCAGCTAAGTTGGTTTTGGGCTTGGTTTTGGGTAGCTCTTTGGTCAAGGTTTTGAATCAATTTCCTGTGGGAGTCTTGGGAGTTCTTCTTTTGTTTGCTGGGATTGAATTGGCCATTTGTTCAAGGGACATGAACTCCAAAGAAGAGTCCTTTGTGATGCTTCTGTGCACTGCTGTTTCTCTAGTGGGTTCCAGTGCAGCACTTGGCTTTTTCTGTGGGATTGTTGCTCACCTGCTTCTTAGGTTAAGAAATTGGGGTCATGATCAATCTTGTTCCACACTGTGGCTGCATGGAAACCCATAGCAATTCTTTTTCACATCATCTTTTCAACTTTTAAAATCCGAGATGTAGATAAGTTGGTCAGGAATCCAATTTATAAAGTTACCGAGTTTTAGAGTTTTTGTTTCTTCTTGGGGCCATCCACACTCATGTGGAACATGAGGATTATGTACATGAAACCGACTTAGTCATGTGTTTTATATTAATTATCGAGTACATACAATGAAATTGAAAGGGAAATCATAGAAAATGAAATGAGCTCCCTAGTAATCTAATAGAATTATTATACAGAACAAAGGCAAACCACATGTCGAATCTTATTTATTACATAAAGCTTAGATGACTAAGCTTCCAGATAATTACATCATTTAGAGACTTCTAAGGCTTGCAGAGATTGGCGCAGCTTTCAATGCACCTTTCCAGGCTTGCACCATCTGCAAGTAAAATCACATACAAATAGAGGAAAATAGTCATGTACAATTATAATCAAAGATCTTTTAGGTTAATATATTTAAGTAAGATATTAAATATTGTTCTTCAGATGCACGCAATCTTACGTAAATCACGCACATCATTTACACTCGGGTTTTACATGACTTAGGTGACTCAAAACCAGATGTAGGTTTACATGACATCGCTTGTTTGATCACTGAGCCAACTCATATGGGTTAAGCCGAGATTAGTTTATGCATAGATGGAATTCATATTTGCCACTATCAACATTGGGTTGCACAAACCAGACTATTGCTTATACAAGAGTGCTACCTTCCCTTAAAAAGTTGGTGCATTTGTGCACGCGTGCGTATGTGTGTGTGAGATAGAGAGAGAGAGAGATGCACAGATCACGATACCATAGCTAACAAGGATGCAAGATTCGAATGAACAACCAATCTCACAATAATACTGATAATCCGAGGGAGATTGAGGAACGCATTTTTGCAGGCAACTGCCATAACATGGCAACCTCTGTGATGGGTCTTTGCCAGTTTGGAGAATACACTCATTGTAGCATCCTCCCCAACAAGCATATACCCCATCCCCAGCAGTCTGGGCTGTGACATTTTTTGCTAAAACCAACACCACCAAAATAGCCATCACACCCACAATTCTAACACTTTTCCTCTCCATTGCCACCCTCTTTGGTCTTTACTCAAAAGTGTTACACCTTTGTGGTTTGAAATTGACTCAGAATTCTGGCTATGTATTGGACTTGTTCGACGTGGTTTGAAGAAATGCTACACTAAAATGCTAACTTTTCTAGGTACAGCAACGCACTCATTTAATGCTCATTACTCCGGTGTGTTCAGTACTGTACCATGCATCTGTTTTTTAGATAAGGAAACAATGGTTGTACAAATTGGTCGAGCCCATTGTGTTTTCGCTAATGCTCCCTTTGGTAGGAAAAATGGAAAGTAAAAGGAATGAAAAATAGAAGGAACACATTTTCTATCCTTCAAGGAAGGAAAGTAGGAATGATACACCTTCCTTCATTTGTGTTTGATTGGATGAATGGAAAATAAAAATGACTAATTTTTTTTTGTTGGCTAAAATTAAGGGTGACAATCGAGTCGTATCGTGTCAGATTCGTGTTGAGTCAATACGAGTTGGTGTCGAACATTAGTCATACTTAACTCAACTCATTTAACTAATTGTATCGTGTCGAGTTACGAGTTGACATGTTTATTTTCGTGTCGTGTTTGTGTTCGAGTTAATCAAGTTCGTGTCGAGTTCGAGTTCGAGTCGTGTCATTGTGGTAGTTAAAAATTTGCACCCCTAATTAAGATGAGAATAATATTTTTTAAATTTAAATTTTTTATTTTTTTTTATTTTTTATTTTTTATTTTTAAAAAATATATATATATAAATACATATTTTATCATTATATTTTTATATGAAATTAATGTATACATGATATATGTATATATTAAAATATATACAGACAAATAAGATACATTTAAACACAAATAATTAACTTTCATCTACTTTCCGTCCGATTTTGGAGGGATTGATTTTGGTGAGTTGGAAGGAAAGTTAATCCATCTGCTTTTCCATCCTTCCAACTTTCCTTCCTTACCAAACATGATGTTTTATTTATCCCTCTAACTTTCCACCCTTCCACTTTTCTATCATACCAAACGGAGCATAAGAGTGTCAAAATATGATATGATATAAAATTAGAGGGTTTTAGTCTTTTTTAAGTCACCCGTTTTGTAAACGAGTTGATTTGATACGATTAATAAACACGAATCGAGAGTACTTTTTGACAGAAATATGTTAAGACTCGACACAAACTTATCTCACCAAAATAAATTTATCTCACCCGACACGATTAATAGACTTAATTGTGGGGTTCACATAGAAGCCTTAGTAAATACTAAAATCACAATTATAGAGTCCAAACTATTTTACTTCAAGTCACTGACAAAGTTCCGATAGTATGGTACCGAAAAAGACACCTAAGTTGTACTTTGGGTATTTGGATCAAGTAACAGTCTTTTTTGTACTTCCTTTTTTTGCTTTTTTTAAGGGAGGTTTGAACATCTTCCGCATAAAAAAAAAGACATCTTTCTCTCTCGGCCACATTTTGCCAAAGATTTAAGACGAGAAGAAGAGTAGGGGATGAGGAGTTGAAGATGAAAGAGAGGAAGGTAGACTTATTATCGAATTCTACTCAAATTCGACTTAATATAATTTAGACCAATGAAAAATTTAAAACTATTTGAGCTCGCTCAAGATTCACTTAGAAAAAGACTCATTAAAATGATATGATACCTACCTACCTTCTTAATGAGACCACAACTTGCCATAGTCTCCTGCTTCTGATACTACCCACAAATCGATCTATCACTGTCAAATCATCCCAATAAGGTCCATACAACTCATACAGCTACACATTTAAAGAGATTGTCCTTATATGGCCTCAAAATTATATGGTGCTCCTCCTCAAACTTGGGGCTTATGGGGTCCCATCATATCATCTAACCACCTTGGCTGGACACATGCAGTCCTAACCCACAAGCCATACCGTAATTTTTTGCAGAAAATCTTATTATATAAAGATATAAAGACTACTACTCATACTCATTATTGTTCGCATCTTAGAATTTCGATAGTTAATAATTTAAAGTAATAAATTCGAGTCTCTTCCAAACGCTCTGATTGATCTATTACGTATCCTTTTTCAGATAATTGCATGTATTCTAATTTTACATAGCATCTAAAACTTCAAAGGGCACTTGAGTGTGATGATTCACATTAGAAAAAAAAAGATAAAGTTAAGCCTTTATGCAATCATTAAAGTGGTCATCATGGTGACACTAGTAGTACATCCTTGCTTTACCAAAAGGGTTATTAAACAATGAGGAGAGAAGTGTGGAGGGTGTGGAAAAGGGGCCAATAATGAATAAGGGTTCCTTATTTGCATCCAATAATGTCATGAATTGATCTTATTTGAATATTCTCTTTTAGTATATGTCAATAATTTAACAACATGATACACAACTCGCTAGACAAGAATTACTAAACAAATTGAGTCAATAATAACCCGATACGATTCGGGAGTATTTTTTAACAAAAACCTGTTAAGACCTGATACGAACTTGTCTCACCAATACGAATTTATCTTACCCAACACAATTACCGGACTTAATTGTGAGGTTCACATGGAAGCCTTAGTAAATAGTAAAATCACAATTATAGAGTCGAAACTATTTTCCTTCAAGTCATAGACAAAGGTCCCATATTATGGTACCGAAAAAGACACCGTACCTACTTGACAACCATTTGGGTCAAGTGACCGTCTTTTTTGTACTTACCCAACAAAAAACAGTCTTTTTTGTACTTCTATTTTTTTTTTGCTTTTTGTTAAGGGAGGTTTGGACATCTTTCACATAAAAAATTTGTTTCAAAAAAGTCAAAAAATGGTTCTATTTCCATGGAAATAATAACAATTACTGATTGAAGATCGAAATTTATAATTTTGAGGTGTTTGGGAGGGTTTCAAAATATTTTGGCATATTTTGAGACAACATGATACAAAAGTTCTTGAATTTACTATTTTACCCCCTAGGTGGCTGGTTGTTTTGGATAGAAGAATTGTTGGGTCTACTTAATTTGTCATTTTACGGATAAAAGTAGAGCAAAATGGTGGACTAAATATTGAATGCACCGGTGTTCACCAAGTTACAATTAATGATATAATATCACCGATCAATAATAAAACTCTAAATGAGAAAGGTGAATCCCACTTGAATTTACATGGCAGGAGAGTGAAAAATTATTTATTTATATGATATGTTAGTTATTAATTTTTGTAGGGTACATCTACTTATTTGTTTTAGTATTATTAGTTGATGATACCACATTATTTTATCACGTGGTATTACTGTTGTAATGAATATTTTCTCAAAATTGTGGGATCCACATTTTTTATTCTTGAAAAGTTGCAGTATTATTAGGTGATGAATTATTTATTTATTTTTATTCTTATATCAAACAAAACAATAAAAAAAATTATATCTTTTAATTTTTCATCCTTCCTATCAAATAACAAGGAAGGAAAGTATATTTATTTCCTCAAATGAAGAAAAGTTTATTTCTTATAATTTTTCATCCCTCATTTTTCCTTTGTACCATTAATTTTTTATCAGGGTCATAATATTTGACACGACGCAAAAATATGACACAAAATCAACAGTAAATTAGTGGATTTGAGTTGACTATTTTTTGACACATACCCATAAATGACGTAACACATTAACACGAATAATAAATAGATTGAGTTAGTGTCAACCAAAACAACATGAAATTGACACGATTAACACATTCAACTAGTTTATAGGATTAAAATGTTATTTTTTTATCAAGTATTTACATAATTCTTGCACACAAAAACATGTTTTTAATCATTTTTATTAATATGTCTATTAAATTAATTTTTAGTTTATAAAAAAAATATGAACATGGATTCAATTAAGTGACAATGGAATCTTAAACTTAAATAATCTTTAAATTTTTTATTGACGGGTTATATGAGTCAAGACGAACACGACATAATAATAAATAAGTTGGGTTGTCACCATATAATTAATTAAATAGATTGAGTTAAGGTCGACTAATGTTGACATAAACTCATAAATAACACAATACAAACACGCCTAGCACCACACAATTACCGCCCTAATTTTTGGAACAATGTTCTGTTTAAAGGTCTCATTAATGCCCTCCAAACAGAAACAGAGGTGTTTACAACCCAGCTACAATCAATAGTATTAATGATGATCAAGTGATCACCTAACACTGACAAAATTAAAAGAGGTGTTGGGAAAGTGGATAAGTCCTCATATCCATTGTAGAACTTAAACATTCATCTACAAGCTTAAAAATGCATTGTAATGTTAGTTTTAAGAGACAAAACATGAGCCATAAGAAGCAGAACCATCATGAGAAAGCACACCTATCACGCCCCATTCCGGTCTCCCAAGGATGAGACGAGACTAGGTTTTTGATACACCTGTTTACATATCTATAATCTAGATTAATAAAATATCAATTAATTTCACAAGTGTAAAATATCACTCATCACCTTAGTCAATAAGCATGATAGGAACCTGTCTCATAACCTGTATAAAATATATACCACCTGTACTAATTGTTTGTTTCCAAGGTTATAGACAGATACAAAACCCACACCCACCTAGCATACATCACAAAGTATGCTTGCAAAGTCTGTTTATAAATATATATATATTCTAGTTAAGTAACTATAATAATCTCTAATTTAACATAATATACAACCCAATAAATAATTATACAGCCCCTCAACCAGTATCATTTACTCATTTAAAACTAAATACATAATGAACATAGTACTATACAGACATTGTACAAAGCTCAACCAATTTGACAGTGGACTGATCTGTGCCTCCTTTCCTTATACTTGAAAAGGAAAAACTGTAGGGGTGTGAGCTGAACCACGCGCTCAGTGAGTATACATGCCATATATGAAATGAAAACGATAATAATACACAGAAATAGGTAAATACTATGTAAATACA
>CM042198.1:15810491-15838964 GCA_023539305.1 Ilex asprella | reverse complement strand
ATTAAATCAAGTTTTCTACTAGTAGTAAAAACTTTCAACCACCACAACATCATTAATATTTAAAAATGAAGGCTAGAAAATCTACTCAAAGATATCCAAAAGTAATAGTCATGTAGACATGTAAGAAGCGAAGATGTATGCTCTTCAAAGTAGTTGTACATTTATGTCATCGATCACCATTGGCAAAAATAGCATAGCTAGAGCCAACATGGTGTAGGAACTTTAAACTTCAACATTAGTGTATGTATAGTTCAAGAACCGCAAAAAATCTTAACAAAAAGGATTGTGATCGGAGACAATAATTAAATATTTTACAAGAAGAGAAGAAAAGATAACAGTAAAAGAGTCATATACCACAAAATCAATATCAGCCAATACTCAAAGAACAATCTACAACTGTCACAAGCTCGAGTGCAGGTAAATCTGCAGCGAACCTCCCAAATTTCAATGGGTTGATCTTCCCTCCACCATTTTAAGGTACTACACACAATAAGCAATAGCACACATTACTCATAGCAACAATATATAAATACTCAAGCAAAAATCTAAAATTGTTACAAGCTCACCTAATGGTAAATCTTCAATTGCTTGGATTGCTATTTTATGAGTCTCTCAAATTTCAATAAATTGGTCTTTCCTCCATCGTTTTATAGTACTACAACACTCAATATACAATATTAAACGTCCAGTCATAGCACAAAAATTTTAAAAATAAAATACTATATGCAAGTATGGCAGCAGCGTAACTATAGAAGGTTAGTTGTTCTTATTACAATTACTAATACACAAAAAAAATACATATACAGTAGTTTTACACAAAAATACAAATATTAATACACGTAAAAACACACAAACAAATACACAAAAAAGTAAATAAACACAAAAAATACATCAAAACACACATTGTGTTAACACGCACACTAACACACCAAAAACATGCACACACAAAAATAAATTAGTACACAAACACACGCACACCTGCGCACGCCATTATTAAAATACAAACACAAAATCACACTGTTAACACACAAGTTAATACATGAGAAAAATATACACCCTACACACTACCATACCAAAACACATACACACCCACACACTGTGTTAACAAACATTAATACTCCAAAAAATAAATATAATACATCAAAAAAACATGGACACCAACACACTATTACAGAAACACAAATACACCCTTTCACACACACTGTTAATACACACTAATACACTAAAAAATATACACATTAATACACCTAAACACATACACAACACACATTAATTCAAAAAATTACATTCACTCCATTCACTTGTAGTGTCAACACATGCTAATCCACTAAAAACACAGGCACTAATATACTAAAACACACTATTAAACAAACTCAAATGCAAACACAATAACACATCAAAACACACAAACACACACGGACATACTAATCAAACATATACATACATACCCACACACCGTATTAACGCATACCATGTAAACACACAAATTTATCGCAAACACACTAATACCACAAAAACACACTCATATATTGATACACCAAAGAAATACAAACACACTAATGCACAAAATACACACAAACTAATCATTATTCAAAATTAAAATAGTTAATTAAATTTCACAATATGGATCACTAATCAAAGTAACAATTTGCACATTTAGGTTCGGTGGGATGTGCAAAGTGTTTGTATGTATACTTAGATGTATTAGTGTGTGTTTTGAATGATATATTAATGTATGTTGTCTATGTATGTGTCCTTTTTTCATAACTTGTAAATTTAAAGATTCATGTAGAATACAACAATTAAATAAAGTTTTCTACTAGTAGTAAAAACTTTCAACCACCACAACATCACTAATATTTAAAAATGAAAGCTAGAACATCTAATCAAAGATATCCAAAAGCAATAGCCATGTAGACATGCAAGAAACAAACCTGTATACTCTTCAAAAGTAGTCGTACAGTTATGTCACTTGAACCTCGATTACCATTGACAAAAATAGCGTAGCTAGAGCCAACATGGTGTAGGAACTTCAAACTTCAACATTAGTGTCTGTATAGCTCAAGAACTGCAAGAAATCTTAAGCAAAGGATTGAGATCGGAGACAATAATTAAGGTGGCATTTGCTAACCACCCGTTTGGTGAATATATTTTTTTTTAACATCTCCGTTTTAAAAACAAGACTAATATATGGAAACATCCAAACAAACACGCGCACGAAGCTTAATGAGGTCTTGTTTTGCATGTTTAACTCTTATCATGAATATTTTTATTATTATTATTTTGCTATATTATTTGATTATTTCTTATTTTTTGGAATCTATTATTGTTTATTTGCGAGACTTTAACATATTTTTCCATTGAGCTTATGACCACAAGTAGCAACATAATCACCTAAGACCCTAGTCATATCACCCAAGCTACCTGCAATGACTTCGGCAGCTATCGAAACCTTTCTCTTCTTGATATTTTTGAAAGTGGGGGTGTCGATGGAAACATCCATGCCTTAGTCGTACTATGACTTGCTCCATTGGTCTAATTTTCATTGTTAATGCCTGTCGGGTCAACTTCATGGTGTGCATTTTCATTGTCATTCCCTCTAACCATTTCATCAAGATCCTTAACAAATTCTCCTGTTGCTCGACCCTTGCCAAATATAAATCCCCAATGTTTGTAGTATGACCAACATTTTTCACAAATTCCCCTAGCCTACTTATTCTTCTACAACAATTACATCATGAAAGAACATGCATTGAATAAGTGGAGTACCAAAAATAACAAAAGACCTCTATTAATTAAAAAGTGGTATATCAAACCAAATTACCTTTAAATACACCTTCCAGACATCATCAAAAGCAACCTCAATTTTGTTATCAGCGTCGTTAAACCCGAAGCCACTCGTGTTTATCATAGATTGTATACAATTATACTGCCTCTTCCACATTTTTATCTTTGAGTCGATGTTTGGTTGTGCACGAAGAGTGTTGTTGCCAATTTTCTGTTATAGCATCTGCAGATAGCCTGGTCTGAATGTACCATTAGGGCACTTCAACCTTGTTGCACATAGATACTTCAATGCATATAATAGTTGCCCCTCTTTTGCACTTGTCCATATTCTCCTGATATCTTTTTCCACTTGAATACCACTCATACTCTGCGAGCTGCCAACATTGACCATATTCGTTATCTATATATGTATGTATGCATGAATCAGTCTAAAATTAATATGCAATGTAAAATCAATTACAATATGGCAAATGTGGAATATATAGCATAATAACACCACCAAATAAATTGTGTTCCTTAACATTCTGGACAACCTGATGAAAAATGGGGCAGAGGAAGTATCAATAACACATTCCAAACATATTCACCATATAGTCTACTAATTGAAGGTCGCAAAATAAACCCCTCCCCCCAAAATTCATCTACTCATTCGCCAGGCATCGTACATTTCATTTGCTAACTGATTTCTCCAAGCAATCCATGCAGTAGAGGTCTCAACACTATCAACTAAGTTAGTGTTGGTATTGTCATCATCCTCATTAAGAACATACTCAAGTTTTTGGTCTTCCAATGGGTCAATTGGCATCTCATTTCTAATAAAATTATGTAACAGACAACAAGCAGCAATATTTTTGTTATGTGTGGGGATAGGGTAGAAACAGGCAGTTCGAAGGATTGCCCATCACATCTTGAGGAGAGCAAAACACCTCTTAATAACATTCCTAGCAGAGCAATGTTTTAGGTTGAAATATTCCTCGGCATTACAAGGAGCTGCCCTTCCACTTCCAAATTTGTCAAGATGGTATCTTCGACCCCTAAAACGAGCTAAGAAATCCTCTCCATTGGTATACCCAGCATCACATAAATAATAAGTGTTTGGCATAATTGTGTATATACCCATTAGTACACAATTTTCAAAAAAATAAACCAGGCACTAAAAAAATTTCCACTATAGCTACGGGTGCAGCTTAGGCTGGGCAACCCGATTTTAACCCGAGCCTAACTCAAAAAAATTAGAGCTTGGGCTAGGGTTTTTAATATTTGGGTTGGGCTTGGGTCAAAAAACTTCAACCCGAATTCAATTTGGGCTCGGGTTGAGTCATCGGGTTTACGAGTTCAATCCGAATTAATATTATATAAATACATTTTTATGCTAGGGTTACTCTTAGTGCCTCCCTTAGACATTCTCACTCTCAGTCTCTCACCGACTCTTAGTCTCTCACCGACTCTTAGTCTTTGCCTGACTCTTAGTCTCTCACCGACTCACACTCACTCACCTGCGCCTCCTCCCTCTCTCTCGTCTTCGCCTCTCTCTCTCTCTCTCAGAGCAGATCAAAGCAGATCTACTCTCTCAGAGAAAATCAGAGCAGCCTCCTTCGCCTTCATCAAGTATGCATATGACATTTGTGTTGTAGATCTACTTTGTGCCAGTTCCCCTCTCATTTACTGTCTATATTTGTAATCTATAGCTAGTGTGATTGTTATTAGTGATTCAGGTTTGTCAACAATCTTGTAATCAGATAAAGATAAGATTTTTCCATATTTGTGTTCGCAATCATTTATGGTGTCTCGATGCCTAAATATTCACTTCAATACTTGTGGGTTAGAGGAATTTGCGTTTACTGTGTTTGACAATCTCATTAGTTCTGTTGTCTTGTTGGGATGACGAGTATAGTCATTGGTATCTTTGACCCCCAAAAGGAGCTAAGAAACCCTCGCCATTGGTGTACCCAGCATCACATAAATAATATGTGTTTGGCGTAATTGTGTACATACCCATTAGTACACAATTTCCACAAAATAAACAAGGCACTAACAATTTCCATTGTAGCTTACCCCGTTGAACACGTAACTCAGTACGTCTTGTAACTGCGTCGCGAAGGACTCTTGAATCTGCCACCGATCCCTCCCAACCAGGCAAAACATAAATGATTCTCAAGTCGGGCGCACATACACCTAACACACTTGTTGCAATTTTTTCCTTCCTTGTCATATATCTTGTTTCCAGCATAAGTGGCACTTTGGCTCTAATGTGAGTGTCATCTAAAGCCCCAACATAGTTTTATACAATTTTCTTTTACTTACGGTTAATAAAATTAATATTATACATTTATGCTTAATGACATCACGTTTGATATTTAGAAATTCACCCGAAACAGGCCAAAAATCAAAAAACACTCTGCATAAAAATCATACCCATAAATTAAAAATAATTAAAATAATAATTATAAACTTTTACAAACAACGAGATTAATTAAAGTTATTTACAATTTTCTCTTTGAACTTAAACTATTTATAATTCATACCAATAAATTTTCATATTTCATAAGTGAGCCGTTGTAGTCATTGTTACTACTTGTTCTTCTCCCTTGTTTCTCTTTTCTCCCTATACTTTGTCCTAAAGTGTTGATTGTGTGGTTAGTTTCAAAGTTGTTAATATGATGAATGGAAAAAAAAAAGTCAATGCGGTGTGGATCATGGGTGGGCATCATTAGACAATGGGTAAGCACAACAAAAATAATATGAAAATTTTGTACAACATCTATAGCTGACTTTTTTTTTCAGGTTGGGCAAGTGCCCCTCTTGGGCTAATGCTGGTTCCGCCCATGGTTGGTTGTTATGATTTGGTGTACTATTTTTGCTATGATTTGTAAGGTGGTTTAGTTGAGAGGTGACAATAAGTTCTTGTATTGGTAGTTTGTTGTGTTGTGAATTTGGGAACTACTAGTAAAGGGGAAAAAAGTGGGGTTGGATTGGATTTTATTATTCTTATTATAATTACTTCATATGATTTTTATATTAGCAGTACAATCAATATTGATAGGTTTTAATTTTAGCAGTGTCATTTGTAGAATGTATGAGAAAATAAATTTGTTGAACAATATTTATAGTACTATTACAACATGTGGACTTATTACAATGCAAGATTACAGGGAAACAAATTTACATAATCAGTGGAGCAAATCAAGAGAGCATGTGTGGTTTATATTAGCTATAGAATTGCAGTAAGCAGTGAGGGAATTAAGTGATCAGATCTGACTTCCTTCATTGATCACGAGGAAAAGATAATTGGGAGAAGAAGACAGTGAGGGTATTAATGTAATTTAACTTTTTATGTTAAATTGGGAGAAGAAGACTATTATCATCACAAAATTGGTATCGACACTTGTAATGCCCAAATCAAATAAACACCTCCCTCCGGTTGTCAAATCCTGACCGGTCTTAGGCAGACTGGTCCGCTTCTTGAAAGGACCTGTGGTGATGCTTAGAGAGAAGTACCCCAAGCTCGGGAGTGTTTTCACTCTAAGGGCATGTTTGCTATGTTTTTTGGGATAAGTTTGGATTGGCTTGATGAAACCCTAGTTTGATCCAAAGATGGGACTCAAAGATGGGATTCAACTTTTAATGTTGTTCATACCCATGTTTGGCATGCGCAGGGATATATGATTATTATGGTAATATATTTGTATATAAATGACTATTTTGTCCTTTACCTAATTTGTATATATGAGGTATATAGGATATAAAGGGATATAAATGTCATTTGTATGTTAAACCCCCAAATCCACACATAAAACCCACCCCTCCTTGGGTTTCATGAAACCCATGAATGAGGGTTTTATGACCGGGCCGGGTTTGAAATCCTATCCCTACTTTATACATACCAAACATGGGTTTAAGGAGGTTTACTCCCTAACCCATGTTCTCAAACCCCCCCCCCAAACCTCTATACCGAATACACCCTAAATCTATTGAACGAGAATATCACTTTCTTAATTGCCCTAGAGGTCTCTACCAATTTCTTTAAGGCGTCGGAGTCCGATCTCAGCGAGCAAGAGGTGTACCAGTTCAATGTGCCCACTTTCGGGCCTAGGGTAGTCTTCAATGTTGATTACTCCATAAGGCAAGAGCAGTTCAAATTCTTCCCAGAGTCTCTGAGAGACAATAAATTGAAGGGTAATGTGCCGATAACCTGGTCTGAATGTACCATTTGAGAATTTTAACCCTATTGAACATAGATACTTCAGTGCATATAATAGTTGCCCCCTCTTCTGCACTTGTCCATATTTGTCTGGTATCTTTTTCCACTTGAATACCACTCATACTCTGCGAGCTACCAACACTAACCATATTCGTTATATATATATATATATCTATGTATGTGTGTGTATGTATCAGTCTAAAGCGAATATGTAATGTAAAATCAATTACAATACGACAAATGTGGAATATATAGCATAACAATACCACCAAATAAATTGTATTCCTGAACATTCTGGACAACAATTAATCAAACCAGAAAAGTGGGGGCAGAGGAAGTACCAATAACACATTCCAAACATATCCACCATTTAGTCTACTAATTGAAGGTTGCAAAATAACCCCTTCCCCCCAAAATTCATCTACCCATTTGCTAGGCATTGTACGTTTCATTCGCCAACTAATTTCTCCAAGCAATCCACGCAGTTAAGGTCTCAACACTGTCAACTACGTTGGTGTTAGTATTGTCATTGTCCTCATTAAGAACATACTCAAGTATTTGGTCTTCCAATGGGTCAACTGACATCTCATTTATAATAAAATTATGTAACAGACAACAAGCAACAATAATTTTGTTATGTGTGGGGACAGGGTAGAAACAGGCAGTTCAAAGGATTGTCCATCACATCTTGAGGAGAGTAAAACACCTCTCAATAACATTCCTGGCAGAGGAATGTTTTAGGTTGAAATATTCCCCGGCATTACGAGGAGCTGCCCTTCCACTTCCAAATTCGTCAAGATGGTATCTTTGACCCCTAAAAGGAGCTAAGAAACCCTCGCCATTGGTGTACCCAGCATTACATAAATAATATGTGTTTGGCGTAATTGTGTAAATACCCATTAGTACACAATTTCCACAAAATAAACAAGGCACTAAAAAATTTACTATAGCTTACCCCGTTGAACACGTAACTTAGTACGCCTTGTAACTGCGTCGCGGAGGACTCTTGAATTTGCCACCGATCCCTCCCAACCAGGCAAAACATAAATGATTCTCATGTCGGGTGCACATACTCCTAACTAATTTGTTGCAATTTTCCTCTTCCTTGTCATATATCTTGTTTGCTGCATAAGTGGCACTTTGGCTCTAATGTGAGTTCATCTAAAGCCCCAACACAGTTCCATACAATAGGAAATAAACATATTATCAACTAATATTTCACTAACTACGTACTACGTGATATGACAACTCAAAGGTGAATATACTTTAAAAAAAACTCTCAATACCTTAACAAACTGCCACTTATGATTTGTTCATTCTGGTGTAATTGGATCAGGGACTGCAAGCAATAATCGATGTAGCCTAAGAACCGCCAACAACACTGCTTTGAAATGCTTGCTAACTGTCTCACCTGATTGAATGAAACTGAATTTGATTGGTCTATTCTTATGATCATAACTAATAATGCTCAAGAATATAGCTATCATCTCTTCAATGCTAACATTCCTTGTACAAATGAGCCCACCAACCTATTCAACTAGTGTGCACAATCTAGAAAAATATCGTTTGTCCATCATAAGTTGATTGTAGCATGTTATATCACTATCTCCTATCAATCTATTAAGGTGACAGTGATAAATTTAAGAGTAGAATTGTAAATTGGACATGCATGTTTTTCTTTTCCTTTCATTTTTCATCTAATACTAAATGATAGAAAATATCTCTTTCTTATTTTCCTTCTCTCCTACCAAACAAAAACGAGAAAAAATAATTTTCTTTTCTTTAAAGGATGGAAAGTTTATTCCTTCCACTTTTTCTTCTTTCCTTCTTTTCATTCTTCGTATTTAATGGACCATTAAAATTGGGTTATTGACAACTAATAAAAATTTCATTTTAAGTTTCAGCAAATTATCCAAAAGGCCAACTTTAACAAGTACCATCTCGCCAATGACTTCCAACTGAATTGCAACAAAGAGATAGAAAATAATAAGAAAAGTTGAGAGAATATTTCCCTATTATGGTGGGTACGTGCACGCACGCACTTATGCCAATGGTAAGATTCATTAGCAAGTTACAGGTACATGCTATGCTAGACAGGGGTGGGTTAGCTTCGTTATTTGTAAGTGTTGGGCTCGAGCTTGGAAATCATGGTTACTGTGGAAAATCTCCAACCAAATAAGGTTACTGTGGGCGCTTCGGGAATAATTTACCCAATCGACCATTGTTATCCCATTTACACCCCAAACCAAACAGGGTGTGTGTTGGTTTCTTCCATCCAATATACAATTAAAAATTAGTCATGGACCATAAATAATTAGTTAAATGTCAATCAAACAAGGGGTGGGTTGGATTAACCTTCATGTCAATAAGCAAAAGACTCCAAGCCGAACCATGAGCCGTACTACCTAGTTCATTCAGCAGGCCCAACCTAAAACAAACAAATAAGCAAAAGACTATCCTATCCTCCAATTCCAGTGCACCACCACCACCTTGCACGCCATTTTTTAAGCATAATAATAATTAGGGCAAGTTATGTTTTACCCCCTTGTGGTTTGCCCTCATAGCACTTTGCTCCCTTGTGGTTCAAAAATAAGCACATAATCCTCATGTAGTTCTGGACCAAGTTGCTACTGTTATAATTTCCATCCAACTTGACGGAAATTGTGGTGCACGTGCCCAATTTCAGAGTGGTTGTGCCGAAAATTTTAGCCAAAGTCAATAATTAATTGTAAAAAGGCAAAAAAAACCCCCCTGTCTTCTTCAATCTATTGTCAAAGGACCCATGCTTTCCCCATCATCATCCTCATTTCTTCCAGCCAAACCCACCACCACCACTAGCCATTTTTTACTTTTCTAGGCTAACCCAAATCAGTAGCAAGAGTCTTCTTTCTTCCGGTTGAACTTTCTACCCCAACCCACCATATCAAATTGATCACTTTCAATTTCAATTTCAACTAGAAAATCAAAATCTAGATCACATCCAAAAATAAAAACCCAAAATTAATTTCGATTCTGATTTTGTTTAAATTTTGCAACAAATTAACGAGATGTTGCTATGTTTCAACAAATAAGAGACTATGTTGGCTGTAGGGGCGGAGCCAGAAAATTATTTTTGGGCGGGCACTTTTTTTTTTTCGGAAGGTATCTGGGTGGGCACTTAGACACTATAAAAAGTTTATATTTTCTTTTACTTACGGTCAATAAAATTAATATTATATATTTATGCTTAATGACATCACGTTTGATATTTAAAAATTCTCTCGAAAAGGCCAAAAATCAAAAAGCACTCTGTATAAAATCATACCCATAAATTAAAAACAACTAAAAATACTAATTATAAACTTTTAAAAACAATGTGATTAATTAAAGTTATTTACAATTTTCTCTTTGAACTGGAATTATTTACAATTCGTACCAATAAATTTTCATATTTCATAAGTGAGGCATTGTAGTCACTCTTACTACTTGTTCTTCTCTCTTGTTTCTCTTTTCTCCCTATACTCTGTCCTGAAGTGTTGATTGTGTGGTTAGCTTCAAAGTTGTTAATAAAATGAATGACAAAAAAGGGAGTCAATGTGGTGTGGATCATGGGTGGGCACCAATAAACAATGGGTAAGCACAACAAAAACAATATGAAAATTGTGTATAACATATATAGCTGATTTTTTTTTCAGGGTGGGCTAGTGCTGGCTCCGCCTATGGTTGGTTGCTATGATTTGTTGCACTGTTTTACTATGATTTGTAAGGTGGTTTGGTTGAGAGATCATTTGTAGAATGTATGAGAGAATGAATTTGTTGAACAATATGTATAGTACTGTTATAACATGTGGACTTATTAGAATGCAAGATTACAGGGAGACAAATTTACATAATCAATGGAGCAAATCAAGAGAACATGTGTGATTTACATTAGCTACAGAATTGTAGTAATCAGCGAGGGAATTAAGTGATCAAATCTGACTTCCTTCATTAATGAGGAGGAGAAGATAGTGAGGGTATTAATATAATTTAACTTTTTCTGTTAACGGTGTAAGTTGTGTGAATTGGTTCAAAATTATATGGGGGTTATGGGCTTATTTTTAAACTACAAGGGGGAAAAGTGCTACGGAGGCAAACAAAAAGGGAGTAAAATGAAATTTTTCCTAAAAATTATAGCACAAACTACTGTACACCACAATCAGAAGAATGTATAGTTGAACGTTCCTTCTTCCTTATCATTTCGTTATCTTAAAGTCTTCTATCAGGTTTAAAACTCTTCCTTCCACTCCAATTACTCCTCCTTCCTTCCTTTGTTTCTTTCTTTCTTTCTTTCTTTCCTACTTAATTAATTCACATCATTCTGCAAAAAAAAATCCAGCCTTTTTGTTTTTAAGTTTTTAGATCTCAAAAAAATAAAAAATAAAAATAATTATTGTACCCCACTCCTCATTTGGGGATTTTGTTTTGGTTCTTTTTTTTGTTTTTTTTTTGTTTAGTTTCAAGTTTTTGATGGTCATGGTGGTAGGACTGTCAAAATCTAGCACGACAAGATTAACCGATACGAATTAAGCGAGTTTGGGTGAGACCTTAACGGGTTCAGGTGATAAACGGGTTAGTCCGTTTAACACGTTTAATAAACGGGTCGTGTTCGGGTGAGACATGTCAACCCGTTTATAACCCGTTTAAATAAAATTAACATAATAATTAATTAATAATTATTAAAAAAAATTAACCAATTTTTTTTTTAATGATAGCTACACAAACAATACAGGGAGAATTACATCAAGACTTCTGAGGTTTGTTACTTAATCACTCAGACTCCCTGACATTTAAAATATTACACACAGACCCCTTCAGGTTTGTACCCACGAAACACTTAAACCCTCTTTAATAAATTACACTTAGATCTCATAAAGTTTGTAGGTATATAATATTTAGACCATTTAAGTTTAAAATATTATATTTAGACCAAAAATACTCTAATGAAATAAAGAATATCAAATATTTTAAATTTTATAATTAAAATTCATATTTTATTGTATCATTTATTGATATAAAATTAAAAATAAAAAATTAATTTTTTTAAAAAAAATCGTAATTAGTATACAATTATACTATCTATTGGAATAAAACTAAAAAAATCAAATAAGGGATCTAAGTCATTCATAGTAGAGCATAAATTTTATATCCAAAATTCATGTTCTATTATTTCATTTATTGAAATAAAATCAAAATTAAAATCTAGTTTTTTTAAAAAAAAATCGTAGTTAGTATATAATTATACTTTCTATTAGAATAAAACTAAAAAATTAAACAATGGGTCAAACTGTAATGTACACAATATCTTTTAGTTTTAATTGGGATAGTTTGGTATTTTAATTTGATTGTTTAAACGACCAAATTAAATTTCAATAGACAATATAATTACATATTAATTACGATTTTTTAAGAAAAAATTGAATTTTTATTTTTGATTTTATTTCAATAAAAGATACAATAGACCAAAAAAATTAATTGTAAACTTTAAAATATTTGATATTTTATCTTTAATTAAATTATTTTTGGTTTAAATATAATATTTTAAACTTAAGGAATCTAAGTAACATATGTTTACAAAATTTAGGGAGTTTGGGTGTAATTTATTAATCGATATATTTACAGCAGGGATCTAAGTGTTACGTGCGTACAAACTTTAGGAGATCTGTGTGTAATATTTTAAATGTCAGTAAATTTAAGTGATTAAATGACAAATGTCAAAGATTCTAGGTTTAATTATCCAATAAAATATATAAAGTTATTTTTCTTACTCCTATTCTAATTCCATCTGAAGCTTTGGTGTTGCCTGTTACGCCTCCACTCTCCAAGTCCCGGCCGTCCTCTCTCTCTCTCTCTCTCTCTCTCTCTCTCCGAGCTTTGGTGTTGCTCCTCTCTCCATCTACACTGAACCGAACGGCTGAAGCTTGAGTCGCTGACCACGGTAAATCTGTATTTATATCGGTATTGCCTCAGTTTTTTCGATCCACAAGCTGTCTGTATTTAGATCTGTATTAGATCGATATTGCCTCACCTGTTTTTTCGTGATCGGCTGACACCGATAGAACAGCCTGCATCTGTATTTCATCTTCAAGTTCGGGACTTACCTTCGTCATTTGTCCAGTCCTGCGTTCTGTTCATGAAAGTTATACAAGAAAGTGATTTACACAATTCGAAAATCAATGAAGACTGTAATGGGTCTCAAAAAGTAAACAATTTCAAGAAAAGGGTTAATGTTTCTCATTCCAATTTTATGAATGTTAATGTTCTGGAAGATATGTTGGCCTGATAACAAACTTCATGAAGCTGAATGCATATTTTTTGAAATGCTATTTAATTTAGTTTATACTGTTTATTTTTATATACTGTTTAATTTAGGTGCTGTCATGTGATTTATATACTGTTTATTTTCAATATGTCAATTTTGGTCCATTCTTAGTTGTAACTCTACTCGCAAAGTTTCTATCTTTATTGCCAGTGCTATACCACACTCTCCAATTGTTCTCTCTCTCTCTCTCACTCGTAGTATCTTCTAACTTTTTTGTTTCTTTGGTTCCCATTTCGCAGTGTTAGGGTAGAGTTTTTCGTCCAATCAAGCCATCTGATCCGAGCCATCCAACAAATCCATGGAGGTGGACCACAAGTTCTTCAATGTTGGTCTCCTAGTCGTCGCGACTATTATCGTCGCAAAATTGGTATCGGCACTTGTATTGCCCAAATCAAAGAAACGCCTCCCGCCGGTTGTCAAATCCTGGCCGGTCTTTGGCGGACTGGTCCGCTTCTTAAAAGGACCTGTGGTGATGCTCAGAGAGGAGTACCCCAAGCTCGGGAGTGTTTTCACTCTAAATTTGTTGAACAAGAATATCACTTTCGTCATTGGCCCAGAGGTCTCTGCCCATTTCTTTAAGGCGTCGGAGTCCGATCTCAGCCAGGAAGAGGTGTACCAGTTCAATGTGCCCACTTTCGGGCCTGGGGTAGTCTTCGATGTTGATTACTCCGTAAGGCAAGAGCAGTTCAGATTCTTCACAGAGTCTCTGAGAGTCAATAAATTGAAGGGTTATGTGGATCAGATGGTTATGGAAGCTGAGGTATTACATCTCTTTTGTTTGCCCGTTCAATTTTTCGGATCTACATTTTGGATTTTTGATGAACTTCTCTACTTTGGTCAATTTGAACTCCAGAAATGCTAATTTTAACTTACCACATCTAGTTCTTTGGATCAATGTTATGTGGATCATGGGTCGTTTTGGTATGTGGTACGAGTGGATACATAGTACGACTCTTTTTTAAATACGCAATATTTTGTTTTGAAACTCTTATGAAAATCGTTTCCCTATTATACAATATTATATATTATAAAATATTTATAAAAACTAAGTTAGTTACCATTTATCTTTGTATTTTTTTCTATTATTTAAAATAATATATAATTATAAATTTATATACATGTAGTCAATTAATATATATTTTATATTTGTGCTACATGTTCTAAAGCGAATTGATTTAGGATTAGTATTATAATCTAGGATTGTCTATTTTGGTGACCTGAATTGCAAACTCACCTCGTTTGGGATTGATGTATCCAAATCGTGAGTCGTTAAGGGTTTAGTGAATTGTGGTAATCATGCTCTCGACACGTAGAGAATCTTTGCCCTGAGCTGTAGGGTTGTTGTAACTCCTTTGTATTGTGGCATTTTACCCTACTCTATTGCTATCTTTGGTTTGGTTTAAGTGCAAGGACAATTTAACTGCTGAATGTTACAGTTGAGATGAAATATTATAGAATTTCACAATAACAGAATGATTGGGATGAGCTGAAGTTGGATTTTGTAAATTTTTGTATCCAAATGTGCTCTAACCTCAATTTTGGCTTGTCTACATTTCAATTTTGGATTTCTCATAATCTCATAAAATAGACTTTCTGATGCTACTGGAAATCTAGTGCGCATCTTTGGCCTATTCATGATTCTTTGCAACCCCTTAAATGCTTATAAATTATGTGGTGATGTGCATCAGTTATGTGGCTTGCCTCTGATAGCATAATCCTTGGACATTCTCCTTGAGTTGTCATGGAATTCATATCTAATTGCTCATTGATGTGAGTATATGGATGTTTGATTTTCTTTTACATAATCATAGTGTACTAAGATCATAGGGATTCTAGTCATAGAAACAGTCTATCTATATGCGGAGTAAGGTTGTGTACATTTGACTGTCTCTTGACCTCCCAATGATGGGAGACTCGTGCACTAGGCTGTCCTATTGTTCCATTTGGAGAATTAGGCTGGAGCTCTTAGTGGAGGTCTTGGGAGGATCTGAGCAAACTATGCTCAAATTCATGTAATTTTGTTGTCGTCCTTAATTTTTTGGTACTCTGGAAACAAGCTCGTTTCTTTAGGTCTTTTGTAGAGTCTTTGGAAGTTTTAATTTTTTTCGGATGCTGTAGTTTCATTGATTTTCCTTGCAACTATTATTTAACTATCTTTTCTTTTTTACAATCATTTAACTATCGCTGCCTGTCTTGAAAAATAGATACATAGGAAATGACACACTTTGTGGTTCAGAGATTACCTAGCTAATTCTGCTTTGTCCTTCTTTATTCAATCGTTTTATTTAGGAATGGCTCCTACAATGATCTTCTATTGAATAAGATGTTTACAATCTGGGGATGAATGTGGTTCATGCTTCCATTGTAGCGGTTCTCTTGCATTTAGTCTAGGTTAGGACTCGCACCATTCCATAGGACTCTGATGGAGTTATTTAAAAATTGGAAGTTTTTATAAGGGCAACATTTCTGATATGGAAAATAAGTACAGATGGATTCTAGTTTTCTGGGGCAACACATCTAGAAATTCAAACTTTAATATTTGTTGCACTAGTCTTCCCACCCTTTATGAAGCTGCATGTTCAATTTCTCAGGGTGACCTTCATTTCACAGTTTCTCTCTCACACTCAGTGTATATGTGCATGTTTGCGCGCGCCTGTGTTTGTGTGATGGCAAGAGTATCTCCCTTTGCCCTGTGGGTGGGAATATTAAGCCAAAAAAATACCACAAACTCAATGATGAAGGCAAAGAACAAAAGTGGATACTGACTCGTTCAAATATCTACGTTGATTATTTGTTATGGAACTACTTGATCTTGAGATTGTCTTTTGCAGAACTAACTGTGAGTTTTCTTTTAGGAGATTTGGTGCTAATTAGGAGATGCATGTTTCCTTTCTCTTTGCATTTGACCTGTGCAGGAATACTTCTCAAAATGGGGGAACAGCGGTGAGGTGGACATAAAATATGAACTGGAGCATCTAATTATCATAACAGCCAGTAGATGCCTTTTGGGTGAAGAAGTTCGTAATAAGCTCTTTGATGACGTGTCGGCTCTCTTCCATGATCTCGATAGTGGTATGCTCCCCATCAGTGTTATCTTCCCATACCTTCCTATCCCAGCCCACCGCCGCCGTGACCAAGCTCGCAAGAAGCTTGCAGATATATTTGCTACCATTATAGCTTCCCGTAAACAAACTGGCAAGTCAGAAAATGACATGTTACAGTGCTTTATGGAGTCCAAGTACAAAGATGGCCGCCAAACAACCGAGTCTGAGGTCACTGGCCTGCTTATTGCTGCTCTCTTTGCCGGTCAACACACTAGTTCCATTACTTCCACCTGGACTGGGGCATACCTCCTCCGTCACAAGGAATACATGACTGCTGTGTTGGATGAGCAGAAGAACCTGATGAGAAAGCATGGGAACAAGGTTGATCATGATATCTTGTCTGAGATGGAAGTCTTGTACCGGTGCATGAAGGAAGCCCTGAGACTCCACCCTCCTTTGATAATGCTTTTGCGTACCTCACATGGCGATTTCAGTGTTACAACCAGGGAAGGGAAAGAGTATGACATTCCGAAGGGCCATATTGTCGCCACATCTCCTGCTTTTGCCAATCGACTTCCACATGTATATAAGGATCCAGATTCATATGACCCTGACAGGTTTTCTCCTGGGAGAGAAGAAGATAAGGTAGCTGGGGCATTCTCTTATATATCTTTTGGTGGTGGCAGGCATGGTTGTCTTGGGGAACCATTTGCATATCTGCAGATAAAGGCAATATGGAGTCACTTGTTGAGAAATTTTGAGTTGGAACTGATCTCACCTTTCCCGGAGATTGACTGGAATGCTATGGTTGTGGGTGTAAAAGGGAAGGTTATGGTGCGGTACAAGCGCAGGGAGCTTTCGGTTAGCTAACTAGTAGCAAAATGGTTGCCAGATCATTGTGAATCCTTTGGTTGTTTAAATTATGCGCTTGGCCTCTAGGTTGCCATTACCTTTTTTTTGATATGCTTATTTCAGCGTCCATGTCTTTCCCTTAATATGTGTTTCTTCAAATGACTTTTGAGTTGTTTTTATTGGATTGTGGTAATTTCAGTTTGTATTGGAATTAGTTTCATCTTATTGTTATGTTTTCATGATGTTGGTAATTTCTAGAACATTGGTTTTGTTGACTTTGTGTTCAACCTTGGGGTGTTCATGTTGAGTTTGATTTGATCCTGGGATAATCTACAATCATATTTCGTTAGTATACAGTGGCACCACACCACCCCACCTTGGAAAAGCAGTGGAGTCCACCTCGATGCAGAAGCCTTTTGAACGTGTCCTTTTAGGCATTTCAGTCCTCTGACGCACTTGTCTTGAAAAGGCTAAAAACAACTGCCCGTGCTTATTGTGCCCCTTTTGAGCACCGAAATCAGAGATAGAGGTCTAAGATTTAAGGTAAGAGGTGATAATCCTAGTCATAATACCTGCTGCATTATAGTATTAATCACAATATATAATTGTTGAGTGTCCATTTAAATTTCTGATGCGCAGTATTGGATGAAATTCCAATTCCTGTCTATTATCCACAAAAGAGACCAAAAGTGCCTTCTTTTACGAGTAATGGAGTTGTGGTATTATCTGATTCTGATTCCAGACAATTGTACATTGCTAAGGGATTCCATTCGACAAAGAATGAGGCCCGTTTGTTCATAATACCAAGCTTTTCGTGTTCCTTTTATCTTCTTACTGTGCATTTGTGTCCTGAAACACACACACGAGGAAGTAATAAATCCACAATCCACACTCACACTTTTACCACCAGGTACCTGTACACCATGAAATTGTCTGGAAAACATACACGTTGTACACTCTATCACCATGTTCACATAGGCTATCATGCCTTGATATAAAATAAGGAAAATGCTATTTAGACCTTTGAGAACCTTATTTAGGGATTTAATGATGTACAACCATTAGATTAGTTGTAGGCTCCATCTAACATTGGAACTCACAACTAATCTAATGGTTACATTGAAGTCACGTCATTAAGTCCCTAAATAAAATTTTCAAATAAAGTCTCTATAACATTGCTCATAAAATAATGGGTCTTAGCCACATTACTTGTCAGAAACTTTCTTACTTTTAATCTTTGCTTTTGTCCTGGTAGGTACTGACCAGTTTTGATAATAGTAAAATGGACCAAAAATCTGCTCAGGTATGCATATGGCATTTGTGTTGTAGATCTACTTTGTGCCCGTTACCCTCTCATTTACTATCTATATTTGTAATCGGTAGCTAGTGTGATTGTTACTAGTGATTCAGGTTTGTCAACAGTCATGTAATCAGATAAAAATCATATTTTTCCATATTTGTGTTCGCAATCATTTATGGTGTCTCAATGCCTAAATATGCACTTCAATACTTGTGGGTCAGAGAAATATGTCTTTACTGTGTTTGACAATTTCATTAGTTTTGTTGTCTTGTTGGGATGATGAGTATAGTCATTGGTATCTTTGACCCTTAAAAGGAGCTAAGAAACTCTTGCCATTGGTGTACCCAGCATCACATAAATAATATGTGTTTGGTGTAATTATGTATATACCCATTAGTACACATTTTCCACAAAATAAACAAGGCACTAACAATTGCCACTATAGCTTACCCTGTTGAACATGTTACTCAGTACGTCTTGTAATTGCGTCGCGAAGGACTCTTGAATCTGCCACCGATCCCTCCCAACCAGGCAAAACATAAATGATTCTCAAGTCGGGCGCACAAACTCCTAATACATTTGTTGCAATTTTCCCCTTCCTTGTAATATATCTTGTTTGCTGCATAAGTGGCACTTTGGCTCTAATGTGAGTGTCATCTAAAGCCCCAACACAGTTCTATACAATTTTCTTTTACTTACGGTTAATAAAATTAATATTATACACTTATGCTTAATGACATCACGTTTGATATTTAGAAATTCACCCGAAAAAGGCCAAAAATCAAAAAACACTCTGCATAAAATCATACCCATAAATTAAAAACAATTAAAAGTACTAATTACAAACTTTTTCAAACAACGAGATTAATTAAAGTTATTTACAATTTTCTCTTTGAACTGAAACTATTTACAATTCATACCAATAAATTTTCATATTTCATAAGTGAGGCGTTGTAGTCACTGTTACTACTTGTTCTTCTCCCTTCTTTCTCTTTTCTCCCATTCTCTGTCCCGAAGTGTTGATTGTGTGGTTAGCTTCAAAGTTGTTAATATGATGAATGACAAAAAAAAAAAGAGTCAATGTTGTGTGGATCATGGGTGGGCATCATTAGAAAATGGGTAAGCACAACAAAAATAATATGAAAATTTTGTACAACATCTATAACTGATTTTTTTTTTCAGGTTGGGGGAGTGCCCTTCTTGGGCTAGTGCTGGTTCCTTCCATGATTGGTTGCTATGATTTGGTGCACTGTTTTTGCTATGATTTATAAGGTAGTTTAGTTGAGAGGTGACAATAATTTCTTGTAATTGTGTTTCTTGTATTAGTTGTTTGTTGTGTTGTGAATTTGGGAACTACTAGTAAAGGGAAAAAAAGCGGGGTTGGATTGGATTTTATTATTCTAATTATATTTACTTCATGTGATTTTTATATTAGCAGTACAATCAATATTGGTAGGTTTTAATTTTCACAGTGTCATTTGTAGAATGTATGAGAAAATAAATTTGTTGAACAATATTTATAGTACTATTACAACATGTGGACTTATTACAATGCAAGATTACAGTGAGACAAATTTACATAATCAATGGAGCAAATCAAGAGAGCATGTGTGATTTACATTTGCTGTAGAATTGTAGTAATCAGTGAGGAAATTAAGTGATCAGATCTGACTTCCTTCATTGATGATGAGAAGAAGATAATTGGGAGAAGAAGACAGTGAGGGTATTAATGTAATTTAACTTTTTCTGTTAACGGTGTTAGTTGTGTGAATTGGTTCAAAATTATATGGGGGTTATGTGCTTATTTTTAAAGTACAAGGGGGTAAAGTGCTATGGAAGCAAACCAAAAGGGAGTAAATGGAATTTTCCCTAATAATTAAAAGATAAAACACATCTGATCTTAGTCGTCTGTGCCCAGTGTTGAACCTCCTCAACGCCCCCATAAATCATAAGAATGTCTAGTTGAAACACATCTGAACTTCCTTATCATTTCGTTATCTCAAAGTCTTCAATCAGGTTTGAAACTCTTCCTTCCACTCCAATTACTCCTCATTTCTTTCTTTCCTATTTAATTCATTCACGTCATTCTACAAAAACTTTCCGGCCTTTTTGTTTTTAAGTTTTCAGATCTCAAAAAAATATATATATATATACTTACTGTACACCATTCCTCCTTTGGGATTTTGCTTTTGTTTTTGTTTTTTTTTTTGTTTCTAGTTTTTTATGGTCATGGTGGCCCCTTCTTAGTTGTAACTCTACTCGCAAAGTTTCTATCTTTACTGTCAGTGCTATACCACACTCTCCAATCAAGCCATCCGATCCGAGCCATCCAACAAATCCATGCAGGTGGACCACAAGTTCTTCAATGTTGGTCTCCTAGTCGTCACGACTATTATCATCACAAACCTGGTATCGGCACTTGTAATGCCCAAATCAAAGAAACGCCTCTCGCTGGTTGTCAAATCCTGGCCGGTCTTTGGCAGACTGGTCCGCTTCTTGAAAGGACCCGTGGTGATGCTCAGAAAGGAGTACCCCAAGCTCGGGAGTGTTTTCACTCTAAATCTGTTGCACAAGAATATCACTTTGTTCATTGGCCCAGAGGTCTCTACCCATTTCTTTAAGGCGTCGGAGTCTGATCTCAGCGAGTAAGAGGTGTACCAGTTCAATGTGCCCACTTTCGCGCGTAGGGTAGTCTTCGATGTTGATTACTTTATAACGCAATAGCAGTTCAGATTCTTCACAGAATCTCTGAGAGTCAATAAATTGAAGGGTTATGTGAATCATATGGTTATGGAAGCTGAGGTATTACATCTCTTTTGTTTGGTGGTTCAATTTTTCGGATCTACATTTTGGATTTTTGATGAACTTCTCTACTTTGGTCAATTTGAACACCACAAATGCTAATTTTAACTTACCACATCTGGTTCTTTGGATCAATGTTATGTGGATCATGGGTCGTTTCGGTATGTGGTATGAGAATAGGTACATGCTATGGCACTTTCTTAAATATGCAATATGAAAGTGTCATAACAGGAATACCACTCATACTCTGCGAGCTGCCAACACTAACCATATTCATTATATATATATATATATATATATATATATGTGTGTGTGTGTGTGTATCAATCTAAAGCGAATATGCAATATAAAATCAATTACAATACGGTAAATGTGGAATATATAACATAATAACACCACCAAATAAATTGTATTCCTTAACATTCAGGACAACAATTCATCAAACCAGAAAAGTGGGACAGAGGAAGGATCAATAACACATTCCAAACATATCCACCATTTAGTCTACTAATTAAAGGTCACAAAATAACCCCCTCCCCCCCAAATTCATCTACCCATCCGCTAGGCGTCGTACATTTCTTTCGCCAACTGATTCCTCCAAGCAGTCCACGCAGTAGAGGTCTCAACACTGTCAACTACGTTGGTGTTGGTATTGTCATTGTCCTCATTAAGAGCATACTCAGGTATTTGGTCTTTCAATGGATCAACTGGCATCTCATTTCTAACGAAATTATGTAATAGACAACAAGCAGCAATAATTTTGTTATGCGTGGGGACAGGATAGAAACAGGCAGTTTGAAGGATTATCCATTGCATCTTGGGAGGAGCAAAACACCTCTCAATAACATTCTTGGCAGAGGAATGTTTTAGGTTAAAATATTTCTTGGCATTACGAAGAGCTTCCCCTCCACTTCCAAATTCGTCAAGATGGTATCTTTGACCCCTAAAAGGAGCTAAGAAACCCTTGTCATTAGTGTACCCAGCATCACATATATAATATGTGTTTGGTGTAATTGTGTATTTATCCCATTAGTACACAATTTCCACAAAATAAATAAGGCACTAAAAATTTTCACTATAGTTTTTCCCGTTGAACACGTAACCCAGTACGTCTTGTAACTGCGTTGCGAATGACTCTTGAATCTGCCGCCAATCCCTCCCAACCAGGCAAAACATAAATGATTTTCATGTCGGGTGCAAATACTCCTAACACATTTGTTGCAATTTGTCCCTTCCTTGTCATATATCTTGTTTGCTGCACAACTGGCACTTTGGCTCTAATGTGAGTGTCATCTAAAGTCCCAACACAGTTCTATACAATAAGAAATAAACATATTATCAACTGATATTTCACTAACAACATACTACGTGATATGACAACTCACAGGTGGATATGCTTTAAAAAAAGTCTCAATACCCTAACAAAATGTCACTTATGATTAATACATTATGTTGTAATTGGATCAGGGACTGCAAGCAATAATAGACGTAGCCTAAAAACGGCCAACAACACTGCATTCTCACTGAATTAGACTTAATATCATTGACAGACATCTTTGTTGTTCCGATGGTGTTGTCCACCCAGCGGGTTCAACTAAACTGTGATTCAGTTTGAAATTATTTTTACAAGCTCAATATCAAACAAAAGATTTTTGTCTATAAGTCCTTGGTTCCTCAGCACAAAGTCCAAGGCTCGTTACCCCTGTGAAGCACATCAATATTAGGCAATTTCATGGAAAATTAACATAATGCAAGTCTGCTAGGAAGGATTCAAATACCGAAAATGTTGTTGGTCTTGGGCCTCTCTTGTTGAAGTCATTCTCTGGATATCCCAGTTCTGGCGACACTAAGATCCTGCACAGTTTGTCAACCGAACTGTGAAAAGGCATCCCTAAAGTACGTATGCATATTACCCTACTCCAGTTGGGCATTCTAATTCTCTCTCAAACATGGCTGAAGTGAAAAGAAAGAACAACAAAATTCTTGCATGAGTAATAAACAGCTATAGAGAGCCATAACATGACTAATAGTAACTTCACCAAGAGATTTAATATAGAAGCAATGCATCAACTGATGAGGTGAAAGAAACTAGGATCTCGGATCAAAAAAAAAACTAGGATCAGTAGTCAAAAATGGGTGGTCGACTTCTTTTTTCTATATTTTTTATTATCTGGTTGGTGGACATTCAAAGTCATTTGTTCAAGTAGATGGTGAAGAACTCTCTCTCGTGTATGATTGAACTTTTTGACTCTCTGCCCTCCTGATTGTTTGCTCACATTTATGTATTATTTGAGCATATATAAGAATTTGCCATTCACAAGCCATTGGAATGTGTGCGAATGTGTAATCAGGGCTGTGTGTGTGGTGGTACTATTTAAACCAGCTGATCAAAAAAAACTGCTTGCTTCAGGAAGGCTGATACAGCACCTTCTAATGCCACCCAGAGCCATGCCTGAAACAGCTTCCTCAAAGGCTGGTATCACCTGAGCACATCCAGGAACCAAGCACTATAAGAAGCTCCACCATGATTCCCAGTTACAAGCCACTAATAATGCTACTTCATTTCACAAGTAGTTTAGCACCATGAGTTTATACGTATATCCCTTATGTTGTAACTACCCACATATTATGGTGTAGAATATACATTAGAAAGGGAAGAATCAAAGCTTCACCAAAAAAAGTAAGAAATAGAACAAACGTGATGCCCAATTTCAATGGATCCAATACGTCCTAATCATCTTGCCTGAACCAGGACAACATTGTCTGGAATTCAGAATGGAGAACAAACTTCCCACCTGTTGAGCACCTATTTTGAATTTGTAGAAGTCCTTATCATCCCCCTGCAAATTAATATACACAAAAATGTAATATTTTGATCGACTATAACATCATGTCCTCCTCATATGACATCATCGGATATTGTGGGCGGATATTTTAAGCTCGAAACAAGACAAAGGGTGGTTCCTTTGAGGTATTGCATAATTTTCAAAACTCTTACGTGATGGCACCTGGTCAAAAATTATAGCTAATTGGTCAATTACTGAAGTTGCCAATATGCCAATTAGCTATAATCTAGGAAGCACGGATACTCGGTAGGGGGTCGTCGTGGCAGTGCGTGTTCGACGGTCGGATATGTGTCCGACACTTCCAGAAGTGTCTTGAACAGTGATTTTTTTGTTTTTTGTTCGAATACGGCTTGGATACATGAGGGACACGATGGGGTATTTTTTGTAATTTTAAAAATTTAGGGGGTCGAAACGAAAAAAAAAAGGGGTGTCATATGTATTTTGACTTAAAAAGAAAAAACGAAAGGGGGAAGGCACATCTCTTCGTTTGCGGCCGAGAGAGAGAGAGAAGCGAAGAAGAACGATCGAGTCGATCGATCGATCAAGGGAGCAGAGGAGGAGAAGAAGAAGGAGAGGGAAGAGGAAGGGAGAGACTAACCTGCTACTTCTCTTTGTCTGCGACTGCGACTGCGACTGCTACTGTTGCTGCTCTTCGTCTTCATCTGCGTCTGCGTCTGCCAGGTTCGTCTTCTTCCTTTTTTTTTTTTCCAGATCTGCCACTTAGCTCTCTTACCTCTTCTGGTGTATGTGGACTCTGGATTCTGAACTTTCAAAAAATTTAATTAAGTTAATTTGATTTGGTTAGGGTTTTACGGTTTTCAAAATTTGGGGATTTTAGGGATTTCAATATTTTTGCTGTGTTGCTTGCTGCCTTCGGGATTTTTTTTGTCTTGGTCATCTGTGTTGCTGCCTTCTGTGCTACTACCAAACAAATACAACCTTCTGTGCTACTGTTGCTGCGTTGCTGCCTATTGATTTTATTTTTTTTTGTGTTCGTCAACTGTGTTGCTGCCTAGTGCCTACTGATTTTCTGCCTGCTGGTTTTTTGTCTTCTGTGCTGCATGCTGTTTTTTTTTTTGATGTATCTTTTTGAATCTTTGATCTATTTCAATTCAAGTAATGTTTGCTATGTCTTGGTTGTTTGTTATTATTAATGTTGTTATATATAAAAAAATATATGTAATTATTTTAATTAGCCTCGTACCCGCCGTACCCGTATCCTATGTTTTGAGATTTTGCCGTATCGCCGTGTCCGTATCGTATCGGATACGACACCCGTGTCCGTATCCGTGCTTCTTAGGCTATAATTTTTGACCAAGCGACATATTTGCTTCAAATGTGTCATATCCATATTTTATATAAACCTTTATATTAATCCACCAAGCGACATATTCCCTTCATATTCTCTCTCTTTTCAGGATGAACGGACCTCGGCTTCTCCTTCAATGGTTACCAATCTTCTTACTTATACAGCTATTTCAAATCTCTAATGCTGATCTTGGCACTGCATCACAATACAGGCCACCATATACGCGTAAGTGCCATCGAAAACAAACAAACAAACTGTTACAAGTTACAATTAGCTATAGTTTAGAAATTGACTCATACATCTCGTCGTGTTTTTTGCAGCCACGGCCTGTTATGGTAACGATATGTCTCAGTTCCCGACGAACTACATGTTTGCCGCTGCCGGTGAGGGGATATGGGACAACGGTGCTGCCTGCGGAAGGCAGTACTTGGTGAGGTGCATAAGTGCTGTTGTGCCCAAAACTTGCGTTCCAGGGCAAACCATTCGGGTTTGGATTGTTGATCATGCACTGACTTCTGGTTCCAGGCCTTCCAGGGCTGGCACTACCATTGTCTTCTCTACGACGGCTTTCCGAACAATTGCGAATCCATCAGCATCATCAATCAACGTCGAATTTCAGCAGTGCCTGCTATGAAAAGGAAGAAACATTATCCAAATGACATAATTTGAGAATATAATGAATTGTCACCAATGAAATGATAGTAAAATGTGAATGATGGGTTTCATTGTAGTATTAATGAATTCATTATCGTATCATTGGTGACAACTCATTATGTCCTCAAATTATGTTTCAATAGCATTACTCTTTTTTATGGGTTTTGATATCTCCTTTGTGTGCTTGCTGGGGCTTTGGTTCAAACGGAGAAATCGCTGGTAAGAAGATTGTGAAACGTGATAAAATGGGCATGTGCAACACAGCTGGCAGCTTGTCCAGACGCATGGGTTTTACTGTGTGGGTTTTATTGTAGAGTATTGCAAACCTACTGCAATTAGGTGTTGAGGATTTATTTATTGTATAAGCGCTTATGTTAATGAAATTTTTTAGATGATTTTATGAATTGGATCTACTTTTGTTTGTTTATTTACACTCTTGCACGTGATTGGCTTGCCTTTCATCACTCCCAAGATGTCCTTGGGCTGATCTTTTCTCTCCGTTCAACAAATTATATTTAAATAGTATTACCGATACATATATTAAATAGTAACTGTATGTCATAATGTGTCAAAGGTGGTCATGTCGTCACCAATAAAAAGACTAAGATATACACATAATAGTTTAGTAGTCAAACAAGAAACTAATTGTAAATTGTACATTTTGAGTACAAATTTTTTGATAGTAGAAATTTCGAGTTTAATCGAGAGTTCTGCTTGCTGATAATTGCATTCACCTAAAATTACTTAGAATTATAATTATGAGTCTCGCGGGCAAATAATTGGGATAATTTCCAGTCAAAAATTGCAGAGAATAAGCAAAGAGAGCAAACCATGCTTAACAATCAAGTTTCAATTGAGTTTCAAAGCATACAAACTTAATCAGAGCAATATGATTTTTATTTGCACAATGTAGTGATAAATTCAAACTTAATTTGTTAGATGAGCTAATAATAATCTTACTTATTTTTCAATCAACATCGTATTAATGTTAGCATACTTATCTTGGGATCTAGAAACTCATGACTGAGAGCATATCAAACCCACCACTCAAAAGAGCATTTTATAATAGACTCTTCATCCTCACTTAATTTTCTATTTTAAAAAGTTGACCATTAAAAAATTATCTACAATAAACTCTTTATTTGAACTAGCTAGAATTCCTGATCAAAAAAATAAAATAAAAAAATAAAATAGAGAGTCTAATTTCACTCTCTAAATTTGGAGAATTAAATTCATTCTCTACTATATCATTATTTTAATAAAAAGATGATACATATACTTTTTTCAATAAATATTAATGACTGTAGATTTTATTTTATTTTTACTAGAACAAAGAGCCCTGTTAGATTTTATTTTATCTACATATACATTCGATCTCTAAAAAATTATCTCTCTATTTTAAATTTTCATCAAATATTCTCTCTAAAATAGAGTGTACTGTTCAAAATACTCTAAGATTTCATCAAAATAATAATAATAATAATAATAATAATAATAACCCCAATGTTTGTGATGATAACATGGAAGCTGCCCAAGTCAAACATAAGCATAACAATTTTTAAAGGTACGGTATTATCATTGTCTCTGTCTTTGAGCTCAGCTCCTTTGCAATTTGCTGCTTAAAGTCATACATTCTAGAAAGCAGAGTGTATCCAATTTTAAATTGCACCCCAAAAGCAGCCTTAGAAGAGGGTGCAAAGTCGGCAGCCATCCGTTTTATTGACCCAACAAAATGGGTTTTTCGATGCCGACGAGAATGTGGACGTTGGAGAATGTGCATTTAATGTTCAGAGTCTTTAATAATAGTGCGTTTAAAGCAATTCAATGCAGCTATCATGGCATCGGATTTTACAGTAAAAGAGAGATGTGGGCACATTATTGATGCATCTATCAATCAAGATCACAAAATAACAAAATGGTTCATATATCTCTCTAAATTCATCGAAGAAAAGTTAGTGATTTGACATTGACTTTTACACGGGATGGTTTAATAATCAATTTACCTTATGATTGTACAATACATGGTTAATTAATAGGTAAAAGAATCTTTTGGTTCAAAAGAGAAAGCGAGAAGTTTATCTAATATTAGCTCCTGGCTAAAAATAATTCCAATAATATAGAAATACTCAGTATTACCTTTATTCATAATTCCAATATGAAATTTATTACGACATAAAAAGTGAGAGATGAGAAGTGTAAACAAACGCCCAAAAATTTATTATTCTATTTAAATAATAATAAATATTTTAATCAATTGAGAAACATAATTTGATATTAATTATTGAAAAAACAAATTATGTATCATACAGAAAAATAGTACTATTGAAGCCAAGTTACA
>CM042198.1:15698090-15753542 GCA_023539305.1 Ilex asprella | reverse complement strand
AATTCATATATATATATATATATATATATATATATGCACATGTATTCACTCACTAGTGTTTTGAATTAGGTTCCTTCAGCTCAGGTAGGTTACCATTTGTGTGTATTTTTAAGTTTTTGATTAAAAAGAACATGGTTGGCCAGGAATTTGGAACTTACTGAGGCTTTAGTATTTGGTTACATACTTATAGAGGTCTGTGTGTGTATTTTGTTGTGTATTCCTTTATATGGTGTGTCAACCCTTTCTATATTGACTTCGGCAAACATCTGATGAGTTTACCGTCGTTGTTTTTGGAATCATATCTGATGGGTATGTTTGATTTGGTTAAAAGTGTTGATTGGAGTTGTTCCCTTTTCATTGTTGCTTAGGTTATTGTTTGGGCACTGGTTAATGTACTAAATTTTAGGGGACTAAGAGCAGGTTCTTAGTCCCCGGCAAAGCGAATGAGTTGGAATTTGGGCCAAAGCGTGTAAGTCGAGATAATGAGCATTAGACTTCACAACCCGTTTATTGGGGCTGCACCTCCATGCTGTGTAAATGGAAGATTTAATCACAGATCAGTTTATGGGGACAAAGTAAAACTGCCCAAAGATTTTTTTCGCAAGTGTACATGTGCAAATAAAAATAATTGGATTTCTCACGGGATCAAACTGTCTCATTTTTGTGGTAGAAATGTAGAGCTATTATGGAGGAACAGTTTGATGGTGAAATGTGTACAAGAACCTTTTGCTCGTAGTAAAGCTCTGGTTGAATCATTGTCTCCATTGTGGGAAGAGGGGTTATTTATAGTCCGGTGCTCTATTTTCTGTGCTGTGATATCTGGGGTGTGTTTGTTGGTATGGTATGGGCAGTCGAAAGCCAAAAGTTATGTCGAAGCCAAGCTTCTGCCTTCTGTGTGCTTGACACTAAGTGATTATATACAACGTGAACTTGATTTTGGTAAAGTTCGAAGTATTTCACCTTTAAGCATTACCTTGGAATCATGCTCAATTGGGCCTCATAAGGAAGAGTTTTCCTGCGGGGAGGTCCCCACAGTTAAACTACGTGTTCTTCCTTTTGCGAGTCTAAGGAGGGGGAAGATTGTGATTGATGCTGTTTTGTCTAATCCAACTTTGTTGATTGCTCAAAAAAAGAATTATACTTGGTTAGGAATACCGTTCACTGATGGCATTGCACAGAGGCGCTTGTCAACTGAAGAAGGAATTGATTATCGGACGAAAACTAGGAGAACTTCTAGAGAGAAAGCAGCTGCTCACTTTGCCCAAGAGAGAGATGATGCAGCTAGGAAAGCTGCAGACAAGGGTTATGTTGTTTCTGATGGAGGTTCCATTCCAGTCGGGGTTGATGTTTTGAAGGAGAATGCAAGCCCTCCGATGAGGTTAGTAACCTCGGAGCCTTTCTTTTGCATGGATGAGAAACTGCACTGGCGAGATCATCACTGCATGGATGCAGGTGTGGAGTACGACTTAAAACATGCAGATTTAGAGAAATCGTTTGGCGTAAGGATTCCAGGCTCTGGATTTAATTTTTTTTCTGGATTTATACCGGGCCCCGTAAGGCATAAATTTAAGAGGAAGCCTAATGAGAGAGATATATCCGGAGCTGGTATTACAGCTAAGAGAAGAATTCTTGAGCGTAGTGCATCAGCAGCTCGTGCGTACTTCCGTGGTCCGTCTCCTGGGATAGGGGATCGTATTCAGTCATCTGGAGGTTCTGATGTTTTGAATCTTGAGACTCTTCTTGTGAGAGGTGAGAGTAATCCTACTGCCTCCATTTCTGCAGTTGCTAGCTATGAAGAAGATATGGGAGCTGATGATCAGGATGGGCCACATAATCTTGGTGAGGGCGACAATTGTAGGAATGGAGAGTTTGAAGCCGCAGTCAATTATTCAACTAGTAAGGGAATGTCAGACCCGGGGAAGAACATGGGTAATGATCTTGAAGGTGGAGAAAATTCAGGAATCCAACTTTTTCCTGAGGGGAAACATTCTAGTTATCATGTTAGTAGTTTCAGTTGTATTTGTGATCCCTTTCTTTTCACCCTATGTAGACTAAGTGCAGTTAGAAATTCCAGGGAAAGATTTTCCTTTGGAAGTGGTGTTGTGGGAGCTGCAAAAACCAACAGTTGTGATGTAAATATTGAATATTTAGGAGTTGATAAAGATGTTGATTCCAGAGGTGTATCCAGCAGAGTGGGAGGGGAGATGCAAGAGTCTTGTTGTCATACATCAGTTAGTCAAGGAGGTCATACGTCTGAAGATTCCAAATTGTTGAAGCTTGACTGTTCATCTGCACTTGATCACTCAAAATATACTGGGTCCTTGAGCCTGAAATCAGGTTTATCTTTTTTGCATAGAAGCATGGGAGAACTGTGGTCTTATCTACTTGCTGGTCCTGTTCAAAGGCTGAAGTCAGATATGGGTTCAAAAGTTGAAGATATCGTCACAGAACTCGTTGATGGGCTAGACGAAGAGCAGACTTTGGGCATTGAGAAAATGCTTCCAGTTACTCTTGATTCTGTCCATTTCAAAGGCGGAACATTGATGCTACTAGCATATGGTGATACAGAGCCTAGGTGAGCTTGATTTCTGTTCCACTTTTTATTTGTGTTTATTTTGGTTAGGATTATTATTTCTTTTCTTTTAAGATACTGTATCCTTGGTTTTAAACACTAGAATTGTATATGCATGGGTCAATAAGCTGGAAGTGAGTTTCAATTCTAATTTCTGAAGGCACCTGCTTTTCTTGAAAAAGCTGGTTGTGAGATTTGTACCAATTCACCTTCCAAGCAACTAGGCTGGTTAATGGATCGGATTTTGATCCGAATCCAATCAGATTAACTGGATGTGGATGCATAATTTTTACCGATTATTTGAATCCAAATCCGTGATGTTATATTTAATGGATTTGGATTTGGATATATTAAATCCGATCCGAATTGTATACATACCTTTTATTTTTATATTTTATATCCTGTGAGTTTATATCCACCGACATCTTTTCCTCTCTCACATTATTTTCCTACTATCTTCTTCTTCCCTATTTATAATTAAAATTAAGGTTGACATATTTAGTTTATGTTACTTGTTAAGGCTTCAAATGAGTAAGTATTACAATTTTTTTTGGGAGTTGAATTTGTTACAATTTGTGATATAACGGATTGGATCAGATTTCTGGACTGAATATTCGAAAGTTAATGGATTCAGATATGGATTAAAAATTTCAAATCCGTTGCATAATCGGATTGGATCGGATCACGTAAATTGTAATCGGGTTTGGATTCGGATGATGATAGAATCCTGTCCATTTCCAATCCGTTGACTGGTCTATGAGTAACCAACCAATGACAGGATCTACCTTGTGCAATGATCGCGGCATAAGGCGCTATTTCTGAGGCTTGAACTGCTTGAACATCGGGCTGCTCTTGCTGCCCATGATGCAAAAGATACACTCTGGGCAGACAAGCTGGAGGTGGGGTTTGACACTGATTTCTGAGGCGCAGCCACTTTTGTACGAATAAGCTGGAATTTGTACCCATTCACTTTTGAGCCCCAAGCAATGATGGGATCTCCATTATGCAATATTTGCAGCATTAGGGTCCATTTCACAGGTTGAACTGCTTGGACATCAGGCTGCTCTTGATGCCCATGATGCACAAAGAGACAGATAATTCCGTCTATGTAGCAACCGACTGCAGCTTCATTGACTGAATGACCTGGTGCCTCTACCTGTATAGGTTCCTGGTGCTGGCTGCTCTCTTAAGTAATTCCCTATTAAATTCTAACGTAAGCATAACATTTGCAAGCCAAATAAGTTGTTGGGATCAAGTTTATGTAAACATAGAGCACACTAAGCATTTTGTATGCAATTCAGCTCCGGACTTAATAATTTTCCTGGTAAATGAAGTTGCTGTATGGCCCAATTCAAAGCAGGGATCTTGTTCATACCTTTTCTTTTCTGTTGTTGTTCAGTAGATCAATAACTACTAATATCTGTTCTTCATTCTTAAATCCTGAGTAATATGTACTGTTGTACTGGATGAGGCTTAAGTTTTTTTATTGTTTTTGTTAGGAGATGAATGCTTGTATTTATGAATGTGATATGCCTTATTTCATGCATTCTTGTTTACTTTTTACACATTTATAGAGAGATGGAGAATGCCAATGGACATGTAAAGTTTCAAAATCACTATGGGCGTGTGTATGTCCAGCTGAGTGGCAGCTGTAAGATTTGGGGATCAGATGTGGCATCTGAAGATGGTGGCTGGTTGTCATCAGATGTTTTTGTTGATATTACAGAGCAGAAATGGCATGCCAATTTGAAAGTAGTGAATCTCTTTGCTCCGGTAGGGTACACAGTGAATACCATTACATTGGACCCTCATTTTAGTTTGTTTTCGCTTTTCGGCATTAGAGACTGTGAATTTGCTGTCTGCCACTTAAGTTTTATGGATTGTTTATGGGCTTTGGATGCTGTTTGTATTTTGTGCAGCTTTTTGAAAGGATTTTAGAAATTCCAATCACGTGGTCTAAAGGGAGAGCCAGCGGTGAGGTGCCTCTCCAACTTTAATTTCTTGCACAAATTTTATCAGAGAATCATATCAGCCCTTGGAGCATGATGAACTGGGATCTTCCTACATCGAAGCTGTCATATTACTTGTCTGGAATTTAAATGTCATGAGCTGCATTGTGATTTGATTTTTAATGTCAGGTTCTGGATTTCCAACTCTTTTGACTGGTATATTGTCCTCAACTCCTCATGAGGAGTGCTGTTATATTCTTCTGATCCTATTTGCGGGCTTACACCATTGGAAATAGATAATTTTGTTATTTTTTCCAGAATGCTTTACCCTTTTAATTAATTAATTTTGAAGCAAGTTGGGGGATTCTTTGGGGTTTTCCATGGTTATCCCTTAGATACCCAAGAGATTGGTGTTGCTTTAATAGGTGGGGAGACATCTTCGATTAAAAAATGGCTGCATAGATGCACGTGGGAAATTTTCTATTGTGAGGACCATTAGTATGGTGTAACTTTTGATGGTAATGCTATCATCGTAGATATGATGCCAAAATCTGTCTTGGGCCCACTTCGGCCTTAACTATTTGGAAGGCATGATTTACAGCAGGCTCAAGTTAACCCAGCTGATATTAAAAAACTTGGATCCCAGACAGCCAAATATTAATGATAATAATGTATATTCAATATTTTTAGAAATTTTTGTATATAATATTTTTCCTTTGTTTCTTAGCCATAGCATTATTGTTGTGTCTTGGGTGCAAGTTTGGCTTTGAGATGTGCATTAATTAACTTTCTTGTATGGCATAGTAGATGCCTGATTCCTGTAAGGAGTTGTTGGACTGTTGAAGGGGGAGCTGCCCAAGGAGGGGGATGTGGGCGTTGTGGAATTTGATTTATTAAGCGTTATTTTGTGTGTATGGAAGTTAAGGAATAGAAGGATTGTTGAGGGCACAAAGATGCCCATCGATAGGTTATATCAATAACTTTTGTATGTTTCATTTATTGGATGGAAGGCTACTACCCTTTGAGCTTAGTCCTATTCTTAGAGTTTTTTGAGGAGACGGGGTTGTATAGATCTTGGTTACCTACTGTAAGTAAGTGATGCTCCTGTAGCATCCAAGTCACTTTTAGTTGTCAAAAATGAATTGGCTTTATCTAACTTCCAAAATATATAAATTCTGTCTTGAAATTCAGGGTGTTGGTCTAATAACATTATTTACTGTCTTCTGAAGGTATGCCATGCTATATAATCGTGTCTCAAGAAGTCTTTGGAATGTATTTCACTAGAACGTATTGACATGCTTGTGTTCTTTGGATCACAGAACAAACATTTAGGTTCTGATTTCTTGGTTTTTTCTGTTTAGTAATGCATATTCACTTTCCTCCTGTGGGTACTTAATATGGTTCATAAATAGGATCAATTCTGCATATTTTTTTGTTAACCATGAACTTGCATGTTTCAGGTTCACATATGCATGTCAAGAGGAGAGACCTTTCCTAATCTTCATGGACAGCTTGATGTGACAGGGTTGGCTTTTCAAATATTTGATGCTCCATCATGGTTTTCTGTATGTTCTAGTTTCATTTTTTGAAATTGTGCCATGCTTGTGTCTTCTCTCTCCCCCAAAATCTATCTTCTACTGTATCTATTAGTACTACATTATTGATGGCTATGCAAGAACATTACTTTGTTTGGCAGAAGGTTGAGATATGTGTTAAAATCACTCAGTTAATTTCATGTCATTACTTCTATATATCCTCACTTGCCTAGGTAAATAGACATTATTTCTTAGTGATTTGATGGCTAGGGAATGTTTGGTGCCATAAGTGTCTCTTAGTTCTTCCAGGGATTTGTCAGTTCGTTGAGGTAGAGGCATGAAGCTAAGAATGCCTCTCTGATGGAATTATTATAACTGTAATTCTTTTATGGATTTTTCATAACTTCAGTATCTTTGTTAACATTAAGCAGTTTCTATGTATGTACGTGACTTCCATGATGTGTGCCTAAACAAATTAGCTGTGTAATCTATATGCTTAAAGAAGATGCTGATGCTGAGTTTTCTTTGGATTGCATAACCACCAATTTATGTTATAAGGTTACCTTAGGGATTGCAGTTAGAATAATGAAGATGAAAGGGAAAACGTCGGTGCCGTAGTGTCACTGAGCAGAGACTAGGTAAGGAAGTACATGGAAGAAGACGTGTCTGGATGGCTCGACTGTGTTGCTGCATTGAGGTTGGAACTAGAATTCACATTTGTTTCCTTTACTTTGTTATGCAAGTAATACATACCTCCATGAGGGATGCATAAAAGAGAAAAGGAGCAGAAGAGAAAGAATGGTAGAAGGAAGAATTAGAGAAATAAAGAGAACAAGAAGAAGAAGACGGACAGCAGAGGGAAACAGATGCACAAGGACAGAGAAAAGGCCATTTCTTTCCCAAACAATATGCCAAATGCAAAACTAAATCATCCTTACACAAGTCAAGGCTAATATTTTATGGACAATCCCTTGAATCACCCAATCTAAAAATTACATCAAAATAATGATGATAATATTTTCATTCCTAAATTAAGAAAATAAACCTTATAAGTCCTAATAATATTTAAATTTCTAAATTAAGAAAATAGTCTGACTGGGATAAATGATATGGATCATGTTAAGCACACTCTGTCCGTCACGTCTCACCATCCCATAGTTCGTCCATCTTGTCCTTTAGGACATCATCTCACTTTAGTGGAAAAGAAAAGTTAGGGTACAAACAATGAATGGATGATATTTTTTTTTTGGTGAATCTATTGATTGGAAAATAAATTGCTGAGTGGGTGAATAATCTCTACTACTTTAAGAGAAAGCTGGGATTCAAGATTTAATACACAATTATTAAATCTTTGTTGGGTGGCTCCAAGATCTGTACTATCTATGATTTGTTTGGACTTTATGGGTTTAGGAGGAAGTGGAAGTGGGAAGACTCTTTGGCATAGTGCTCTTTTTGCAACAATTTGGGTCCTATGGATGGAGAGAAATGTGAGCATCTTTGAAGACAAATGGGAGGATGTCGAGGGTTTATGGGTTCGACTTTATTTCTTGGCTTTTTTTTTTTTGGCATCCATTACAAGGGACTTTGATAATATTCCTTTATTTAGTATCACGGTGAGTTGGAGGGCATGCGGATTATAACATGGATTCAATTATCAAGCTTTTTGTTTTTTACTTTATATTGTACTAATCATTTGGTTGGACAACTTGTTCACTTTTGATTGATTCTTGCATTACTATTTTTATTTCAGTTATTAATAAAATTGATGTTTCTTATCGAAAAAAGAAGATTTAATGCACGAGTCCTTGTTGACAAAAAAGCTTTCTTCCAAGCCCCCATTTCCTTTTTCATATTAAGGTACGCCCAAAACTAGGTTGGAGCTATGAAGTCCCTCCTTCAGCTGGTGCACAGGTTTGGAAGGATGCCATTCAATCGCGGGTCGGCTTGATTTTGGAGCAGGAGAGGCTGCCAACGACATCTGGATGCTGGTGAGGGCAGTGTGAATGGAGTGTTAGTCTCGCTGTGTTCCACCGCTTAGCCTTACCATTTCTCTATTTCTAGTTCTAGCAGGAATGAATGAATCAGCAGAGGCTGATTCTTTTCCTTGGGTGACCCAGTGGGGCCACTGATATGCATTTGTTTTATTCTTCTTATTATTCATCCCACTAGTTGCATGGTCCACCTGTTAGGACTTAGTAAGGAAATATTCCTGAAATTAATACCTACATTCTAATCTTCCAACCAAAAGCTTCATCCAATCCTTTTGCGTTCCCAATCAGTTCTTCATGACTGAAGAAAAAAATTTCCCCAGAGAGTTGCCGTGGTGTTATTGTGCTAAAGGAACCAGGTCATGCTGGTGAAGCACAACCTCCACAATCCAAGTAATGTCTAAACTCTCTATCCAGTGAAGTAGTGCTATGAATGACCAAGTGGGCAATCATCAGGCTGTTTCTCTTCAATCTAATTCATGCTAGTGCAGAAGTTTAGAAATTACTGTTGGACATGTGATGACCTCACCTGTAAGGTGCCTGCAAACAATATAGAAGCTTGAAAAAGTTGTGGACTATGTCGGATAACATTGTTAAGCAATTTCTCCTACGATTTGACTGCCTGTATTCATTCCACGTGGTTGGCCATTCATTCTGAGTTTTCTAGAGGTTTATATCCTTGTTGCACTACGCTCCATTCAAGATTTAGTGGAATTACCTTTGCCCATAAAGATGCGAAAACTATTTGAAAGTCAATTGCTGCACATTCTCTGTGATTATTTCTATTGTCCATAAATAAGTTCAGGCTTGTAATGTTATGTTTACAACCATCTCTGTCGTCTATTATGTTAAGTTTGCTTCTTGAAATGATTCTTATCACCAATTTGGAAGAGCTCTATTTTGGGTTTTTTGCAGGACATTTCTGCAAGTTTATGTTTTCGTGCTCAACGAGTGTTTTTACACAATGCAAGTGGCTGGTTTGGTAATGTCCCTTTAGAAGCGTCGGGAGATTTTGGCATTGATCCAGAGGAAGGAGAGTTTCACCTGATGTGTCAGGTAGTGTTTCTTGATTCTTTCTTGCATTAGTAGCTTTAGGCATTGCTGGGTGTCTGTAATGCTAAGAATGAATCAGTCCATTACTCCATCATATTAGATGGGGAGAAGTAGCATTTCCGTAAATTGAATTGGTATTTCCTCTGTCCGTTTTTGTGCGAATGTTGGGCTTGATTGAGAGAGGATACTTTAGTAGAGTTTAAGCTGTGTCACTTAAGCTTGGTGAATACTGTCAGTTGACACCCATAACCTTCTATATGTCATTGATAGAGATCTTCTGTCAGTAGAGTCCTGTCTTGGCTTCACAATAGATTTTTTGCTGCTCTTTCTCTTTAAATGGCTTGTTTTTTTTTTTTTTTGTTATCACCTTACAAGGCAAAATGGAAATGGTTAGGCATTTTAGTGGAGTTTGTCGGTTGGTAAGTTGACATAACCTGTCTTCTAAATTTCAAAAATGTTTTCAGTTTGACTTGTATGACATGGAAGTTCTATGTAGTCTACTAGGGAGTTATATCCGTACTTATTGAATTTTTAGGTTCTCTCATTCTATGTCTTGGTTTCACAACAATCAATATCTCTCATCTCAATAGTGCAGCTAAGGCAGAATCCGTATAGCCTGTATAATATTAGTACCAAGGAACCAAGTTATACCGATGTCGTCCTTTTAGCTGGTGTTTTGCAGTTGCAGGTTGTCTTGCTGACTGAGATTTCCTTTATGACAGTGAGACTGTTTCTTGTAAAGACTCCAAATTAGAAGCAGAAAAAAGATTCTCGCGTGTATGACTGTTTTTCGTGTGTGTGAGATTATATAGTGAGCAGCTTCTTATGTAAAATTTTGTAACAGAATTATTATATTAGCCAAAAAGATCATGTGTTGCAGTCAAATTATGGTTTATGAGTCAAAGAATTCCCTTGGATTTGAAACTGGTCTATGAGATGCATGATAGCCAGTTTTGGAATGGTTAAAGGAAACAAAAATTGGAGTTGAAAGCAAGAAGGCGGCAACTGTTAAGGCTGAAGAAAGTAGGTTAGCTGCCAGGGGTAGTTAGTTTTGAAAATGTTTGATAGAATCGAACAAAAGGCATCTTAAAACATAAAAAATTGCCAAGCTGCATAAGTAAATCCTCACAATATTTATCTATTTTAGACATTGGTTTTGGAAGTGGTCTTCTTAGCCATTGTGTAATTAAAACCTGAAAATACTTTTTTGTATTGTACAAAACATTAGTGTTGGGAAGGAAACCAATGTTAAGAAGAAAGAATAAAAAAAACAGTAGTTTGGAAGGGGTAACTTAACATTTCCAATAGGAACGTGTTGTTTAAATTTTGGAAGCAGGAGACATGGGAGTGCAATAAGGGATTGAAATAGTGTGTTTGTTTGCCTCACTACGAGTGTTACTTTTTATTCCATTATGATCAGTGTAGGATTATTCCTTCTACAGGTTCCCTCTGTTGAAGTAAATGCCTTGATGAAAACCTTCAAGATGAAGCCTTTGCTATTTCCGGTATGTGCAATATTTTTCTTAAAGCTTCTGGTATCTGAGTCTTGAGATTTATGAGCGATGATGCCTTGTATACTGTTTTAAAAATTATTATGGATTTTATTGAGGAGTAAAACTTCCTGCTATCCTGAGTTTGGAGTTTGGTTACATGCTGTCAATTGTAAGAGTCTTAAATTACTCTCAGCATAAACTTTGCTTTGAGCAATGATTATGAAGCAGTGTGTTACAACTTTAGAATTGATCACCTAAGTGTAGGTTTCGCCAAGTAATAAATTTTTCGGGAGTCCAAGGTCGAATAACAGGGAATTGAGAAAATTTAAAAGGCAATAAAAAAATAAAAGGAAATTTGATTTGAAAATTATTGAGAGAAATTTGTTTGTTCAAAAGAACAAAAGTTATTTGAATAAAAACAATAATTGAAATACTAAAGCATCGAGGATACCCTTTCAAATTCACATGACAATTATTAATAATTCAGTTTTCGAATTCAATTGAGGAGTAATCCTAATCGGAATATTTAGCGGGGATAATATAAAAACATCAAAAGTTATAATTAATAAATTATGTGAATAAATATAAGAATTTACTTGTAGATCACAAGCATTCACCTTGCTCGGAGTTTACGATAAATCAATCTTTCCAATAAGTAAACCTTATTTTATTATAAATAATAAATTAACTATCTTATGAGAAATTCTAATTAATTAATTCAAGCATGGAATAACTAGTTTTTGACTTGCAGAGAATCTCAAGCATTTGTTGTACGTGACACAACAAATTAAGAAATTATACAAAGGAAAAATTTTACTAAAAGACAAGAATTAAATTAAAAAAATAAATCATGCATTAAAAAGGACATTGAATCAATAATAAATACTGTGCTTCATTGAAAGTATCTTCCCCAGCTTTAGTTGGACTTTTAGCAAGCCATAGAACTAGAACAAAAATTAGAAAAGAAAAGATGAGAAGAGAATAATAGTCCTAATCATCCCCTCTCAATAGGTTAGAGCCCTTATTTATACTAAAATATAACTTCGGTATAAGTAGGAGATCTAGGATTGGTTTGAAAAGAATTCTTTTTTAAAAAGAAGCCTTTTAAGGTTAAATTCCTAGCATAAAATCTTTGGGGAGTGTATACAAAATCTGTCCAGATTTCGAGTTTGAATTTTGCATATTTAAAGGTTGATTCACGAAATCTTCGTGAAATACACTTTTGTAGCTCGTGAAGTCTTTTTTCCAACCCCACAAAAATCAGGTCAATCGAATATTGGAGTCAAAAGTTATGACAAAAATACTGAAGACATGCTAAATTTTTATCTTCTAGGGTATTTTCCTAATCTAACTTTAAATGCGTTTTTTTTCAACTTGGACTCTTATAAGGATTAAATTGCTGTCTTATCTTCAAGTTTTCCTATCTTTTTTTCTTTTCAAAAGGGGTGCAACACGAGGACTTCCCAGGGGATCACACGTCCTACTACTACTCTCGTCCAAACACACTTAACTGAGGAGTTCTGTTGTCAATTGTGATTCTTCAATCCTTATCAATTGTGATTCTTCCTCTAGTGATTGCTTCACTTGCCTTATCCATTATTACTTTAAATTAATCAATTTACCTGCAAAATAAACCAAACAACTAGAAAAAAGTATCAAACTAGAAAATTAAAGAATTTAATACATTTAATCACAAATAATATGCAATTAACCAATTTTTAAATATAATAAAATAACACTTTTGATGGTTAATCATAGTGGTATGAAATTATCTGAAAAATATAGAATAAAAACCATAATATAAAACGAATAACATGAAAATCATTTTACATCTATCCTTTGGTGACAATGGCTCTATAGTCTATAAGCTATAATATGCTGGAAAATGTTACCTGCTTGCTCAGAATTTGATTATTTGAGTGGAGAATGCATACAACTCCATTGAATTCTTTGAAATGTTTCTATTAGGGGAGGCCCAAGTTGACAGCAAGCATTTAAGTTCTCAAGAGCCACATAATATTTTGGAGAGTCACAACCATTGTCGTTTAACTATGCGACCTTCCCAATGTTTTTGATCAGCAGAAACTGGGAGTCTGTATTAGTAGATTTTGTTGCTTCCTTTCATTGGTGTAAAATTCCAGATTCATTGGAAACAACAGAGTTGCCATCACTATTTCAAATAGCAACTATTGTGCCTCCTTACCATCTGTATTAGGAGGACATGTGTGTTTGCATCTTTCAGAATATTCCATTACTTTTCCTCGATCTTAAAGATGTTTTGTGCAGCTTTCCTCATTCTCAAAGATTTTCTGCTTATTATGTAAGGTGGTCCTGCTGATAATATTTGTTTTCATTGTAGTTCAAGTTGCTGACTCAGATCTGGGAAATATAAACACCATGGCCATGCCTATGTATTAGAACTTTTTTTTTTAACATGGTGTATTAGACATAGACTATTAGTTTTGGGATGTGAAGAATCGGGTAAGTTGGGAACATGATGGAGAACACAGCCAAGATACACTAGGGATACATTTAGAACATGTCACATTTTTATTGTGGAAGAGTTGGAAAACATTTGTAGTTAAATAGAGTCAAACTAAAACTAAGAGAAACTACGGAGAAGACGCTTTCACGTTAAAACTGTAAGTTAGGATGAAGTAAAAAATTGGAAAAGGGAAGAGAGAGAAGAAACTAGCAGTGTTACCTTCGACCACCTTTGTCGTCTTCTGATGGGTTTCACAGTCTGCAGATAACATGCCCATTATGTTAGAACTTAATAGTCCTTATCCCCTCTTGTTAAAATTTTTTCTTCATTTCTAGTCTAGAGACATTGTCGTGTCATCATTCAATAATGTTGCAAAATTGAGTAATATTTGAAGTTTTGAGCGTGAGAGTTGGTATTGTAGTTCGTTAGAGTATGTGAGAATCTATAAATTTAAAAATCTTTATACATAAATTATATTATTGAGCTCACACATGTCTGTGTTCGACTTTTTAAAGAAATTTTGTGTTTTGTCCATGTTGCATTGTTCCTATATCACGTGTCTATATCCATGCTTCTCAAGCTATGTTTTGCATTGTTTTTATATATTAGATTTCAATGATGAATTTGCCCTTGTTTTGCTCTTCTTATCTGTCTCACTTTCCTTTCTTTCTCCACTGCAGTTGGCTGGTTCAGTAACAACCGTTTTCAACTGTCAAGGCCCCTTGGATGCTCCTATATTTGTCGGAAGTGGATTGGTTTCAAGGAAGATAACTCTTTCAGTTTCTGATATTCCTGCGTCTGCTGCATATGAGGCAATGTTGAATAATAAAGAGGCTGGTGCGGTGGCAGCATTTGATCGTGTTCCATTTTCTTATATTTCAGCCAATTTCACTTTTAACACTGATAACTGTGTAAGTTTGTGATGATAACATGGATATTTCAAATATTGAGCTTCAGTTTCCCTGTTTTGTTTGGGAATTTGTGTATTCTTGTGGAATTTACCTTGCATTTGACAGGTTGCTGACTTGTATGGAATCAGAGCTAGCCTTGTTGATGGTGGTGAAATTCGTGGGGCGGGTAATGCATGGATATGCCCTGAGGTATTTAGTCCTATATGGGATAATCTGTCTTGCTTGAAGAGAATTAGGATGCATCTAGTACCCTCATTGTGGGGGAGAGAGTGCGTGCAGTTTTTGCTTTTCGATAGACAATAATTAAGTTTTCCAAATCTAAGATCAGCCACTATGTCCATGTAGTGCCTTTTGGCCCATATAATCCAGGTTGTTCAAATTCATGGCTTGGACTGAAGCATGATTTTTTAATTTTCTGTACTATGAAGACATTGAGGAGATAATGAATTAATGCTCGGAATCATATTATGTAAGCTTTCTATTTGAGAGTTTCTGTAAAGAGGGCTTAGGGTGTGCATATATTCTTTTGAAACATGTCTGTCCGAATCCCATTAACAAAGAATCAAGTTACAGTTATTGGGAATGCAGATTCTTTTTAGCACTTGGAATGGGAAGGGGAATATTGTGCTCGACAAATACTTTTTAATGTGATACACTCAGGCTTCATAAAGATAATATAGTCTGTGTGTGTTGAGGCCCAGATATCAGAGTGGTTTTTCTTTTAGAGGACAAATAGTTGATGAAATCTAATACTATGCATATTACAAATGTGTATATGATGAAATATTGTTTGTATCATATGAATGTACTTGTTTTCTCTTGGAATAACTTACTGACTGAAATATTATTTGATTCTCTTGAAAAGGATATTTGAATATTGTGGGTATTAGGGCATGATACAAGTCTGAAAGAATTTAAGGAAAATTGCAACTAAATCTTACTTTGTACTGGCCCTGGGACAAGGTCCACTATTATATTGTCTCTTTGCTCCTTACATTGTAATTGTATGCTATTTAGTTTGATTCTGTAATGGATAAGTGGAGACATGAAAAAATTGAAAAAAGAAGTCTTGCATTTAAGGCAATAACAAGTTTTTGTATAGTTGCAGTCCTTTCCCAAAATTATATGTAGGGCTTGTTTGACACTTCTCTTTCTTTTTTCCTTTTTCATTTTTTGGTTGTAGTTCTTAGTAATTCTGCTTACTTCAATAGAATATATGTAATCCTGTTTCTTTAATTATGTGGGCTTGTGTGTGTGTGTTCCAGTCTTGTTCCTATGCTGGACCATCATGTAACGTTGTGAAGCCTGTCCCTTGTTTTGATTCTTACACTTTTTTTTTCTTCCTGATGCATTTCCTTTCCATAATGTAGTTGTTCAATAGCGGGCAATTGATTGGCAAATATAACGTGCATTGCCGCTCTTTCATTAATCACATGATGGAATAATGATATGTTGCATGTTTTTGACTTGAGTCTCTTTCTCTGTCCCATAGTTGAAAACTTTACTCTTGCAGGGTGAGGTTGATGACACAGCAATGGATGTCAACTTTTCGGGGAATATAGGCTTTGATAAAATTATGCATCGATATCTGCCTGCTTATTTTCAACTGGTGCCTCTTAAATTAGGGGAATTAAATGGTGAAACAAAACTTTCTGGATCCTTATTGAGACCGTAAGATTCCTGTGCTGGTCTTTCTAAGTGTGATAATGTCATTGGTCCTTGCAAACAATTTTATCTGCAGAATTTTATATCTTAATTTTATAAGGATTGAGGTGGGCTAATAGACCTTATTTATGACTCTAGGAGGTTTGACATTAAATGGACCGCACCAAAAGCTGAAGGATCACTTACTGATGCTCGAGGAGATATCATAATTTCACATGATTATATTACAGTTAGTTCCTCGTCGGCTGCTTTTGAATTGTATACCAAGGTTCTAACATCTTATCAGGATGAATACCTGTCAAACCAGAGAGAGCATGATGTGAGGGCTGCAGTTCCATTAACTGTTGAAGGAGTCGAATTGGATTTAAGAATGCGTGGTTTTGAGTTATTCAGCTTGGTCTCTTCTTATGCTTTTGATTCTTTAAGGCCTGTGCATTTGAAAGCAGCCGGAAGGGTTAAGTTTCAAGGAAAGGTTATTAAGCCTTTTAGCATCACTGATGAGGAAGTCTTGGGTACTGAGAAGACTATGGAAGATGTGCCAATGGAAGGTCATAGAGATACCCAAAGTCTTGTGGGTGAGGTTTCAATCTCAGGTCTTAAACTGAATCAGTTGATGCTGGCACCTCAATTAGCTGGAATGTTGAGCATCTCAAGTCAGGGTATCAAGGTATGCCTTATAGCTTCCACCTATAAAAACTTGTATCTGTATATTGTGCTCGGGATTTTTCCCCCATGACTGAATTTCATGTCATATTGGTGGTCTTGAAGAGTGAGCATTCTAGAAAAGGTAAAACCAAAGATCAATTTTTTTTTTTCCGTGGACTGTTTCGGTCACCTAAGAAATAATAACATTTCAGAAATGGTTTGGAAATAGGGAAAAAATTAGAAATTTATTTCCGAAATATTTTGAAACATTGGTTGAAAGTTGAAACCCCTTAAAATACTCCAAAACACCTCAAAATACTCCAAAACATCTTGAAACATAGGCATTTCAGGCTTCAACTACTGATTCATTTCGGTTTTCTTGGAAATGGCATTTGGTCTGTTTTGAAATGAAATTTTGATCCTTGGGTAAAACTACATTTTAGAATAACTCTCTAGCTAAGTGGCAACTGGAACAACATTGCTGTTGTTTGACATGAGGAACCTGAAAAACCCAGAAAATAACTTATGAAAAAAAAAAAACCAAGAAATACTGTAAAAGATGGTTGTCCCTGCACCTGTGTGACTGACACATGTAATTACTCAGACAAAGCTTAAAACGAGTGAACCAGTGTTGTCATTGTTTCTAGCTTCCAGGTTTTCATATCAATGGGATTTCTTTCAAATAAACACAAAAGCTAAGTTATGTCACATTGAGGGGATGACGAATGACCCAGAAAGGGATCTAGCTACTACAGGTGTAAACCATTTAGTGGATGAACAATCTTCTAGGAACGCATGTATATACATGGAATTCTGTGTAAGATGTTTTTAACAAATTTCACTGAAATTTGTTTGGTTTGTGTGCACGATTTGGTTCATGTGCTCATTTGCTTTTGAGTTGCTATTTTCGTGGAAATACCTTTTGTTGAACCATTATGTACTCCAAAAACTTAAGTTGTTAGAGAGGAGGAGTGTAGCGTAAGTATCTATATAATACTACCTATCACTTGTGGCCCTCTTAAAAATGATGGAGAGATTGAAGACGATGTAATTCATAGAATCAATGTCAGTTGACTTAAGTGGAGGAAAGCCTCAGACATATTATGTGATAGAAGGATACTAATAAAATTGAAAGACAAGTTTTATTGAACTGCTATAAGGGCAATAATGTTGTATGAGATGGAATGTTAGGCAACTAGAAAACAATATAGTGACAAAATGAGGGCAGCAGAAATGAGAATGTTAAGGTGATGTGTGAAAAAATTAGAAAAGATTGAGTACAAATTGACTGTATTAGAGAAATGGTAGGAGTAACTTCAATTGAGGACAAATTGAAAGAGAATAGATTAAGATAGTTTAGAAAAAGGGATATGATTTCTCTTAATGGTACTAGGAGTAGGGGTAGATCTAAATTAACATTGAACGAAATAATAGGAAAAAATATGAAAATATTTAACTTAAATGCGCGCATAGCACATGACCAACATGAATGACAAAGATGAACTCATATACTTGACCCCAAATAATTGGGACATAAGGTTTGGTTTGGTTTTCTTGTGACACCTCTTGGGTGGTCCGTCTACTTGATTGTTTTTTTTGTTTTGTCTAATAAGGAAGGAGCCCTGGTGTGATTTGAGCTCAGGACCTCTTGGCTTGGATACAATTTTGAATCACATTTACTCTGAAAGTCTACGCTGTTAAAGAGTAGTGTAACATAAGCATTTATCTAATACCTTCTTTAAATATTCACTACTCAGCCTATTGCTGACTAAAATTTAGTACTATCACTGCGTTTAAGTAAGTTTGAAACTATTAGAAACAGTTAAGTCACCAGTTAATTCAACAAATATGCAGTCTGAACAAAATGTGTTTTATCCCATTACTGAAAAAGGTTGGACAGTCAGTTTGTCATATTTGTTAACTTTGATATTCAATTTAGGCCCCAAGTGGTTGTTTTTTTTGTTCAGATAACTCCACATTTTGTGTATGTTATACATCCGGAAGTGTGATTTTGTATGTGGTGCTCCTGGAGACTGTGTGGTCTATTTTGTGTTAAGTGAGATGGATGTGTCAATTCATAAGTGCTTCTTTACATTGCAATGGAGAGGTCCACTATTTTTGGATGTGGGTCTACATTCTTATCCTCATGTAGTTCCTGTATTTCATCAATCAATCTGAATTCTAGGTCATTTTGGTGATGCAGTTGGATGCCACAGGTAGACCAGATGAAAGTCTTCTGATGGAATTTGTAGGACCATTACAGCATGGCGCTGAAGAAAATGTGCTTGGAAAGGTGTTGTCTTTCTCTCTTCAAAAGGGGCACCTAAAAGCTAATGTGTGCTACCGACCACTACATTTAGCTAACCTGGAGGTTCTTGCTCTCTTTTTTACTGGTCTTTTGACTACAATTAATCTTTTTTCTTCTTTTTTGTAAGCTTGTCTATCTGGTATGACTGCAAAAACTAACTGAGTTTTCCACCTCTTGCAATCAGGTACGCCATTTGCCACTTGATGAACTGGAGCTGGCTTCACTTCGGGGAACAGTTCAACGGGTAAGCTTCTATTTGGCATATCTGACTTTATTTTGGGAAGATCGCTTTTTTTTTCACAAACCATGCCTCATCACATTTATGATGAACATGAGAGTGTATGCATGGAGGAATATAAAACAAAGAGGACATACCAGAAATGATAAAAATTGCTATGGATTGCGAAGTGGTATTAGTTTGTTAGAGTTGGTGCTCAGAGTCTCACTCACTTTGTGTGTGCTTTGAATATCCTTTTACCTGTAATCCGACTCTTGAGCTTCCTTGATGAAATTATTAAACATTAGTTTTATTTGGTTTCGACTATCTTATCTTGCATAGTGAGAGACACAAAAGAGTTTGAACAAGATGGATGTTTGGGCTCCTTTTTATTTGCTTCTTCTTTTTGGGTGGGTGGATGTTTGATTTCGTGACTTCATAGTAACCGGCCATTTACCCCGCTGCACCCATGAAGAGGTATCAAACTAGTCTTGGCATGATCTGATAGATAATGTGAAAAGTTCACTGGAACCTTATGTCAAGGGCATTGCTGTAGATATGATCGATTGACCCGAAATAGTCTTATACAGAATGAATTCAAATTTCTTGTAAACCATAATTTGTTTTGAATTTGTTGTTCAGAGGTGTCCATCGTCAATGAAGGAAATTCAAATGAAACTGAATAACAGATGTCCCTCTCTTGGCAGCAGGAGCTCTTTTCAGCTTTCTTTTTTGTAGATTAGTCTGTAACCCTTGTTCTTAATCAGGAGACAATTGATATAAACTTCTATTCCACTGCTTTCACCTATGTTTGTTTCATCTTTTTTGTTTGTTTCTATATTTTTTTAGTGTATGTTATTTTCATTCTTTTCCTTTTTTGTGTGGGGCTGAGGTTTTCGAAGTGCAGCGTCTTGTTCACATCTTTCACTTTTTGGACATTGTCATCAATTGGAAGTTGCCTCCATTTTGTATGGGATTATGTAAACAGTAATTATGTACTGGATAATTTTTGCGAGAATCATATTGTGGAAGATTGATGATGATTTCATACGTAATTATTTATAGGTGATTTTTTTTTAGTTGTCTATATAATCTTAATTGTAAATTCGTTTCTCAGGTGACAGTTTGTTGTTTTTTTTGCAGGCAGAACTTCAACTTAACTTTCAGAAAAGAAGGGGTCATGGAGTGTTATCTGTACTTCGACCAAAATTCAGTGGCGTGTTGGGCGAAGCTTTAGATGTGGCTGCTAGATGGAGTGGGGATGTTGTGAGTACCTAACCTAAGTTGTTTCTAGTTCAAAGCCTTTCTGCGAGCCTCCCAGTTGCTTGATCAGTCAGATAGATAATGAAAACATAAGACGCAAAGGCTTCTATTATTCATTGTTTTGCTTTAAGCTTGAAATGCCGTAGATGAATGTTGAAAGTAATGGAATAGTGAAAATCTTCTTGTTCCAGAATAGGACATTATGTCTGAAACATGTAATTATGATTCTACGTCCATACCTTCATTCAATCCCCATTCTTGGCAGCCCACCCCCACCCCTGGGGCCTGGGGGAGAGATAATTTGGTGTTTATGTTTATGTTCTAAACAAGCTCGTAATTTTATGTTCCTTCCTGCTTTCCGTTTCCCCCCTTATTAAGGCGTTTCTTTGCCTTCAATTGAGAAGGGGTTTGAGGAGAATTTAATGTTTTTGTTCATGTTTTAAACAGGGTCTATTTTTTTTTCACTCCTGTTCAACTCTCTTTCATTTTTCCCCCTTCTTAAGCCTTGTCTTTGCCTTCAGTTGATGGTTGATGTCATAAACTTTATTCTATCTGGTTTTATATAGGACTATAGGAGTGTTGAAGGAACCATTCGGTAAATGTTTTATATAGGAGTACTCAGTGAACAATTCTTAAGGTGTTTATGTATACAGCTATGTTTGTGTAGCATTCACTTAAGGATGAACATATATATCACTTCTGGGAAAAAAGTAAGCAGACATGCTTTTACCTTCTACCATCTATGATTTTAATCATAATGGACAAGGAAGTAAAAGTTGTTTTTGACTTATTTAACAAAAAAATTTCAACTAGATTTACTATTTAGTACTGTGGATTTATTTTTGGTAGAACTATTATCTTTGTCAATAAGGAGGAAATTTGTGCTTTGGATTTTCACTTGGGCCATAGAAATTGGTCAAAATACACTGGCTACATCTCCTGTACTGGTTCTCTCTCTAATGTCTCCAATTTATTCCTCACCTTCCAATTTTCACTTTAAAAAAATTATGGAAACAAACCGAATGCCTGCATTGCCTCTTTAATTCTTCCCCTTTTTGGCTTGGTTGAGACATACTAATGATTTTATGTTTGTGAATGAGTTCTTCCCTGAAATTAATGTCTTTTTGGCGTATTGCTCCATACTTTTGTGTCAGGTTATTTAGCTGAGAACTACCCAAATTTACTCCTGTACATATTATCACATTGCCCTTTGTTTTCATCTAATTGCTGGTTTTTTTTTTCCTCCTGTAGATCACTGTTGAGAAAACTGTCTTGGAACAAAGCAATAGCCAGTACGAACTTCAAGGTGAATATGTGCTGCCCGGCACCCGAGATCGAAATCCTTCGGGAAAGGAAAGGGGGAGCTTGTTCCGAAGAGCAATGACAGGTCATCTTGGCAGTGTGATATCTTCCATGGGGAGATGGAGAATGAGACTTGACGTTCCTCGAGCTGAAATTGCTGAGATGCTTCCACTTGCAAGACTTATTTCTCGAAGTACTGATCCTGCAGTTCAATCCCGATCAAAGGTTGTACTCTACTTAAATGTGAAGGAAATCTTAACTGTCATGGTAGTTGAATGTGAGTAGCTTATTAGCATATGGCAGCAGAGATAGACTCATAAGTATCCCATCCCTGGAGTTAGGTTTAGGGGTGTCAAACGTGTCGGGTTAAACGGGTGACGGGTGAAAAATATGTAAACCCGTATAGGACACGTTTAATAAATGGGTAAAAAATCTCAACACGAACACGACCCGTTTAATAAACGGGTAACATGATACAACTCGTTTAACCCATTTAATTTTAAAATAATTATATCAATAAATTTTAATGCTCTACTTTTTTTTTACTTCCAAGTGTACTTACCTCAAAAAAGAGGAATTTTTAGCCAAATCTCATAGAAAATAAGACTTGAAGGCTTTCAAAAAAAGGAAAGAGGTTATTGTCTTTTTATAGGCAACTTAACCCTACCATCTCCTCTCATTTTTCAATGTGAGATAAAAACAAAACTTGAAGGCTTAAAAAAAAAGGTAAGAGGTCATTGCCTTTTTATAAGCAACTCTTCTCTCTCCCTCTCCTCTCATTTTTCAATTTGGGACAAAAACAAAACTTGAAGGCTTAAAAAAAAAGGTAAGAGCTCATTGCTTTTTTATAGGCAACTCAACCCTCCCCCTCTCCTCTCATTTTCCAATATGGGACAAAAACAAAAGACATTGGTTTATCTTTGTCTTTGAAGTGTTCCCCATCTCCTCTCCTTTGTCTTTGAACTACTACTTTACTTTTTTTTTTGTATTGATTTATTTATTTATTTTTTCTTGTTCATTTTTTCAAAATAATTATTAATTTATTATTATATTAATTTTATTGAAACGGGTAAACGTGTGATAAACGGTTTGATAGATCTCACATGAATACGATCCGTTTATTAAATGTGTTAAGCGTGTCAACCCGTTTATCATCCAAACCTGTTAAGATCTCACCCAAACCCGTTTAATTCGTGTTGATTCGTGTCGGTTAATCGTGTCATGTTGGATTTTGACAACCCTAGTTAGGTTTGATAGCAGCTAGCATCGTAGTCATATGATGATCTTAGAAATATACTGAAGGTATAACTTTCATATTAACTTACCAAAAAGAAAAACTTTTATATTAACCTGTATTATAAGAATTGAACTTGGAATCCATCTATTATTACCAACTCCATTTTCACTCTTAGGAAAGAGAAAAAGCAAAATTACAATTGTGGGAAGCCATCCAAACAGTTCTATATTTTGATGTGAACATTTTTAGTTTGCTATAATATATGCTGGTGTACAATTGGAAATTATGTTGTATTTGAAGGGTTTGGCTATTCTACGGGCAAATGATCTTATAAATTATAGGGAATTATAACTAGAGTATCAACTGAGGGGCCATTACTCCATGCAATGGCTGTAGCTCGCACCATTAAGCATGAAGATGTAGGTTTGAGTATGAGGGACACCCACTTTGTGCAAAGAATGCCCAAGATTGGGTTTTTTCCAGTCTCCTCCCCCAGCTCCCTGGATCAGGAAACTAAAAATGGGTAATGACTTTGTATTGGCCTAATAATTAGCAGTAACAGTGATCAGTTGTGAGCACTGAATTTCATGCAGAAAAAAATTGTGATAGAAACTTGTACGTACTGTTTTATTTATTGTTGAGGAGGTTCAATGGAGAAAATGACACGATGAATTTAGAAATATTTTTCCTTTTTTTTCAGTGATAGATGATTGGATCAAATTCCTTGTGCTAACTCATTGGTAGCCCTACCTTTACCACTAGGCTCAAGCACCAGTCCATGATGAATATGGAAATATTACAAAAATGACATGTATTATGTTTACTTTCAGTTTGCTAAACGAAGTCCTCCAATTCTTGAAGTTTTTTTCACGATTGTCTCTTTTTATCGGATGCCCCCATGGGACCTTCATTGTTGTTTCCTTGTTGAATGAATTGTGAGACTTGTGTATGTTACAGTTCTTATTTTCTCTAATAGACATAAGTTAATTGGTGTGGGGTAATAGTATAATTACCTAAGTATTACTCAATTATAAATAAGAGAGTGTAGGGCAACCTAGCCTACACACGATTGATTATTTTCTTTCTTTGTCGCTCTTCTCTCTTCTTCCTCATTAACCCTAATATCACTTTTATAATTTCAACTGGATACAAGCAGATAAAATCCTACATGATCTATAATGAGTGCCTGGCCATTTTTTCAGCTTCATTTTCCTACTTTTCTCTTGTCAGTATTGCTTTCACTGACGTTATATGCTAACATGATTCCCTTTCCATCGAGTTTCTTTACTGTCTGTTTGATAGCTCTTTTGGATTCTAAAACCAGTACCGTGTGGGGGTAATATATTCAAATAGTTGGGAAGCTTTCCGATTAATATTTTCTGTTTGCAAAGAGGTCCCAGAAAGGAAAAAAAATGAAATTTGTATGGGAGCTTGAAGCTTAAGATTGAAGCTTGTTATGATTTAGAATTTCTGCCTTCAAACTGGAATATTTTGGGTCATTTTGCAGGCCATAAATATTTTTTTTTTAAAAGATATCTAGTTTTGAGCATCTTAAATTAAGGTTATTTGTTTGCTGGTAGAATTGGATTTGTCAAACTGAAAATATAGTCCTAGATAAGGACGAACAGCCAAGGGGATCTCAGTTCCATAGTTCTACGCTACAGTTGGCGTCTGAATGTGTTAACTTTTTTTCAAATTCGTTGAGTTTTCTGTGGGGACAACTATTTCCACTGATTATAGGTGCTGATTCTGCATGCCTTGCTTAACTTATTTCCAGGACCTCTTCATACAAAGTTTGCAGTCTGTGGGTTTATATGGTGAAAGCCTTCAAAAGCTGCTTGAGGTATTTCCTGAAATAGTAATTCTATCCTCATAAGCTCCGCTAGATTCCTCTGGGTAAAGTTAATGGAATGATATGTGATTTATGTTTACCTTTTTTCTTTAATCTGGTCGTGCAAATAAGACTTACTGTGGAGTGAAAATTTTAGTTTTCCAGGTTTCCATGTGGTTTTTTAACATTGCCTTGGTTAAATAACTTGTTCTAGGATATTCGGGGGCATTCTGTTCCATCTGATGAAGTTATATCTGAAGACTTCAATCTTCCAGGATTAGCCGAACTTAAAGGCCGCTGGTGTGGCTCTCTAGATGCAAGTGGTGGAGGCAATGGAGACACAATGGTAACTATCTTGGAAATCTTTGACAAAGCAATATAGTTTGGATTTCACGTGTTTATTCGAAGCTGAAACACAAGCTATTAGATTTGCACATTGCAATTTTTTTGTCTGTCTGAAATTGGGGTCATTTAAAGGTTGTGTTTAGACCAATAACATTAAGGTACTCATCTCTCTTGCTATAAACTGAAAATTGAGCTTGCTGGGTTATATGATTATCGTGAAATTGTGTGGTGATTCTGAATTTATATTTAATTGTTAGTCAATGATATCTTGATTCTGTTCATTAACTTGTTAAAGAAAATTTGCTCCTGCAACCTGAGTCCTGACCAATTGTGCATGAAAGTTCTTCATTCGTTTTTGCCAGTCCGCCTGAGCAATCAGAAAAGTGTGAATGCGTACTTCTAATATTTCTTTGATGGAAGCAAATGCGTGTGTTCTTTTGTATGAGTAGGATAAACATAAGCTATAATCTCTGTAAGACTACATAATTTACCTCTATGCTCTGCATTTGCAAAATACTCTTCTCTTTTGCATGGGAAAACACTTAAATCATGTAGTTAATCTTGTGAGTCTGTCTGCTTCTTCCTGGAATCATATGTTCAAATATTTTCTTTTGCATTCTTACTGCACCATAAATAGCTGGCAAAATAGAAAGTTCCGAAAAGATATTGTTCAGTAGGAGCAGTGTAATTGCATTGTTTGTTAACTTCTCCGCCCTTCAGATTTTGTCCTCTAATGGTCTTTTTCATATTTGTATTTTTAGGCAGATTTTGACTTTCATGGGGAGGAATGGGAATGGGGAACATACAAAACTCAACGTGTTCTAGCAGCTGGTGCTTATAGCAATGATGATGGTTTGCGCCTTGAGAAAATTTTTATCCAGAAGGATAATGCCACAATCCATGCAGATGGGACTTTATTTGGGCCAAAAACCAATTTGCATTTTGCTGTTCTGAATTTTCCTGTTAGTCTAGTCCCTACTCTGGTTCAGGTTATCGAAACTTCAGCCACTGATGCTGTTCATTCTTTGCGGCAATTTTTAGCACCAATAAAAGGGATACTGCACATGGAAGGGGATCTTAGAGGAAGCCTTGCTAAACCTGAATGTGATGTGCAAGTAAGGCTCCTGGATGGTGCAATGGGGGGCATTGATCTTGGGCGAGCTGAAATTGTTGCCTCCCTAACTTCAACCAGTCGTTTTCTGTTCAATGCAAAGTTTGAACCCATTATCCAAAATGGCCATGTTCACATTCAAGGAAGTATACCTGTAACCTTCGCCGAAAACAACATTTTGGATGGAGAAAATGTGGAAAGAGATAAAAGTGAAGCAACTTGGATTCGTGGTTGGGGCAAGGAGAGGAGTAAAGAGTCTGCAGATGAAGCTAGTGATAAGAAATCCTCCAGAGAAAGAACTGAAGAAGACTGGAATACTCGGTTGGCAGAAAGCCTAAAAGATTTGAACTGGAACATATTGGATGTAGGAGAAGTTAGGATTGATGCTGATATTAAAGATGGGGGCATGATGTTGTTAACAGCTTTATCTCCTTATGCCAACTGGCTCCATGGCAATGCTGAAGTTATGCTCCAGGTAGTTCAAGTTTGTAAAATCTTGGATTGCTTTATCGTCGTAATACAACCATTTCTGTTCAATTAGAACAGGGATATAGTAGGTTCAAATGTTCGATTTTGAAATACTTTTCTAATGTATGTGGTTTGTTTTTAAAATAGGTTAGAGGTACAGTTGAGCAACCAGTGCTTGATGGATCTGCATCTTTCCACAGGGCAACGATATCTTCTCCTGTACTCCGTAAACCACTCACAAATTTCGGTGGGACAGTTCTCGTGAATTCGAATAGGTTATGCATCAGTTCTTTGGAGAGTAGAGTAAGTAGAAAGGGTAAACTATCCTTGAAAGGAAATCTGCCCCTCAGAACCAGTGAAGCATCCCTTGGTGATAAAATTGACTTGAAATGTGAAGTACTGGAAGTGCGGGCAAAGAATATTTTAAGGTGCCTATCTTCTCTCCAACACAGGACACAAGAAATAGTTGGTTTAGGTCACTCACTGGTCGCATTTGTCTTGGTTTACAGTTGGGTGAATGACATGTCTTGATGTTTGACATTTGAATGAGATCCTTCTTATTTGGTTTTCTGCTCTCGGTCACTGTTCTTTATATATGTATGGTCCAATACCTGGTGCAGTGATGAAAGTGTTGTACTAACAACCTGAAGGTTGTGGAATTGAATGTGAGGGCAACCACCCTTGTGCACATAATGGCAAAGATTAAGTTTGTACCCAATCCAACCCCAACCAGCCCCTCTCAGCACCCTCAGTTTATGTGGACCAAACTATGACCATGAATATATCAGTGTTTTGTTCACCTAAAGTGATTACCTTTTCCTTTTCTCCCCCTTTATAACTCTCTCTCTGATCTTTTCATCGTGTCTTAGAATGAGATTCATATCTTTTCATGTTTTACCTTTACACTAAGTCCTTGAAGAACTGACGTGTCTTTTTATTTTCAGTGGTCAGGTTGATACTCAGTTGCAATTAACTGGTTCCATATTGCAACCAAACATTTCTGGCAAGATTAAGTTGAGCCATGGAGAAGCATATTTACCGCATGATAAGGGTGGTGGAACTGCTCCTTTTAATAGAGACAGATCAAATCAATCAAAGCTTCCAAGTGGCGGTTACAATCAAGCGGTTGCTTCAAAATATGTCTCACGTTTTCTCAATTTAAAGCCTGCTGCTTCAAGTGCCCCATTTCTACAACCATCAGGTAAGTTTTTGTATACTATGTCTATGCCTTCATACGTAGGTCCGTAAACTACAAAGGAATGAAAATCACTTTGCCCTCGTATGTAGGTACCTACCTTGTACCATAAGTTTCAATGTCAGTTTCCTCTCTTGGATTTGAATTGTTTCTAGTTATCTAGGGGCTTGAAAGTTAAATTTGATGCTATTTGCAAGTATCCTCTCACAAGTTTTTCTTGACAAGAAACAATAAATTACCGATGAAATTGAGAGTACAAAGGCAAAGCAGTACTAGGAATCCTTTATAAGAAAAAGGAGTACCCCTACATGAAAGAATGAACCATCCATATAACCCCTACGATCACAAATCCAATAACCCTTTCTTTAACTACAGTAAGAGCTCATGGGTTATAGTATAGTCTATAAGTCATAACTTCCATTTTAGTGGAGTATCCATTCTTAGCTAGTAATGAGCTTGTTGATCAGCAAATCTGGATATCCACTTGGCCTATGCCTCTAAGGCGGCAAACATTTTTATGGATATGAAACGGAGAAAATGCATTAAAATCTAAAATCAAAGATTACATGAAGATCTTAGCCAACCAAAGGAAAACAAAAATACAATCCCAAAGAAAATACATTAGAAGCTCTAAATCACATGAAGCTCTCCATCGGGCCATTACACTAAGAAGTGGGATTCCCTTGAATTCTTTAGAACCCAAAGCTTAAAACGATGCAATACAATGAATACGATCCCATAAACCATCCGTTTCTTCGCTTCTGTCTTCAAAAATTATTGATTTTTTTTCTTACAGATAATCCAAAAAATAGTCATAATAGCGCAAAGTCCACAAAGTCATTCCTTTATCACTCCGCCCAAAACCTCTCAAAAGCTCAACAAACAACGATATGGATGATGCAAGAAGCACCATTTCAATTCTCCCAAATAAAACAGTTTATAGCACAATGACAAAGCAATAGGACAATGTAGAAACAATTGATCAATCCTCTCACAACCACCTTTACACATATACCACCATTGAGGGAAAATACAAGTTTGAGGTCTCCTGTGAAGCAGATCATTAGTATTAAGCTTCTTATGTGCAATAGTCCATGCAAACACTTGCACTTTAATAAGTACCTTAGCTTTCCAAATCACGATTGAAGGCAAAAATACAGGACTAGAATCATTAGTGAAATCCTCAAAGAAGGATTTACATGAAAATATACCCGAAGACTCATAAATCCACCTTCTTTTATCAAAAGAGTCTACGAATTATTAAGAATAACAAGCAAAGCTATGAACTCCTCCATATCCCTATAATCAAGATTCCTACGAAACCAAAGTCATAAGAATATGGGTGATCATAAGACTAAATCAAAGATGCTAAAAAAGCATCTTTATAGCGGAAACAAATAACATAAAGATGACTCCCCACCCATATATCCTTCTAAAACGTACTTTTCCTCATTTTCCAATATAAACTGGATATTTTTAGAGGACCTCGTCATTCCCTGAATTTCCATGGGCACCTGAAACTTTTCCTTTCAACCCTATTCGAGTCTCATCAATTGACCTACAATCTCTATTTGCTCTTGATGGTTAAATGTCACGGAGAATCTTGTTCCAATGGAAACCTCAAAAGTCATTTGCCCACTAAAGCAATATTTCTTGCCTTCAAATTATGAATTGAGAGATTGCCTTTATCCCGAGATTTGCAAACAGTCCCCCCATCCAATCAAATGGTCCTTTCTGCCCTCACCACTTCCTTTCTTCGAAAAAATTCCTAATCTTTTTTTCAGTTTTTATAGCAATCTTAACTGACTTCCTAAATAAAGATAAGAAATAGGTAGGAATACTAGCTAAGACATGCTGCACCATTGTTAACATACCCTCTCTAGAGATAAAAGCTCTCTTCTGTCCATCTGATCTTTTTCTTACTCTCTCAATTACTGGATTGCCAAAAGATAAAGAAATTGGATTCCCACCCAATGGCAAACAAAAATACGTAGGAGACCATTCCCCCACCCTAAATCCCATAAAGCCCGCCACTCTACTAATCTTATCCAAATGTGAATTTATACTCACAAGGTTACTCTTGTAGATATTAACCTTTAGTCCCGAAACAATGCCCAACACCTCCGCAATATTCTTAAAATTTAAAATTTTCTCCTCATCCCCTATAGAAAAAATATTAGGTCACCGACAAATTGCAAATGAGACACCTCTATTTTATCTTTTTCCACAACAAAACCTTCTACCAAATTCTCTCTCTGTCCTCTTTTAATAATCTATTTAACCCATCCACAACTAGAGTAAACAAAAAAAAGGATATAAGGGACCACCTTATCTTGGTCCTCTAGAAGCTAGAAATATACCACTAGGCTTCCCATTAAGCATAATGGAGAAATTCATAGACTGTGAACATCCCATCATCCAACTCCTCAATTTATCTCCAAATTCTTTCACCTCCTATACATAATCCAAAAATCATCAATTTACATGATATAAGCCTTTTAAAAATTAATTTTTAAGACAAAACCTTCCTTATCTCTAACTCTATAATCTTCCACCACCTCATTAGCCACAAGAACCATTTATTTATCTTGCACAAAAAACACCTTGACCCCCAAAAATAATCTCACTCAAAAGTCTCTCTTAACCGCAAAGATAAAACTTTTGTAATAATCTTCAAAAGACTAGTCACCAAACTTATAGGCCGAAAATCCCTCCTATTCATGGACTTATCTTTTTTTGGATCAAACAAATAAAGGTGGAATTGGTAAAAGCATTGACAACTCCATTATAAAAAAAAATAAAAAATCATTCAATACCTTCATTAGATCTACTTTAACAATGTCCCAACAATAGCCTTTTCTTAACCACACGCAAAAATAACTTTTCTCACTTCTGATTTCACAAAAGGTCTTTCCAACCACCTAGATTTGTTTTTACTTATATGATTCCATTCTAAATATTCTGACCACGGTTTATCCAAAAGAATATAACTGTGAAAAAACGTCAACAAATTTACTCTCAAACATCCCTTCATCCTCAATTATTACTCCATTTCCCAAATCAAACTTATCAATGAGTTTCTTTTTCTTCCTTCCAATTGCAATTTGATGAAACAACTCTGAATTATTATGTCTTTCTTTTAACCATTTCACTCTAACCTTTTGCCTCCCAACTTATTTCCTCTTTAAACACCACTTCCTCAAAATTATTTCTAAGTTCCCACCTCTCATTTCTCAAATTTTCGTCCAATCTACCATTTTATTCAATCCTATTAATTTCGCCAATACTATTCATAATCATATTTTTTACGACTCTAATATCCCTAAAAACTAACTTATTCCATCTCTTCAACTTTTATTTCACATGCTCCAAGTTTATCAAAAACTTTAATCCTTTCCATCCTTCAGTATGTCCTTCCCTCTACCACTTCGTAAACTGTCATTTAAACCCATGGTTTTCTAATCACATATTCTCAAATCTAAAAGAACAAGAATAAAGTACAACCAGACAATGATTTGACGCTACCCTTGACAGAATCTCCTGTCAAACTCTCATCACCCCCTTACCCTCCCTGAAACAAAACTATCATAATTAAGACTTGGCTGCAAATTCCTAAGCTCCCGAACTTCCTTGTTTTTTCTCACTGGTCTCCCATCAACCTTTCTTCAATATAGACCATTGCTCTTGATCGGGTGTAAAATCCTTTCCCTCACCAAGACTATCCTCCTCTTATGGTCTCCAAATTTTCTCCCACTTGGTAACTGCAAACAATTACTTGCGGACGTTAAAACCAAATTATTTTTAACATTCCCATCCTCAATACACAACAAAGAGTTACACAAACTTTCTTCCTATTCCTCAGACAAGCCTAAACTGGAAAGTTTACCCCAGCCTAGGGCATCCTTCTCAACAGAAAAAGACGAAGAAATTCCCTCTCAAGAAATTGACGATTTGAAAGCAAATTCTCACACTCAAACTAGACACAAAATCCAAAACCCCTGAACTATTTGCCTGCAAATTAGTGCAAGTGGAAGCATTAGACTGATACTCAGGAGGAAAACTCACCTGCAAATCTGCCTTTGAAGTAGAAGCCTCCATTGATTCTTTTTGACTTCCCTCAGTCACCAAACCCTTCCCATCTTCCTCATCAAACAGTCCCTTGATAATTGATATGGCATTCCATCTCCTCTTCTTTGTATTTTATTTTTGAAGTCAAATCTTTACTCTGAGAACTCATATCTGAAGAAAAACCCCACAAGGTGACCTTAGTCAAAACACAAAAGAGTTGAATTCTTTGAAAACCTTGGACCCATCATCAACTTGCCTTCCTTGGTTAAACTCAACAAACACCTCAAAATTATCAACCATATCATAAAGATATGATGTAGCCTCTATAATACTCGATTTGTAATCCTTCGAATGTGTCTTCTCTTTGTCTTCCACTCCCATCATTTCCTCCAATTCCTGCGCACCATCGATGTTCTCCTTGCCTACCTCAAATGATAGGTTTGCCCTAATATGAAATAAATCAGTACTCAAAGCATTCCTCAAGTACTTGAGCTTCTGATGTTGGGTCGGGCCATTTTGAAAAGACACTCCAACCGTTTGGCTCTTAAATGGCCCACCCACAAAGGAATCGAAAAACTTATGGTCATTGGCCTGTCATATGACCCAAAAGAAATTTGGGCTTTATTAGCCTGGCCCATCTTCATTTTTAGAAGCCCCATTAACAATATCAAACCCCCTCCTTTAAAACAGCCGAACAAACATTTTTCTTCATAAACAGCTGTAGGTCTCATGTTACTGACATTTAAACTCCCATCTAACTTTTTCAAATTTGAATTAACTTCTAACACAGGATTCCATTAATTTTTGCATTAACTGGTTCCTTAATTACTGTCTTCCTGAAAATTGCAAGTGACCCAATTTCCTAAACAGAATTTGCTTGTCTACCCTTTTGAACTCTACTCCACGGGTAGTAATCGTTAACACTTCATTATCTTCAACCACAGACTCTGGTGTACGAATTTGTGGTGCAACCATTCAACTTTTCAGTTTCTTTCGATTGTTACTGTCGTCTCCAAGTCTCGAAGGGACTTCAACGATGATCTGATAACTTTTCCCTTGAAATTCAACTATTAACAGTGAGGGAATGAAACTGTTTTCACATCTACCCACCTTAATTTTTGCTTGAAAAAGTTTTTTCATTCCCAAAGTATTACTGTCGTCCTTCACTAAGCAACTACAGCACTCTCCAATCTTCCTAAACACTTCATCATTCCATAAATGGAAATGGGAACCCTTCAATCTGTAACCATCCTCCCAGGAACGAAATTCTATTCCTTCCGAAGTTGGATTTAGGAATCCATTTCGACAATCTGATCAACCCAACATCCTTTGCTGAAACCTTTCACATTACAGATGTTCATAGCAAGATCCTTATTTTTACAAAAGAAAACAGCCTTATCAACTTGGAATGGATTCAACTCAACTTCGATTTTAATTGGTTCATTAATGCTCATTATCCATCTCCAAGGGATACAAATACTTCCCTTCTCGCAAATCACTGCACATTTCCATTTTCAAAAAAGAGAGGAGCTCTTTATACAATCTACCTGTGACACTAAAGCCCCAGTATCAACTGTCCTGTTTCCAGAACTATTACCACTCCTTAACAGTTCATCCCGCATATCAAAAACCTCCCCCATCCCTTGTGATCATTTCCTTGAGGAACACAATACTTTTCCTCTTCTTGTAAGACTGAAATTTCAACACAGTAAGGAATTTCCCATTTCTATTCAACTTCACTTTAGTCCATAATTGAAACGTGTTAGATCGGAGTTTCCTTAAGAATGACGTCGACTCATTACACTTGCTTGCCTCCTTCAAAACACCAAATAACCATGAGACTCCACCCAATCCAACAGTGATGGAAAAACTTGCATACTTGGATCTTTTAGTCATTTTGATAACCCCCCCCTCCGGGGGAGAGCCCAAGACTCATCATCTACCTTCACCAAGAAAATTTCCTGATCAATATTCTTCATCTTTTAATAGAGGAGGATATCTCACCTACCTACTACAACCTGCAAATCACCATCTAAACAATGGAAGATTCTTATAGCAGAAGCTTCTCAGAAGCTATCCAATAAGGCTAAAATCTTTTTGTAGCATTTCAAGCTTACTGACCAATTTGGCAATATCCCAGATTTTCATGAAATGAGGATTTGGAGTTATAATATTATTGATGATGAAATATAGACGAAATTTTTAGGATGACAATTAGGATGAATTGCAGGGTTTAAAGTTGCTATAGACTTGTTAAAAGTGGTATCAAAAGAGTATAAGTTTGAGATTTAGTAGACTGTTCTAGGTTTAGTTATTTAGAACGATGACTTGTATGTTACGGAAAAAGTGATTCAATACACGTAGTATTTTATTAGAATGCAGAGTGAAAGCAATTAGGGTACTGTGGGGAGTGCTTGCTAGGGTGGATAAGTTGGAACTAATATCAAGAAGTGTGGATATGATATCAGAGTGCACAGCAGAATCAATTCACCTATCGACTGCAAGTTTGGAAGATGAAACTTTCATTTAATGGGGTGGATTTGATTTGATCATGATTTTGATTAAGAATCCTTTGAATTGTGTTTGACAATTGATTTAATTGTCAAATTGATTTAATAAGCATTTTATTCTTCTGAGCATATCGTCTTTGCCTGGTCTTTCTGATGCTTTATTTGATAAATCAATTAACAAAATTTTACAACATATCTCCAAATATGCGGACCGATCTCTAATTTCCTCAATAAAAATTAAATTGATAATTGAATCTCCAAATACAAATACATTATACATCTACCAATTTACATATTACAAGTTGTATCATCTCCAATTCATCAAATATTCCAATCACGATCTTTTCTCCAAAATCCTCAAGCGGAGAAGTATACAATACGATAGAAAACAATATGTCAAGAATATTATAAGGATTAAATCAAATCGATAATTAAACAAATTGATCAGCATAAGTCAACTAGGACCTCAATTGAAACAATAATCATACCATATCACATGTCATGCAACACCAAGACATAGACCTACCACCTCGTCAACCACCCCACCTCACTCCGGTCTCATGGGTCTCTTAGATTGGTGATACATTGGACTACGGGCTACCATGATCCAGTCCTCAATCCACACCGTGCATGATCAACATACTCACAATACCAATACAAATTCAATAAAAAAATTAAGAATCATAACAACTCAATAAAAAGGAACACAAATCGGAATGAATCAAGGATTTAATCTTTGCAAAGAGATTAAAGATAGAGCATATTAAATACTATGTACCTCAAATTTTCAAATGTTCTATTGACACTAACAAATATGAATTTAAAACTATCTTGAATCATATCTTCAAATTTGGTAGCAATCCGATTTGAAATCACCGTTTGATAAAGCTTCATTTTTTTTCTTTCTCTGTCCTTCCTTTCTTCTTTCTTGGCTACGGTTACTACACCATGGGGGCTGACTTTATAAGCTAAAAAGACCTATTTATAAAAAAGGAAGTACGAGGTGACATTGGACACTTGGGCCCAAACATGTAATGTGACAAGGGTCCAAACACTTACCAACTAACAACTGTCCAATTCGTACACGTGTATGGACATCTTTGATACTTTGGGTGTCTAAGCATATTTTTCTTCCACCACGAAACATATTCAGGATTATAGTCGTTGAACTCAATTTTACACACATAATCCATTTTTGAGCTCCACTTGTTAGTTTGAAATCTCCAAATTTCCTAACCAGACCATAATAACGTTAAACTCTACAATTCATCCTAAAAATTTTCTCTATATTTTATCACCAATAATATTATAACTGAAAATCCTCATTTTATAAAAAAACCCGGGATGTTACAGATTTGGCCTAGTTTCACAAGAGAACAACTATCAAATTTGAGTATAATCCTCCTCCTCGACAAAGGCTTCCACAATGTTGAAACCAGAGTCTGGAGAATAAGAAGTCACGACCTTCCAGTCACTCATAATAACAACTGAAGGCATACCTTGAAAAGATTTCATAATGGAAATTCATAGCAAAGGTAAAAAGAGAATCCTGCCCGAAAGAACTCCTTGGCTGAATAAACCGTCTGGAAAATTTGAGTTCATTTCACTAACATTACGCACAATATTTTCTGGCAAGGACCCCAATAGACATGGCATGTATAAAAAATGGCTGAACATCTCTACGGGCTGCATGTCACAGAGATTTGGTTTAAGCCTTTGTGATATGTTCAATGGTGTCCACAGTTTTGGTTATGGAGATCAAACTACTGATGGTATCTTCTAGTAAAGTGAATAAAGAAATGGGCTACTACCTGATCCTTCCAAATGGACCAACCTTTAGGTTCTTTATTAACAATCACAGAAGACATGCCGATGTAAGGCATCCCTAAAACCATTACCTCCAGCAGTGCTTAAATCCTTTCACAACCATAAGATAATCCAAAACAGTCCAATGCATGCGACCAGAGCTTCTTGTTCCCAGCCTCCCCCTCCCTCTCAAAATAACCTTGGAAAGTACCCTCATTGTTGGTTACTTCACTGCACCAACTTTTTTGCCACTCTAGCAAAGGTCTTATAAAGGTCAGTGACTGTTGACCTAAAATCCATTATGTAAATAAATTGGTCTTATTTGAATTTTTTTTTTTTTTTTGAATAGAAGACGGTGTGTTTTATTGATTACGGAATATCATTAAAATAGAAGATGATAGTCTTCTTTGAAATTGAAACAATGAATGTTCAACTACGATTCCTGTTTAGAATAACTCCTGGATTAAAGCACCTCAACTATTTCATTTCTCAAAATCTTGAAACCTGTCTATAGAGAACTATGTTGCCTTGGGTTTTGTCATATCCTCTTTAAAAATAATCATGTTGATTTGTTTTTTTTTTTTGGAACTTTTCTAAAGGGTCCCTCAGGCACAAGGGGTTGATGGCTTAAATATGGCTCCATTCCATCGCTTCAAGCAACAGTCTTGTAGGGACTTTAGACGGCAAAATTCACTTTCTCCCACAAATAAGATTGCAGTCTCCCAGAATGACTCCTGATTTTGCTTCCACTTACATATCAAAGTTCTTTCTGTCTCTTAATGGCAATTCGATGAGGAAGTTTAGAAGTTGAATTTCTTAATTTTGCCTAACCTCTTTAATTATGGATTTCTATCTCAAACTAAATTTTTTCAAGCTAGGTGACTCCTACTAAGTATTAGTTCCCCTGCTCAAAAAAAAAGAGGAGAAATTGGACCAAAAATAAAAAAACTATCTAATTCATCATGCCCTTAAAACTCTTGAAACAACATAGTTTCCTCCTTCCTGAAGTCTCCTGAGTTTTCTTGTCCGAACTTCAACAATATTCAGGAAATTGAAACCTTCCTACCCATGAAATCTAGACTCCATTCACCAAGGGCCAAAAGCCATCTTGTCAAACGATGTGAAAGACGTATATTCCAGGTAAAGTCTGTTGTCAAGTCCTTCAAATCCTTTTGCTTTCTCCTCCCTCAAGCCTTCTAAGACTGCTTGTCAGAACTTCAACCTTATCCATGAAATTGAAACTTGGACTCCATCTACCAAGAGTTGAAACCAGTTTGGGACAAATTACGGGAAGCCATATACTTTATTACGAGCATATGGCAAGGTGTTTAAGATAATTCTTCACCTTCATACCTATTCTGCCTTATACGAACCTTTCCTAGGGATTTTACGGCTTGGGTGAAGAGTTTTTACTGGAAGATCAATCAGTTTGCTATCCCAAATGAAAGTATCAAACTTTTCATTTCTCATGACTCTTGAACTTTATATCCTCCAATGGCATTGAATTTCCAAAGGCCGTGCACTCATAAAATTCTTTCTGGATATTAAGTATGCTGGAGATCTGTGTTATGTAGTTGTGCAAATGCCTACACAGTGGTGTTACATAAACTGTTGTTTGATTACTTCCCATGCCACGGAAGGCATCTAATTTATTAGTCAGCATGATGCTTTATGTGTAATTTTTGTAGCATTCTGTGAGAAACGAATCTTAATGATTACAGGTGAACAGGCTGAAGTTGAGAAGGAAATGGAGCAAGTAAATAGTAAACCAAAATTAGATATTCGCCTCACCGACTTGAAGCTTGTTCTAGGCCCAGAGTTGAGAATAGTTTATCCCTTGATTCTCAACTTTGCTGTTACTGGAGAGCTCGAGTTAAATGGCATTGCTCACCCCAAGTGGATAAAACCTAAAGGCATTCTAACATTTGAGAATGGTGATGTGAATCTTGTTGCAACTCAGGTAAGTCTCTGTCTCCATATGGTACTGCTGTAGTTCAGTGCATGATTTGTGGTCTTTCTGTTTCTTTTTGCTTTCTATTTTTATTTTTTCAATTCTAGGCTGGCATGTCATTTTTATTGGATATCCAAAATTGACCTTTTCTAATTCAGGTGAGGCTTAAGCGAGAGCATCTAAATATTGCAAAATTTGAGCCTGATAATGGACTAGATCCAATGCTAGACTTAGCTCTGGTAGGATCAGAGTGGCAATTCAGGATTCAAAGTCGAGCTAGCAAGTGGCAGGACAAGTTGGTTGTGACCTCCACACGTTCTGTGGAACAGGATGTTCTCTCACCTACTGAGGTAATATGTATGACTCCAATCATGTGTGTCTTATCCAGTCTCCTTAGTTCATTCAAATCGTTTATAAAAGAACTTATTGTATAAATTCAGTTTGTAAATGAATTTGTTCCGGTGTTGGAAAATGATGCATGCATGGCGGTGCTTTGCAAATTCCAAAAAGTAGATGTATGGTATGAGCGTACATATAAACTTCTGATACATCTACATGAATGCTAGCCATTTTCATTTCTTTTCCCTGTATAATGCAGGATATTATGAGCCATAATTTGGTGGAGTCTGTTTTACTAAAGTTTGAATTGCCATGGATTTGAGTGTGGATGATTAATCTTTTATGCAGTATTGGATTTTGGATCGAAATGTTTTTTTTTTCTGATAGTTATCAAATGTTTTTTTCTGAAATTTATCAAATATCCTATTCAAGCCTTAAGTTTTCTGATCTGTTTGTTTCCAACTGCACAGGCAGCTAGAGTATTTGAGAGTCAATTAGCTGAGTCCATCTTGGAAGGTGATGGCCAGCTTGCATTTAAGAAGCTTGCTACTGCAACTCTCGAGACATTAATGCCTAGGATAGAAGGGAAGGGAGAGTTTGGACATGCTAGGTGGAGGCTAGTTTATGCGCCACAGATCCCTAGCTTGCTTTCCGTTGATCCCACTGTTGATCCTCTTAAATCTCTAGCCAGCAATATTTCATTTGGTACAGAAGTCGAAGTCCAGCTGGGGAAGCGCCTTCAGGTTATTTTGATGTTTTTTTCTTTGTTCTGGTTAGAACCTCAGTTCATGAAATGTTTACTCATGCTGTAATCTGCTTTTCAGTATGTTAATTGATATTAATTGGTTGGTTTTGAAATTGAAAAGGACATTTTAGTTAAAATAAATAAACCTGGGCAAAGATCTGAATGACAAATATGAGGACTGAAAGGGCAGGATCAGGGCAGCTTTTTTTTGTTTTGGTTTTTCAGTACTTAGGGAGTGATTCTTGAAAACCTGAAAGCCAGCGAGGCAATTCCAATGCAAGGGACCATAGCTTCAATTTTCTCTCATAAAAAAGCTCACCTGTGATGCTGTGTTAATGGTTTGTGGCATCATTTCCTCTCCATTATGCCTTGGGGAAGCTTTCACTAATGGCCAGTAACAGTGGTTTCTGAATTGTGTTTTGATAGACTCTGATTGGGATTATCGTTGTTATAACATTAGTAATGTACCTTGTGGTAACCAATATCGTTGTTATCACTTTTTTTTGGAGTATTTGGCTATTGTTGCTCTTTGTTGTGAATAGTGGTCAATTCTGAATTGAATGAGTTATGTGATTATCTTTCTTTATCTCAGTCATCATCATCTAAAGCACCCTTTTTCTTGGTTTTCCCAGGCTTCTGTAGTTAGGCAGATGAAGGATTCAGAGATGGCAATGCAATGTACCTTGATCTACCAGCTTACAAGCCGGCTGCGACTGCTCCTACAATCTGCTCCATCCAAACGAGTCCTCTTTGAATATTCTACTACATCTCAAAACTAACCTGCTTGGAACGGAGGTTGAGTTTTGCTGTGTGGAATATAATTCTTGAATGGTGTGATTGTTACTGTGTTGTTGCGTATGTGGCATATAGTTCTCCCCTTCCTACTTTGGGAGGTGGGGTGGGGTGGGGGGAGAGGGGTTCGGACCAGGGGATTCCGATATGTAAAATTAATTGTTGTAAATATGTTATCATTCTTTGCTCAGAAATGAATGAGCTTGTTTACAAGTACACATCATAAGTGTACAGCCAAGAAGAAATTTCATGCATTAGTGGAATGTCATTTGAGGAAACGCTTGATGCATCAAAAACCCTTGGCGATCGACTCGTAGCCCATCTATCGTCTCTCGTGATGATAACGCCATTAGTAATGGGTGGACTATCATGCATATTCCTCATAGGGGTTGACTGCAGTTTCATGTTTTGGTAATGAGCATGGCACTGGTCGATGGTTTTCGTTATATGGTTGATAAATCTTGACACTACTCAATTGTTTTCATGTGTTTCAGCTGACTGTTATCACTCTGTCACAGCTTTGCAAGAGAGAGGATTTCAATTTTGAAAATGATGTGAGACTGATATTCCAAATGTTATGCCACTTAGGGGTGCTTGGTTTGATTCCTTAACAATCTGCAAAAAAATATTGAAGGTCTGTTGATAAATCAGATTTTAATTTGAATTTAAATTTAGTCAACCACATATTGTTTGTTCTTGACGGATTGTTCGATACGAATATGTTACATCTTATTTCGTGAATTCGGGTTTAGACATATCAATATGTACTTTTATTTAAATTCCATGTATTGAATTAATCAGGATAAAGTCGTATATTTTATTGTTAATGGGGTCATATGTGGACTTGGCAAATGAAAATAATCAGCTAGTCAAAACAGATTTGGATCAATCGAAATCCGTTTTTTTTTTTTTTTTTTTGGCCTGTATAAAGGGGTGGAATTATGACAGGATACATTGGTAAATTAAGGTTTAAGTTGTCCTGCAGTTTTATTCACATTGGAGGATCCTTCAATTTTCTTTGGGCTAACTATTTATTTGGCTCTTGAACCATACTGTATGTGTCTATCAAGCCTCTAAATTATGTTTTATGTAAATTTTAGACTCTAAACTATGCAATCTATTTCAATGTGACCTTTCGGTCTAAATTTGCTATTAATTTTGATAAAAATTCTCATGTGTACTTCATGCGAGTCAAAGATTAGGCTACAATTCAATGGCCAAGTGATGTGCATGTGAGCGTTTCTATCAAAATTAATGTCAAATTTGAAGAGAAGGCAATTAGGTCAAATTACGTAGTTCAGAGGCTAATTACTGTTTGTGTCTATTTAACCCATAAATTATGTTTTGTGTCAAATTAACACCTAAACTATGCAATCTAATTCAATGTGTCCTTTCAGTATAAATTCAATGTTAATTTTGACAAAAATTCTCACATGCACATTATGTGAGTTAAAGATTAAGTTATAGTTCAATGGTCAAGTGATGTACACATGAACATTTCTGTTAAAGTTAACAGCAAATTTGAATACAATGACTACGTTGAATCAAATGGCCAAGGCACGTTACAACTGTCAATGACTCGTGACAAAGGAAGTCAGATTACATAATTCAAGAACTAAATTAACATAAATCATAATTCAGGGGTTTGATTAACCAAATAATATAATTTGGATGTCTTTTTTTGTTTTAGAGATAATCAGTTACGCGAGGGAGCTATGAGTCCGCAAGAAGGTTCTACACCCTCTATGTCCTCAATAAATGAACAGAGGGATGAATTAAATTCAAATACAAGAGAAGATCCAATTGGATCTGATTATAACTTTGAATTCAAGTGATGCTAAGTCTGGACAGGCAGGCAAACGGGATAAACGAAAGGTGTCATGCCATCGAGTGGGAAATATCCCTAGTATCATGTAACACAACAAGGGCCTAAATAGGTAGTCAATACATTCTCTTTTAAACAGGCAAGATTCATACATCTTATTAGATTCAGAATTGAAATATCCGGAGCCACCCCCGGTACATTAACCTGTCACCAATCAAAGTTTTACTATAACAGCCACTTGAAGTTTGAACAGCTCAAAGATTTCTTCTATTCCACTCATTACACAACTGTTATAACCCTTAAAACAGCTGTGATACTAGCAAAAAAGATCCCAAAAACAAAAAACAAAAAGAAGAAAAAGAAAAAGAAGTCTCCAACACATGGGTTCGGATTAAAAAGAGGTACTCAGTTTGCTTACAAATTACATTAACTAAATTGCATTGAGAAAAATGGAACTTTTTTTCTGTCTGGACAAGAATAGTGCTCAAAATCTCAAATCTTCCCATGTGTCCTATTTAGAGAGAGAAAGAATAGGCCTGAGATCAAGAATAATTTGATGAATATATAGAGCTGTCACCAAAATCTCCAAGGATCCTTGTATGGAGGGACATAGTTTTCTGTGGGCGGTAGAAGGCGGAAAGATGCCACAGTTTTCTCCAAGAAAGGCCCCATCTGGCATCACAGAAATGCAATTTCTAAAAATTTTAAAAAAAATTTTAAAAAAAGAGTAGGTACTATTTTTCACATTTATTTTACATGAACAATTGCATGAATAAAGGTACATGCTACCAAAATATTGGGCTCATTTTAAATGAGATGGAAAATAATACAGCATAATATCATGTCCATGGAGGTCTAAGCACCCCCTTGAATTTCACAATTCCAAAACAAACAGTAATACACATGTAAACTTGAGTAAGATTTAAGAATGTGATCTTTTATCTGACATCTGAGTGCAAAATATCTTGAAAAAACTTGAATAATATTCGTAATAACCATGAGATGATTCCAGATGTACAGCCTAACCAGAAATTTAATCCTTAATTCTTTCGTAGTTCCTTTTCCTTTTCAATCTGGCAGTTTAGTGCAGAAGAGAAGATTTAATGGCTAAGCAGTTCCTTTAGCATAGAGAGAGCACAGAGAGCAAAAGAATTTGCATCTTTATTTGTTCTAGATCACGGAAACAAAATCCTATAAAAGCTGCCAAATCCTAATGTCGATCCTTTCTGTTGTGCAATCGCCTCCTTTCCAGAATGATTCCATCTCGTATACAGTAGACATCAGTCACATTATATATTGAAGGAGAATCATTAATTTGGTTACCTATTTCATAGATTTTACTTGCGAAGTATTAGGTCTATCATTTCCATTTGGCATTTTCTCTGAGGTCCCCATGAGATAAGTCGTCCTGGGAGCTTGATCTTACGATTTAGGTTTTTCGTGGAATTTCGTAATCTATTAAAGAACTCATCATTCAGCTTACGGTTGGTCATGGGCTCACAGGGGGATCCATGGTCTAGTCCATTATAAACTCATGCTACAAATATCCAAATAACATTTCACGATTCACCCCATCTATCAGTTCGGAATCGGTATTCGTAACACCACCCTCCTCTCTGAGACTCTCAGTCATAACCACCCCTAACGATGTGTCCTATTCGACCTGAGAACTATGAAAATATGGCATGGAAATTTAATAGTTGAACATTATATGAGGTTAGGAGTTCCAAACTATTGTTGCTGTAGGACATTTGTTTATAAATTCTTGAAATTTAGAAATGATATTCAAAACTTTGTTTGTTATTCCTACCACTACAGTGTTTCAGGAAAGTCCACGAATTTTTATGGTTTTCTAAAGCTGTAGAAGGACATTAATCCAATAAAACATGGGAGCCCAAAAATGAATGAAATTTGAAGGCATTTACAGGACCTTCCTCTGTTTTTGATGCTTCACCTACTCTACTTCTACCACTTTGTTCCTCTACATTTTCTATGGTATTCGTTTTTCAATCTCGAGCAAACATACTTTTCTACTTCTCCAGTTTATTTCTATCTTCTTTGCCACAATCCCTTATTACATCTAGTTGTGGTATTTCTTGTCTTTTTCCAATTTCTCTGATCTGTCTCGCAAGCATCTCTCCTTTTCTCAAATCTCTTGTCTCTCTCTTCTTTGTTTCCCTCTATCCTCCGAAGCACGAACACTTTCAAGGAGGTGCTGTATCCATGTCAGACGTAGACATTCCTCAGACACTTGTCCGACACTCTTTTATCCATTTTCATAATTAAATGATAAAATTTTAATTTTGAACACATATTCGACACTTCTTTGGTGACATATTCAACACTTCTTTGGTAACGTATTCGACACTTCTTTAGAATATGTCTAGTAATAAACAATAAATATGTGTTGATATGTAATTAACAAAGTTTAAAAATCTAACTAGTAAGCAAGGATCAAAATTTCATTTCAGTGTATTGTTTTAGTCACCTTGGAAACAGAAACGTTTCGACCCATTTCAGAAACAGAATTAAAAAAAAATTAAGAAATATTTTTTTAAAACCTACCAAAAAATCTTGAAATACCTTGAACCATTCTGAAATAATTGTGCAAATGTATTGAAATATAACAAAACATTTCGAAACATTATGAAGCACCTTGAAGTATTAGAATTTCGATTTCATCACTGATTCGTTTCGGTGTCCTTCAAAACGGAAACGTTTCGATTGCTTCGAAACAATATTTTAATCCTCACTAATAAGTATCTTATACTCTGAGAGAACATATAATTATCAAGACTAGACATGTTAAACTTATACTCAAAATATAATAACAAAAGTAAGAGATACATAAAAGACTTAGAAAAATATAATTAAGAAAATGAGAGCAATCATTTAAATTCTATATGATAGGTACATGTCCAAGGAAAAAATTGATGATTATTAACTAGTGTTGGAGTTATAGGAGCCTAGGTTATTAGGGTTTTGCCTTTTGTCTTCTTTTTACCTTTTTATCCTTATTGTACCTTTATTGTTTGGCTATATATTCGGGGGCTCTACACTTAGTTTGTATCCTTTTCACTCACATCTATCTCAAGTTGGTATCAGAGCCAACAACCTAACATTAACCCTAAACCTAGCCTCCGCCAAACATCGCAACCAGCGAAACAAAGACACAACCTCCACCAACAGCCACCACTCCACCGTCTAACACAAAACCCATCGAAATCAACCAGCAACACTACAACCGAACAACCAGTGACCATAGGCAGCCTAGCCTACACCACCGACTACCCATCCACTAGCCAGTCACCACCAACTATAACACAACTTCATAAACCGACAACCCTCAAGCACCTAACTGCCTAAAATCAAACTACCTTGACCACCAACCAGCATAAACCTCCTTCTAGCATACTCCACCAGCGACCAAGATATCCACCGACCAAGCATACCCAGAACATACTGCCCACATATCAAACCTAGCCACCCTGAACCAATAACAGCCATCAAACCAGTCCACTGATAAAGCCATACCAACCCAATATAGTCCCAATCCAGACCAGCCCAGTAACCCAACCCACTGCCCAATAAACACGACCCACTGCCTAACCCAACCCAACCCAGACCAGCCTAGCCACCTAGCCTATTACTGGGTCACTGCTCAACCCACTGCTGGGTCGTGTTTTTCGTTTTAGCTTCATCCTTCACACTCTTCGTCACAGTGCTGCCAGGTTGCAGTATATGAACCATTTTAAGAGGGATTGAATCCTCTTCTCCATTGATCTTCTCTTGATACAGTAAATCATTTATTTATATTTACTAGATTTTTGGGTACCAGGACCTAATTATTTGGGAGCTTTATGAACCTTCTTTATCTGTCGCTACTGTTAGACTGGAGGTATATTATTTTCCCTTATTTTATCCCTCTATTTATCTTAAAGTTGTTTCTCTGTCACGGGTGCCATAATATTGTTGTTGATATGACTACTACTGAGGGACTTGAGACCCCTACTGTTGACACCTCTACCGTTGAGGCATCTATTGGTACTTCCACTCTTATGTTTGACCAGTATACAGTACCTACTGGTACAGTTGCATTACTATCATTGCCGGACATGATCTCTCAGAAAGTTACGGCACAGTTGTTGAATGGCCGTAACTTCGTTGAGTGGTCTTGCTCATTCCAGTTTTTTTTAGGCCGTGTAGGGAAGCTTGGTTGGCTGACGGGATCTCATCCAAAGCCAGTTGATGCCAACCCTGGATAGTCTACGTGGTTCTCTGAGAATTACGCCATTCTTGGATAGTTATTTGGCTCGATAAAACCATCTGTTTGTAGGATTCATCAGTTTCATAGTTCTGTTCCGAAGCTATGATGCATTATCAGAGATGTATTCCCAGTTAGGATGGGGAGTTCGTGTTTATGAGCTCTCTGAGGAGCTCTAATATGCTCAGCAAAGAGATATGACCGTTCTGGATTGTTATGGCTATTTAACCCAGCGGTGGCTTGAGTATGAGACTCTACGTCCTTTTGCTGCTATTCTGAGGATAGAGCCCGAGAAAGCATTCTTGGATACTCGAGAGTAATAGAATAGAATTTACAAGTTTTTTATAGGGCTTCATGATGAGTTTAAGGGACCTCGTTCAGAGATATTGTCAATGATGAGACTTCCGTCTCTTTATGAGATGTATGCAATGATTGAGCAGCATGAGTGCCACGTCCGTATTGCATCTCTTCTAGTAGCGGCCTTAACTCCTCTGATCGACTAGATGGCCCTTACAACTACTGCCAGGTCTCGTGGACAGCACTCGGACTAGTACCGTTAGCGCGTCCCAGATTAGCGCAAGCAGGGGGATTCTCGTCAGTGTGATTATTGTGGTCAACCAGGACAACTCAGGGCTACTTGTTGAAAGCTCCATCTGGAGCTTAAGCCGCCTCCTTGCGGCCGTAGTGCTGCTATTGCTGAGATATCTCCACCTACTGCCGCTACTCCTAGTGTTCCTCCTTAGCAGAATGATATGGATGTTATCACTTCCCAATTGGATATACTTATGTCCGCCCTAACTTCTTAGGGTCTGACTTCTGCTACTGCCACCACTACAAGTATATCCCGTGCCTTTCATGCTCGCACCAGTCCGTCTCCTCTTTAGATGTTAGACTCGGGTACGAATGGTCATATGACAGATAAGGCCCATCACTTTATCACTTTTGACGAGCAGTTATATACACAAGTTCAGCTAGTAGATGGGACACATGCCCCTATTATTAGTAGGGGTACAGTCCGCCCTTAGATGGCTTTACATTACATTCAATTTTTCATGTGTCAAAATTGGCCATGAATCTATTATCTGTACATCAGTTAGCCAGAGATTTTCACTGTGCGGTTGTATTCTTATCTGATTCGTGTTATTTGCATGACCTGAGTACTAGGAGGATTATTATCAAGGGACATAAGAGATGAATTGTATTATCTAGACGATTCACCTCCAGTTTCAACAGTTCCTCCATCTACATCACATGCACTTGCTTTATCTTTATCTATTCCTAACTTACATGCTAATATTTTACCTAGTACTTGTCGTTATGATTTTTTGTCACAAACTGTTCAGTTGTGGCATACCCATTTTGGACATACAAATTTTAAATATTTATGTATGTTGTTTCCTTCATTGCTTGTGTTGGTGGTAAACTTGACTGTGTTATATGTTCTCTATCGAAACATGTTAGGACCAGTTATATTTCTCGCATGCACCAGTCACCCAAGCCATTTGACCTAATGAACTCTGATATTTGAAGACCCTCTCCTGTTACTGCTCTGTCTGGTGCTCGATACTATGTGACATTTGTAGATGACCATACTCATTGTACTTGAGTCTATCTTTTGCATAAAAAATTTGATGTACTCCTTATAATCACTCAGTTTTTTCAGATAATTAAGACACAATTTGATGTCATTGTTCGTGTTTTTTGATCCGATAATGCCAAATAATATGTGTCTAATGCCTTAGTATCTCACCTTTTTTCTCAGGGTATCCTTCAGCAACTCACTTGTCCATATACTCCTGAGCAAAATGGAGTTGCTAAAAAGAAAAATAAGAGTCTGATAGGGATAGTACATTGCATGCTTAGAGAGATGGGAGTACCAAAATCTTATTGGCATTTTGCTGTTTTAACTTTTACCTTTCTGTGTAATCGTACACCGAATCATGTTCTTCAGTATCGGGCTCCCTTACAGGTCTTATTCCCTAAGCAGATACTTTTTTCGGTCTCCTACTTGTTATAAACTTGATGATAAAGTAATTTGTTATGTCTTTGTGAGCTATTGTTATCAATCTAAGGGGTATCAGTATTATAATCCTTTCAGGCGACGTATGTATTACAGTCTAGATGTTACCTTTCTTGAGCATATTCCTTATTTTTCTTCTAGTCATATGTCTGTCCCTCCAATTAATGATACTCCCTTTGATTTTCTATTACCATAGGAGCCAGAGTCATTAGTCACTATCACTACAGAGTCATCAGTCTCCCTTTCTCCAGAGTCACTCATTCCTGTCAATACAAAGTCACCAGTCTCTCTTCCTTTGCAGGTTTATGTTCATCATCCTTGCTCTCATCCCCCTGCTAATGTCACCTTTATCTCAGATAATGCAGGTAATACTTCTCAGTTCGTTGAGCATATTGATGCACCTGTTATTAGCATTTATGAGATTGCAGGTACTGAGCCAGTTACTTTACCTGATGAGACATTGTCAGTGGAGGATGATGATTTAGGACGTCGTTATCCGCAGTGTGATCGTCGTCCAGTTGTTCATTATGGTTAGACTGTCAGGACTTTATATCTGATCTCTGCTTATGTTTCTTGTGATGATCTGTGTCCTACATTTCGAACTTATAATGTGACCCTATCAGATACACCAGTTCCTCGCTCTGTTTCAGAGGCTATGCTGGAGCTCCAGTGGTTCTTGCCATGCAGATGAAGATAGACACTCTTCAGCGTAATCAAACGTGGGATCTTGTCACTTAACCTTTAGGGGTGAAGCCTGTTGGTTGTCGTTGGATTTACAACTTGAAGTTTCTTGCAGATGATACTATTGATCGTCACAAGGCTAGGCTTGTGTCGAAGGACTTTGCTTAGGTACCAGGTCGTGATTTTGGTGCTACCTTTGCCCCCGTGGCAAAATTGACTATTGTTCAATTGATTATTTCTCTTGCTGTGGAGTACTCTTGGCCTCTTCATCAGTTGGATGTGAAGAATGTATTTCTTTACGGTGATTTGGATGAGATTATTTATATGAATGCACCAACCAATGTTCGTAGTAAAAGGTATGTCGACTGCGTAAGTCTCTTTATGGACTGAAACAGTCACCACAAGCCTGGTTCTCTTGTTTTAGTAGTGTAGTTGTACGTTTAGGGCTCACCAAATGTCATTTTGATCATATTTGCTTCATTCGACGAAATACTTTTGGACAGTGTGTCATCCTTTTGGTATATGCTGTTGATATTATTATTACTGGAGATGATATTTTTAGGACTACGCAGGTCAAGGTAGACATTGGAAAGACCTTCGATGTAAAAAATCTTGAATTTCTGCGATACTTTCTTGAGATTAAGGTTGTCCGTAGTAGTAAGGGTATTATTCTTTTTCAGAGAAAGTATGTTCTGGATCTTCTCTTAAACATTGGAATGCTAGGGTACAAACCGGTATTATCACCCATGATTCTAAACCTAAAGCTTTCTACTGAAGGTGAGGAGTTGAGATATCCGACTGTCTATCAGAGGTTGGTTGGTAGGTAGACTTATCTACCTAGCCAACACTAGGCCAGGCATTTCATTCGTTGCCAGCCGAGTTAGTCAGTTCATGTACAGACCATGTCAGCCTCATCTTGATGCAATTTTTTATATTTTTCGGTACCTCAAGTCTTGTCCTTGACTTGGGTTATTCTATGCATCAGGATCTCAGACTAGTTCTCTAGCTTGTTATTCATATTCAGATTATGGAGGAGCGTGTAACGGTCGATCTACTACAGGCTTATGTGCTTTTCGAGGGACTCATCTTATCTCTTGGAAGAGCAAGAAGCAGTCAGTTGTCTCTATTTCTTCAGGAGAGGCAGAGTATCGGACACTGACACTTGGCACATGTGAGATTATCTGGCTACGATTGATCCTTGACGAGTTGGAATTTTCAGTGACTTCTTCATCTATATTATATTGTGATAATCGATCTGCTATTCAGCTCGCTTCTGACTTTATATTACACGAGAGGACGAAGTATATAGAGATCGATATTTACTTTCTTCGGAAGAAGGTTAGCAGTGGTATTGTCACTTCATCGTTAGGCTATTAGGGTTTTGCCTTTTGTCGTTTTTTATCTTTTTATCCTTATTGTACATTTATTGTTTGACTATATATACAAGGGCTCTATACTTAGTTTGTATCTCTCTCACTCAAATCTATCTCAAGTACTAGTATGGTGTTTGTCTGAAAATTTACACTAAATACACTAGATGACTAGACATAACAATTACTTTTCAAAAGTATTGATTTTTTTATGAATAACATATCATCTAGGAAGTACGGATACCCGGTGGGGGGTCTCCGTGGTAGCGTCGGACACGTGTCCGACGGTCGGATACGTGTGTTCGAGAGTCGGATACGTGTCCGACACTTGTAGAAGTGTCCTGAACACTGATTTTTTTGTTTTTTGTTCGGATACGACTCGGATATGTGAGGGACACGGCAGAATACGGCGGGGTATTTTTTGTTATTTTAAAAACTTAGGGGGCCGAAACGAAAAAAAAGGGGTGTCATACGTATTTTGGCTTAAAAAGAAAAAACAAAAGGGGAAAGGAAATGCATCGGTGACCATTTAACTTTGTTCAATTGACTGAGAGAGAGAGAGAGAGAGAAAAGAGAAGAGAACGATCGATCGATCGAGAGGACTAGAGGAGGAGAAAAAGAAGGAGAAAGGAAAAGGAAGGGAGACTAACCTGTGACTAGAAGTGTCAAACATGTCGGGTTAAACAGTTACGTGTCAGGTTAAACAGGTGACGGGTGAAAAATATGTAAATCCGTACACGACACGTTTAATAAACGGGTAACACAACTCATTTAACTCATTTAATTTTAAAATAATTATATCAATAAATTTTAATACTTCATTTTTTTTTACTTTCAAGAATATTTACCTCAAAAAAGAGGAATTTTAACCAAATCTCATAAAAAATTAGACTTGAAGGCTTATAAAAAAAGGCAAGAGGTCATTGTCTTTTTATAGGCAACTGAACCCTCCCTTTCTCCACTCATTTTTCAATGTGGGACACAAATAAAAGGCATTGGTTTGCCTTTGCCTTTGCCATTGAAGTGTTTCCCATCTCCCCTTCTTTGTCTTTGAACTACAACTTTACTTTTTTTTTTTGTATTGATTTATTTACTTCTTTTTTCTTGCTAATTTTTTTAAAATAATTTTTAATTTATTATTATATTAATTTTATTTAAACGGGTAAACGTATGATAAACAGTTTGACAAGTCTCACCCGACCACAGCCCGTTTATTAAACGTGTTAAGCATGTCAACCCGTTAAGATCTCACTAAACCCATTTAATTCGTGTTGATTCGTGTCGGTTAATCGTGTCGTGTCAAATTTTAACAGCCCTACCTGCGACTGCTCCTACTACTTCAACTGCAACAAGCGATCGTTCTGCCTTGCAGGTTCGTCTTCTTGTGTTATTTTTTTTTCCCAGATCTGCTACTGCTCTCTTATTCTGGTCTATGTGAACTCTGGAGTCTGGACTTTCAAAAAATTTAATTGGATTAGGATTTTAGGGTTTTCAAAATTTGAAGATTTTAGGGATTTCTATCTTCTTGTTGTGTTACTACCTTTAGGATTTTTTTTTTTGGTCTGGTGATGTGTTGTTGCCTTCTGTGCTAGTGTGTTATTGCCTGCTGGTTCATCTGTTGCTGCTTGTTAAATTTTTTTTTGTGGTCTTGGTCATTTGTGTTGCTGACTTGCTGGTTGCTGCCTAGTGCCTACTGATTTTCTGCCTGCTGGTTTTTGCCTTCTGTGATGCATGCTATTTTTTTGGTCTTGGTCATATGTGTTGCTACCTGCTGGTTCATCTGTGTTGTTGCCTGCTAGTTTTTTGCCTTCTTTGTTGCCTACTGATTTATTTATTTTTTTGGTCTGTGTTGCTGCCTGTTACTTTTTTTTTGTTCTAGGTCATCTATGCAGCCTGCTGATTTTCTGTGCAGCCTACTACCTTCTGAAAATTGTTATGTTGTTGCCTAATGTTTAGGATTTAGGAAAATGAGTTCTCTTGGAGATGACAATTATATATACAAAAATATTTAGCCTAATTAATGTTGTTATATATACCAAAATATATGTAATTATTTTAATTAGCAGTGTCATCGCCGTACCCGTATCCTATGTTTTGGGATTTTGCCGTATCGCCGTGTCCATATCATATCGGATACGACACCCGTGCCCATGTCCGTGCTTCTTAGCATATCATTATCACTAATTTATTTACTTTTATATATAAAACACAATTATCTGTAGCGTGTCCGTATCCTTTTTTTTTTTAGAAATATCGTGTCCACGTATCTGTGTTGTATCGTATCCATGTGTCCGGATCCATGCTTCTTACCCTCTATCCAATAAAATTCTTTCCTGCTCTCTATTGCTGGTATATTACTTTTCTGTCTCTAAAAAAATTAGACAAAATTCCTGGAGAGCACTTTATAGCACCTCCACCCCTCAAATAAACATCTAAAAAAATTTCCATTTACATACTACTATTACCAGGTTGGGTACCCTATGAACCATAACCAAACCTCTCAGCCATAATCACCTTCACTGCCCCCTTCCTCCTTCCTGTTCTCATTCCCTTAGAAACATCAAAATTAATTGTTGACACAAGAGGTATTTTTTAGAAAATAACATTATACCCATTGTGCATGGGATTTCCACCAATTTACTATATGCCCAATTTTTTTCCAGAAAATACTATACATAAAGCCTTGTTTTTACAAATGGATAACAAGGAGGACCTTAAATTAATTTTTTTCAGTAAAAAGATACACAGTCATCAATGATGAAACTCCAGATGTATATGATTGCTATTATCGAGTAGCTTATATCTTTTGAGATCATAGGCCACATAATCAACTTGAGTAATATTGCTACTAATGTGTCAACTTATCAACAATAAAATTTCTGAAGTGCCTTATGAATGCTAAAGTTTTAGTTTCATCCCAAAAAAAGTGAAAGAATGGAATGAAATAAAGTCTCTGTTCCCCCTTGGTCAAGAACAGTAGTGAGAATAAAACAATTTGGGAACGCTGATACACCCAAAACACAATCACCACCTTCCCGAGCCATTTGAGATTCAGAAATCAATACATACTTGCAAACAAAACATGAAACATAAAGTGGGTGTGGGTGTGAGCGTCAGCGTCAGTGTGGGTGTGGGTGTTCGATTTCCCATAGAAATGCAAAGTTGCAGGAGAACATAATGATGAAAAAGATGACCAGAAGAGAAAGAAAACAGTACTTCAGGTGAGGGTATGGTCTGGCCTGACCAAACTTGCATATTATTGACACATAAAACCAAATGCACAAAAAAACACATAAAGTATAGAGAGACAGAAACTTACGACATCCCATTGCTTGCTAAGAGTCGAAGCATTTAGAGAGTATAAATAACCTGCATCAACCACTAATTGTGATGAGTTAACCTGCAAAAAATTATCCTGAAGTGTGCAGGAACCATAATTACAATCTTATCAGTCTTCCTTGAAGATGCTTATACAACTTACAAGAGAATTGATTTAATCAACCCTGGTCAGTAATTGATGTTCTTTATTTTTCCATTAAAATCTCCAATAAACTCAAAATCTTTCAAGCACACAAAATCATGAAATCTCCAAAAAGAGCATTAATTATTTTGGAAAAATGAACTGATGATGGCAGACATATATCCATACAGATACATGCTTGCATTGTAGATACTGTAGAAACATGAATAAGGTCTTACCATCTCGTTCAGCAGTTGAAGTGATATAATGCCTGTAAATATTTGATTCTTGAGCCTGCATCATTCCTCATGAAGTGTGACCATACGGTATAGCTTCTATATATCAAAAGCTGTCATTTGTAGTCTAACTAATTATTGATAGCTTACAGTTTTTGTAGGAGATTTTCGAACGAGGTATTCATAGTACCAATATGGCTCACCATCAATCTAAAAGAAGACAATGAGCTCCATATAAGCAGATGAAAGAAATCATGCATTAAAATGAGAAACACTTAACGCAAATATGCAGCACTGTAAATAGTTCACTCTTGAGTTATCCTCGGATTATAATTTGAAATTCCGTAGTCTAAAGCAACGTTTTGAGAACTCACTTCAGAAGAATGTGTATCAAGGACCGAACTCTCAGCCATACGTTGAGTTGAGGTGATTCTCTGTACAAAATTATAGCATGTTATCATACAACAGTATCGAGATAAAAGCATCAAGTTAGCAAGATATATGATTCTAGAAGATCCCAGAATTGTCAGTGCCTACTACACCAAGCATATTTTGATGGACATGATTATGGGAAGCTTGAAACATTTTAACCAACAAACTTCTATAAAGCTCCATGGTCATATGATGTAACAAATATTACAATGAGACAACTTTCTGAGCTTTTTGCATCAAGAAATTTGCTCATCACATATGGCAATGGCATAGGCATGACCCTAATTAAAAAAGAATTTTGGTTTTGCTTAGTTGCCAAGCCAAATACTCCAAATCTTTTCTGGTGATGAACATTCAAGGACATGGTATTGAATTTCAGGTTTGAAACAATTTATTTGATAGGAAACGAAAAACTTGTATTACAAAGGATTTCATATTCATTGACTTCATATTCATTTCTTGACATCATTGTGTGAGCTTTGGTTACTAAGGAATTCAAAGGAAACCCGCTCTTTACAATTTTGGGGGGATGGCAAGCTGCATGTGATATTTAGTTTTGAAACAATTTCAATCCAGCTAAAGTTGAAGTAGTACTCTATGCAAGAGAAGGGGGTGAAAATTAGAGATGACTGGATCCTAAAAACACCCACAGGATATTATGAATTTCTAGAGCATTACTCAATTGTTGCATTTCTAAAGGTTCTATGCAGACTAAGATAACAGTTATAGGGTTCTGCACATAAATTTAGCAGTCTTAACTATTAACCAGAGAAAGAATACGTAATTACCAAAGCAGACTTGTCAGATAAAACAGAATCGGCAACATCTTTTGCACTCCATGTACTCTTATCCTTAGATTTCAAGAACTGCGAATTTGGAGGACCTATCTGAACAAAAGAAAATAAATTCAAAATCATAAAAATTCAAAACCATAAGGGTTACCTTCAGCAAAATATTGATTTCATCGAAATTACCAAAACAGAAATGATGAGGTTATCGATGAGGTCAACACGCTCGGATACAATGCGCAGGCGTGCATCAGCTATACCATACAAGAATCAGTGTCTAAGTTTCTCGAAAAAAAGAGCATATATCAAAAGCTCATGCAGCTCATACAATTGAACTAGATGCCACCTATTAGTGCAACTTTTATCTGAGGTAAAAATTCCAGTTAATGATATTTTCACTTAATCATTAGCATGGATTCAACCTTTCTAACTTTCATCACTGCATTGCAGAAGGATACAAGTTCACAGAACTTACGTGACAGTGGCGCAGCTGATGAATAGCGTTCTGGTTTTCTGGATTCCACCCTTCAAATAGATTAAAAGAGTAAGGCTCCTACAATTTAAGGATGCGGGATAATGAAGAGATTTTTTT
>CM042198.1:15648835-15678090 GCA_023539305.1 Ilex asprella | reverse complement strand
TACATGTAAAGATAAGTACAAGGATCCCTTCTTGCCTCTTATACGTTAGACGATGGATTTACTTTGGCTTCAAAAGCATGAGGATTTACTTTGGTGGATTCATCCTTGTTTGTGTATTCTTTTGTGGTGGGTTTCTGTCTGTTCCCCTATTCCTTTGATTGTTTGTGTATTCCTGTCTTATTTTTGTGATGGGTCTTATTTTTGTGATGGGACATGCATAGAATTATGTACCTAGAATCACCATTTTTACCTGTGATCTACCGAAAAGTCCAGCAATTTTCAAATTTCACGTGTTCGACAAGCATGGGACCTTCTATTGTTCATGTGATTCTAACTTCTATAGCATCTTTATACCATCTCTTGATATTTGAAAATCCTTTTTCTTATTTTTTTAATTATCTTTTCTTTCGGAATTGGACCTATATTTACTGTACACATTGAAGTTTGCAGTTACAATATCACTTTGCGACGTGGAGTGTTTCAGAGAAACTTGGATTGCTTTACATTGCATCTTAGAATTCCTCTTAGATTTGTATTTTATTTTTTCGGTTGGGGTTGCTATGTAAATCTTCTAAAGATAATTGCACAAAGAGAGAGAATAAGGTTGGGATTTGCTTGATGTAATTCATATTGTAGTGGCAATAGGTGATTTTTTCAATCTAACACTATATCTCCAATTTCAATGGGTTAGCACAGTAATGTTACTGTTCATGACCACATAGAGGAAAATATGGACATTAATTATTACGTATATTAGTGTATTTATGTATGGACCCATCTTTGTATGGCATGGTTTAAGTATTTGAATGCTATTGTGGATGTTATATTTCAACCATATTATTCATACAATTGGTGAGTGAGCTTTGATTTTTATATTTTTGCTTTAACATTTGGTGAGCTTTGCTTTATTTTTTTCTTGCAGTGTTATCTCTTAATATACTTTCCTTGGATGCTTAAAGGAATGATAAAATGAGTGCGAATGTGGTTCTTGAGAGAAAAAGAATGGTAGAAGCTTTACATATGATCAAGTTTGTTCTAGAAATTTTATTCTTATTTCCAAGTGCTGTTGCATGTTTCATCAAAGATTGAGAGAAATTACTCCTTTCTGCATTAGTTCTATTCAGTAGAAGCTTTCTTATGGTGGATCCTTTATGAAGCTAAGTTTTTTTTTTGGGAACTAAATTAGCCCATTTCTTTTTGTGTTTATTTTTATGGAGTAACCACTATTCGATATTTTCTTATTGCTCGAGTGGAAATTATGATTTTGTGCTTGAATTGATTGTTGTTCCATTAGGACCATTGAGGTTACCTATCTCTTTGCTTACGAGTTGTGTTTATTCAATTTGTTGTTTTATTGCCATTCATTTCCCTTGTTTGTGTGAAATTTAGAATTTTTATACTTTAGTTTGTGTGAAATTAGAATTTTGAAATTATGTTAGTTGGTGTTGTCATTGACCAAGAAGGGTTCTATGTCATTATCTTATTACTTCGATTGTGCTTTTTTATTTTGTTGTGTTTGACTTTTTATGTTGACCATTTGATTTCATGCTTATATGATGATCTATAGGGTACTAATATTCCTATTTGTTGAGTTTTCATAATTGTCCATGTTTTGTTATATGCTTAGTGAACAAATGTGTCATGCTACTTATAATAATTTTTGTTTTTTTTATTAATTCCTCTGTTTGTACATTAAACTCAATGCTTATTTCCCTTTTTTTTTGGGATAACCTTGCATTGCAGGGAGTGAATGCTTATGGAAGTGATAAAATGGGTTATTATTTGTGAGGGAATGATATATTGTTCATTGGTTTTTTTTTCTTGGTATGTACATTGTTCATTGAAATTTGTCTTTTTTTTTTTTGTTTTGCTAATTTTTTTTTAAGTTTGGATTGTTTGATAATTATTTTCTATACGAATTTTTGGGGGTTTTTAATGGAATGAATAATGTAACTTTTGGTATTTGACTTGGTTAGTGTTTATATAAAAGTGTCTAATATTTTAGTTGAATTGTTGGGAGTTATTTGTGTTGTGTGGTATTAGATGTATAATTGTTTTATGTTTTCATGTTGTGCTTATTTACTAGCTGGCTATGTTAGTCAATCGTAACAGTGACATACCAAGAGATGTTCTCATTATGCCTGGCAAATCTTCTCACACGTTTTGAATGGTAAATCAGTGATTTGTATAATGGTCTAATTTTTGCCACCACTTTTTCTAAGCCTTTTCTTTTTTCTTTCCTTTCTTCATTTCAATTTTAGTTAAAGGTTTTGAAAACAATGATTTTCTAGACAACATGTGGCTTACTTGAAATGCTTCTAGCCATTACATATGTTTTTCTATTTTTTGTTCTTGAAGTACTTAAGTTGGTTCATGTCAAAAAAAGTACTTAAGTTGGTGAATAAAATTTAGATACAATAGGTTTTTCTCTAATTACTTCAAATTCTAGGTTCTTATTGTTTTTTTGGTTTTTTTAATCAACTACTCTTGATTCTATTTCAAGTCCACCTGCATTCTTTTACTGAACTACAAGGTTTGTTTGTAATTGAACTTCTATTTTGGGTTATTAGCCTTCTGGAATGCCACAATTATTGATGTTATTAACTTATTATGGAGATTGCTTCTTTGTAATTGTCTGACATTGAGTTATTGACTTACTATGAAACTATCAGGGTAATATGTCAAATTCTTTTTGTTCTTTAATTCCATGTGGGTGAGTTATTATTGACTTATGGGAGTTGATCAACGGATTGTGGGTGTGGCATTATTTGTTATGGTTAAATAGGTTGAGTATATGCTTGGATTGGTGGGAGTTGTTCCACAGATTTTGAACTTATTTATGCTAAGTTTGCCTTTTATTTTGTTCAGTACCTACGTGTCATACCTTTAGTTTTGGAGATGATTGATAAATTTAGGGATACCTTTGGTTATATACTTGCTCTCATTATGTGAGCTTCTTTGTGTGTGCATGTGTATAATGATTTTTTGACATCATTTTGTTTGTACTTGGTTTTTTTATACTTGAATTAACCGACAAAAAATAGACTATTTAAAAGTCTCTCTTTCTTTCCTCCCGCCCCTTTTTGCATGGTGACATTTAGTAGAGATGAACATAATTTTCACTAAATATAGTTTATGGTAGTTAAGACAAAATGTTTGTTGTTTTGCTTCAATGAGTTGAAACTTTACTCCTTTTTTTTTTAAGATACGTCTATAGAAAGAAGGCAGAGTGAGTCACCACCTTCGTCTGCGACATAATCTCAAAAAATACTGTAAAGTTCTTTCTGTATGTGTGGGTATGTGTGCGTGTTGGTCTTTTGTGAATACTTTTTATGGTAAAATGGAGAAAATTTTGGGATTTTCCTTTCCTCCTATTCTCTTCTAGTTGTATCTAATTTATCTCATTTTTGTTTCTAATTTTATTTATTGTGATTTTTTTTATTAAAATATTGAATTAGTGAGATGGATCCATTGGATCTCATGTGTAATTTTTTTGGGTTTGGCTTAATTCTAATCCATCTTCATCACTTTTTCTTCATCTCCAACACACATGTACACACAAACACACGCACAACACATAATACGCAGATGCATACATGCACAAAACACACAGCGCACACACAATACATGCACAAACATACAGAAAACTTGATTATTGAAACTGAAATTGGTTTTTGAAACTAGGTTGGAGTAATTTTGAGGGAAAATTGAATATCTAAACCAGTTAGGAAGTTAAAATTTTATCAGAAAACTATATGATGGAATATAGTTTTGACATGGATATAATTTATTGGTTATTAATTATATGCTATGGATATTTGGGGAAACATGGGATCTCACTCTTATTTTTGGTTGAGTGTTTTATGGGGTTATTGAGAAAATGTAGGAGGTAAAAAAAATACATTAATTTTGTGATTGTCAAAAGTTTAATCGACTAGGACTTAGAAAATAGAAGAAATTTATTGAATTTTTTCATTTTTTAAATGCACCTGAATATATTCTTACTGGATTTTCTAAACTACCAACAGACTTTGAGCAACTTAGTTGTTTTTGTCATTTGATCTGATTATCTTGTGGAGTCACCGGTAGGAAATGATCTGAGGAACACAATGTTTGGTTCACGGTTTAGGTTTGATCCCATGGGTTGTCGATATTAGATGAGTGTTTAATGCAAGAATTCTATATATGTTCTGTTAGTTTAAGTATTTTTTTTACTTACTGTAATGATATTAGTTGATTTTTTTAGAAAAGTTTTGGAACTGGAAAATATAACTGTTGAATTCAAAATCTAATTTCCTTTTCCTTTTCATCAGTTTGTTTGCAAGAAAACCATGGGAAGCATTTTTCATTGTAGATATTCCTGATTAGGGTAAATTAATTGGTTTTTGACAGCCAACTTAAGAATTTAATAGTGGCATTCCCTGCCTATTATTTAGACCTTGCTTCGTGAACTGATGACAAGAATCGTATGAATTTTAGGTATTACCTGTTGGATGAATTAATGTTTATTTTTTTTTGATGAGTTACGTTTATGTGGCAATAGTTGGTGATTGATTGCATGGTCCATATGTCTATTACCTTTACGCGACATAGGGCTTTGAGAAAAGAGAGATTGGACAGCTCTTTATTATAGAATTTGGATCTTCCATGTTGTTTGGGACAATTGTTGGATCTGTAGCTGACAAACAGTGAGTTTTCTATCTGAAATTTGTGTACACATTATTGTTATGTTGAAATTGATTGTTTGTGTTGTTTTCTAATGGTTCATAACTTAAATTCAGGAGTCAAAAGCGGACATGTGTGATGTTGAGCTGCATTACCAAGCATTCTCCATATTGAGCTATATTACCAACCACAGTACAAAGTTTTGATGTTGGGTCGTGTTTTGGGTGGTATTGCCACTTCTCTCCTATTTTCTGCTTTTGAATCATAGCTTGTGGCTTAGCACAAGAAGGTGAAGGGTTCTTAAGCATATTATTGATTGACTGGTGACTGAAGCATCCATATTTAATTAAGTACATTACACACTTACATTTAGATGCGTGGTACAATTGATCTTGACTTGTGACTATCGTAGTTTGAATAAGCAGTATTTAATGGATGTGAACATAATTAGTTGACTATTGGAATTTATGGTTCTTTTGATAGTTGGGTTCTGAATGGTGATTTTTGGGAGAATTTTGATTGTGAATTATGATTGTTGTTATGTATGATTGTGAATTATGAATTTTAAGTTTGATTGTATTGTGCATTCAAGAGACTCTTGAGTTTTGTAGATAAATTGAGATTTTTCTGGACTCCTATTTTTAGAGCAAGTTTTGCCAACATAGTCCTCAAAAAATATTCGGGGACTATATTAATTTTAATTTTTTTAATTAAAGTAAATTAAAATAATTTTTTTTTAAATTAATCGATTGATTTATGTTATATTGTGTCTTCAAGTACGAGTTATCCCTAATAAATATATATGTTAGCGAAATTTATAATTCACGCATTGATTAAGAATTTTTATTTACAAATTGGTCCCATGCGACTCATACACACGAAGGAACACTCAGCAGCGACCATAGAGAAGCAAGAAACTGTGTGTATGTGTAATGGGGCCCACGCATGTAACACTTTTTTTTGGGTCAGTCGCATGTAACACTTAACACCCCCAGTAAAGCGACCTTTTTCTTTCTTTTCTTCCGTTTCGGTTTTCTCAGAGCGCGAGAGCTTCATTGATTCTCAAGCGATCGCCAATCTTAAATTAGGGTTTGAGAGCTTTAGATCGATTACTCATCGGCACTTCATCATCGATTCTCCATGTGAGTTTCCATCAATCATGCACAGACTTCTATGCCTGTTATATCCCATATCTCTCCGTGTGTTTTTGAGCTAATTTTCTTAGATTGGAGGTTTTTTTTATGATTCAGGTAGAAGATAAGCTTTACCAGATCAATTGGCGTAACTATTTCAGTTTTTCTCTAATTTTTCAATCTTTTTCTTGGTGTTTTCCTGGTGGATAATTCTCATGATACATATCTACACTCTGCGTCTCCGATTTCCTTCTGTATTCGGTTTGAATTGGCTGAATTTCTCTCAGAGGCAAGAGAAATTGAAGAATTCTCTACATAAAATGGGATTAATTCCATGTCCTCTTCATTTTAGATTTGGTTAATTTCGATTTAAGTTCGGTTGACTAGGTCTCACTCAGAGGCGGCTCAACACATTTTGAGACCTAAAGCGGCAACTATAATGAGGCGTTTTGTTTTTAATATTAATAAAAAAATTATATAATTTATTCTTCTTTCTTTTTGAGATCCAAAAGTGGTAGTTAAGTTTTTATATTCAAGTTTTGCTATCATATATATTTCAATACATAATATTGCTAATCCACTTTATCTTTATTATGACATAGACATTAAAGATACGCATTAAAGATTTTCATGTTCTTCTATCAATTTTTCTTCGTTTTACGCCATGATTGTCATATTTCTTTTTTGATTATGATTGCAAAATATTTTCATTGTTATCTTGTACAGTTTCATTATCTTCTAATTCATTGAGTCTCATTATCGACTAGTAACAAATTTATCAAGAGATCCTTTTTTAGATTCTATTAGTTCTATTTCTCTCTTTTTTTTTTTTAACTTTTTATATTTGGATGATGAGAGAAAGACAGTGCCTGTGTTATAGAGCGAGGGAGAGAGAGAGATAGGTGGAGGTGTGTTTTATGTTTCAGAATGTTTAATTTTGAGTCTTTGTGTGTGTGTTTGTGTGAGAGAGAGAGACAGAGAGAAGTGGTTGAAAATTATGATGGTAAGGTTGGGCTTACTTGACTTTTGAGTACCTTTTATTTTATAGGTAGTTTTTAAGAATTTCGAACTTAGGGGCCTTTGATTTTATGGGCTTAATAATGAGCCCAACCTACTCAGTTTAAAAATTTTTATTTAGGCTTAAACCTGACTTTATGTGGGACATATATTTCTTATGAAGTTAGATTTTTTGTTTGGCCTATTACTACACTTATAAATTTGGTACATATATTTCTTATGAAGTTAAATTTTTTATTTGGACTATTTTACTACACACTTATAAATTTGGGGCCTTCCTTACAAGTGGGGTCTAAAGCCCGGCTTTACTAGCCATTCTATTGGGCCGGCCCTGGTCTCATTTCTGTGGTGTTGGTCCAATAGAAACCTACTAGTGGGGTTGAAGCTGACAGAAATCCAAAAAATTTGAGATTGAGAGGATTGATATTAAGGTATGCATACCATGTGGATGTGTGGATCTTTAGCGCAGCTTTGCTATTGTTAATTTGTCTTGAGGAGCTCTGGTAATTGGAATACTTGAATGCTTTTTTGATCCGGATAAAATGTACTAACAATAAGTTGAATTGTGGACTCATATTATATGAGATGGATATTTTGGGGTTCCGAATGGAGTTTGGCATATTTCATGAACAGTACTTATGCTCTGTTTTGTTGAATGCATGATGCTTTACATTGTCGAATGACCTGTACCCTGACAATCTTCTTGATCCAATCAAGCCCGAGAGTGACTGTTATCTTATTTTGGGAACATGACTTGTTGTTGAAAGAGTCTTCAGAAAACACTGAAAATGGCTGTTATATTAGTTTAACAGCAGGACAAATGGAGCCTTAGATGCAGAAACTCAGTTCATATTGTGTTTCGATTTGGTCTGTTTATGTGAGTCCTGAAACATATACACAAATTGGTATTTCTTTGTACATGTGATGTATAAGTGTACATGTTGGTTTAGTTTTTAATTAATAAAAATGGAGAGTGGTAGTAAGTAGACATATGTGAAGTAGTTTTAAGTAGTTAAATTTGTATGACTAGGAATCTGGGATAGATACTTGAGAACGTCGACTTTGGCATCCACCCAGCCACCTAATGTAAGGATCACAATTTGTAAGTACTTAATCCTTTGGTTGCTAAGAAAAAAAGAGGATAAGGAAGGGGGTACTTGTATCTCTGTTTATTTAGGTTTGGGCCAGTAAAATGCTAGTTTTAGTCACGTCAGTTAGTTTTATTGGCTTCTGATCTGTGTTTGGTTATAGTTTCTTCAGATCCCAGTTATTGAAATTTAAGGTTTACAGCGTTAGATCCTTTTCATTTCTTGCATCTTACCAAGCGAATTGTGGATTGGAGTTTTGATGTATACAGCTTGGAGCTTGGTGATTAAAACTGGATACTAGAAATATTTGAGCTTGGTTAAGTGGAACTATTGAATTTACGCATGTCTGTGCAATAGTCTTATATGCTTTTTGGCATCCGTTGGAGATAAAAGTTATGTTTGATGAAATCATTGATTGGCTTTAGGCTTAAAATGTCATTTGTACGTTTAGAAAGCATTTGCAACTAAGGTGATAGTTTCACTATTAGCGAATACCTGCGGGGTCAGTGCTTGGCTATGCTATATTTATGAACTTATTAATTTGAATTCTAGAAGATATAACCACTGTCCTCTATCTCCGAATGATAACAATTAGTGTAAGCCCCACCCTTGTGTGTGATATTGAATAATTAGGCTTACTATCATTGGGGTGCTAATTCATTTTGATGGTATTTTTATGTGTGATATCTGCTTATACTATGCTTTGCTCCTTTTTTTTTTATGAATTTGTTGACAGCAGTCACTTTTGTACACCACAGCAATGAAGGCAGGAACATCTACTTTGAATCCATATGCAGCATCATATGTACCGCTCTCTAAAAGAGGAGCAGCTGATGGAAACAAAAACTATAAGAGTGGAAATGAGGCTGTATGGCTGGGTCCCCATTCTGAGGGTACAACAAAAAAGCAGCAACAGATTGTTGAGGATCCTACATTGAAAGGTTACCCTGTTCAAGGATTTTATGGTTCATCCTCACATAATCCAAGGGAGATGACAGAAAAGCATACCATGGATGAGGATTTTGACATGGATTTGGCATATCTTCAGATGACATTTCCTGGTGTATCTGATGAGTCCCTTTTTGATGTCTACTTGGCAAACAAAGGCGACTTGGAAGCCACAATTGACATGCTGAATCAACTTGAGGTGGTACTTACAAATTGTTAACTTTTTGAGTCTTAAAAATGTGCTTCATTTCATATCGGTCTTATTCTGTTGTCCTTTGTTTGTGGTTTCTTAGGACTCTGTCACACAGTGTCATCTTTCTGGTTGTTTGTTCACTTGTCCTGGTGCCATGGATAGTCCTGTTTATGAAGTGTTTTTTGCTTCTTTCTTTTTGCCTAAAAGTTAAGTATTGGAAATTATGGATCCACATTTTAAAATATATTTTTTCTTTCTTCATCTCCATATTATCATTTTTTATAAGAAACACTGTAAAGTTTTTGTATATGGATCCAAGGAATGCACACATGTTCGGATGGCCACTTTTTTGGTTACTAGAATAAAACAAAAACGCATGCACCTTTCATGTTGTGTTCAAATTGGCTGTGATTGCTGACGGGATGAAATTGGCAGTGTTGGAGCATCAAATTTAAAATCAATTGGTAATGAGTGGAGAGACCCCTTAAGCATATAAATCTACCTTGGGTGGTCCTATTTATTTGATGTGGGATATAAGCTCTCTTTTTATCCTCCCTCGCGTGGGACTCGGGTTTGCACATGGGCCTAACAAACAAACAGGCAGACAAACATGCATTATAGCAACCAATTCCAAATTAATTGGCAATGAATGAGTAGAGAGACTCCTTAAGCATATAATCAGCATTGGGTGGTCCTACTCATTCAATGTAGGATACGCGCTCTCTTTACAAGAAGGACTAACCTTTTCATTTAAGGAAGCAAATAAGGATATTTTGGCTGGCTCTTTTTGCTTGACAATTCTTTTTGCCCTTAATCATTTCTTGAAATTGCTCGCTCCGTCTGATTTTGCAAACTATCGGTGTAAAGTTTTATGTGGTTCATTATATTCATCAAAAAAACTTCCTTTATCGTGAACTTATGTTCTCATAGTGCTGATATCATTTTTTATCGGTTGTGGAGTGAATAAGTTAGGAAACCTTAGGAGAGATCCTTTTATATTGTCTATTTTGGTATTCCATTTGACATTGTACACAGTGGATCATTTACAACTTGATGCTTGATTACATTTGGTTAACCATATTTATATTGCACAATGCTTTATTACATTGAATTTAGTATGGTGGGTAGATTTTTGAGATGGTAAATGGTAGAATGCGTGTGAGAGTTGATTGGAAGAAATTTCAAGGAAGATTAGACAGGCTTATATTGGCTGGTAGATTTCAATGTGCAATTGCTTAGTCATCATTGGTCCAATTCGTTATACAGTTTGGTTATACATACAATTTTTTAGTTTGAGTGAATCATTTTGGGGCTGCCAAAGCAAAATTCATTTATGTTATCATTTACTTTTCTTAATTTCACTACTTTTCAATTATCTTTTGTATATGGTCTAAACAACCATTTTTGGTATGTTGAACAACTAGTCCCTTTATGGAACTGTCGCAATTGACTAACTTTTCGATCTCATCATATTTTTTGATTGGCTTGCTGTTCAAAACTAAAATGAGCACTAGTGATGCTTAATGGCATTACTGCTTTGAAAAGTGCAGCTTTCAAAGTTACACTGTTGATTCTTCGTGTAGAATTTAGCTATTTTCTAGCTTGCAACTTGCAAGCACTCCAAATGACTGGAATCCCAATTAGATTCTTTGTTGTTTTTTTGCTTTCCCCTTACCCAACAATGATCTGAGTTGTAATTTCCTCTTTGTAAATAAAGAAAGAGCCATGAATAGAGTATTTGATCTCTTGACTATTTTCAACTATTTTATTTCTTTACACTGAATGGGATTGTTGTTGTTGTTCCACAGCTGTACAGCGTCGATTCTTCTGGAAAGCTTCCAGACTCATTGGACATTGGTGATGTTTCAGAATCAGGGTCTTCTAGCAATCACACATCGCAGAAACTGAAGCAGGTGGCTGGTGAGATCAGTGTTTCTTCGTCAGGTCCCTCGGACTCTGCTATTGTCACCTAGCTAAGGCATCAAAAAGCGATGTCAATAACTTCCCGTGGCCTTTCTGGTTCTGTAAATATGAATTGTGGATTTGGGAAATCGTTTTTTAGTCCGAAGTAGGATCTTTACAGTGTTTTTGTTCTGGTTGTATAGGTCTCAGCTGCTTGTACCTAAAGTCTCTTGGAATTATGGGTTCGTGATCATTGGTTGGTAGGTAAATAAAAATTTTCTGTACTGAAAATGATCGTGGATTGTTGGTACTTTTGATTCTAACAAGCGACGATATGCTATGGTGCAGATGTTACATTGCAGTGACGAGAGCATTTTATATCTATCAATTTGTTTTTTTTTTCTTCAGATGTGAGGATAGGGGGTTTTGGTTTTTATCTAGACGAAGCTTAGGGTATGATTATACTTGTCAATGAATGAGATTTGGTCTATTTAAATTTGATATAAAAACTCTAATTCAAGTTTGATTTGAATTGGAATGGTCAATGGATTCGATTTTTCTTTTGAAGTGTCTGGTGAATTTTATTTCTTAGTCCAATTTTTTTTTATTATAGAATATTCAGGTTTGTGTCGACCTTTTATCTAGATCAATGTCTCCGGACCACTTTAACTTGAGTTGAGTTGGGTCAAAATGGGCCATGGGACGGGTTACTAATTTTACAGTCCATAATTGAACCAGTAGAAGTCTAAAAGCTGATCCAAAAAAATGGATCTAATTAGAATAGTTCAGAAGTTTTATCAAATTTTATCATATGAAGTTTAATTTTTAATTCAAAAATTTTCAAATAATCATTCTATTTTATTACATAATAATTTATACGTATGTATAGTTCAAATTGGGTCCTGATTGAATAGAATATTAATGTAATTGTTGAATTAGTTGTAATTTTCAAAATTAGATAGAGTTCATTTTCAATCTAATGATTGAATTAAGTCTAAATAATATTTTTAATGAAAAATTATAGAGTAAACTATATATATAACCTCCAAACTATGACATATGTCAATTAAGCCTCTTATTTTTTAATTTTTTTTGTATCAATTGAATTTTTCTATCTGTCTTCGTTAAATTTTTTAAAAGAAAGTGATGAAATGCCACTTACGTGACACAAATGAGTTACAGTTTAGTCATGTGAGTGACACATTCCCTCACTTTTTGAGCAGGAATAATGCTATATGAATTTAAAAATTAAATTTAAAAAGTAGACTGAATAATTATAGCTATTGATTTTAATGTGGGTCCCAACATTTATTAAGACCCATTATTTATTCAATAATTATGATTATCAAGTCTGTTTTTTAAGTTTAGTTTTTAAGTCCACGTAGCATTGCTCATCAAGAAAAGGGCTCAATTGACACAAAAAAATTTAGAAACTCCGTTTGATAACGTTTTCGTTTTTTGTTTTTCAAAAACGAAAAACGGAAACCAAAAATATTTTTTTTTGTTTTTGAAAATCGCCCTCGTTTATCAAACGATCACAGAAACGAAAATTATAAACATTTACCAAACGAGTTTTTTTTTCTTGTTCCCTCTAAATATCAAAATAAAAACAAAAAACGAAAAAAAAATTACCAAACGGGCCTTAATTAATAGAAAATTCATAGTTTAAGGACCGTAGTTTATTCAAAATTATATAACAGATTAGGATGAATAATATAGGCTCATCGGATTCGGGTTGGATCGACCCGCAAACCCGATCCTTCCAATTCCTTCTCTTCTTTTAGTGTCTTTCTTCTGGCCGTTTCCACCGCTCACCACCCCTCACCTAAACCCTTCAGCCGTGATTGTGAGGCTTAACTTGGTGGCTACAGATACCAGGGAGGAGAGAGAGAAAGATGAGTGAGACAGAGAGAGACGTTTTGCCAAAGGCTTATGTTTTAGGTGAGCAAAAAGTTCAAGTCTCAATGTATCAACCATGAGAAGGACGTCGTTGTGCATAATTTAGAGCTGTAACTTGTCCTTAAATAGTTCCGTTGGACTGAATTCTAATGCTACTATTCAACTTACTTTAGCTGTGCTCTGTTCGGTTGCCGAGAAAAATAGGTTGAGGTTGTGATTATCTTTTCAGTTCTGGGCTACCCACAAATTCAAGAGCTTCCATTTTTTTGAGCTCCAATACTATTATTCTGCTTAGGTTCCGTCAAATTTTTGTACTTTTGGTTCCTGAAACACACTGAATATGATTCCCAGATTCTGAAAAAGGATGACTTTGTGATTGTCTTTTCAGTTCTGGGAAGCCCACAAATTGAAGAGCTTCCGGTTTTTTTTTTTTTTTTTGATCTCCAATTCTAGTATTCAGTTTAGGTTTCTTCAAATTTGAGTTTTTCACTTTTGGGTCACAGAAAGAGGACAGTATAAATTCCCAGAATCAGTGTCTCAGTGGGTGATGTTTTGCATATTTATTGCAATCAATAGATCCTTGAGTTGGCTTTGTTGGAGAAAGCCTGAATCTTGCTTTTCCCAGCAATGCATTTCTGTGTAATTGCTCGTTCACAGACAATTTGCAAAAGGCCTTGGTTTTTGTGTCAGTTTGTGGGTGTTTCTTCATATTCTGCTGTTCAAGCACTTGAATTTCCCGAAGAAAATGTGACGCCAAATTACATCGAATTACAGCAAAGAATGCAGTGTTATGCTACATCAGGTTGCATTAGGAAAGCTCTTGAGACTACGAATTACATGAGGAATGTGCCTGGGAAACCGACAGTTTATGATTTCAATTCATTGATTTATTGTTATTTGAAGTCAAAACATGTGTCATTGGAAGAATTGGTTGAAGTGTATTTTGGTATGAAGAGGTTCGGGCCGTGTCCAAATGCATTGACCTTCAATACCCTCTTGAATGGGATTGTTGCACTAGGGAAGTTGAAAGATGCGTTTTGGATTGCTGAGGAAATGTATGCAAGTGGGTTTTTGCCTTCCTTTAGTTCCTTGTCAAAATTGCTGAAGAAGTTATTGGATTTTGGGAGTTTGGTGGATTCACTTAATGTACTGGAGCTGATGTTGACATGTGGCTATTTTCCAACTGAACCCACTTTGAATTTGTTGATTGTTGGCCTTAGCAGAGCTGGGATGGTTAGTGAGGCGCACTTTGTGTTTTCTATTCTTCTGGGAAGTGGCTATTTTCAAGGTGCGCATAGCTATAATCCTATATTATGGGCTTTGTGTAAATCTAATAAGAGTTATAGTGCATTGGCATTTTTTTATTCTTTAAAGAAGAAGGGTCTTCTAGATAATGTATGTTCATATACAGCTTTGATTTATGGGTTTAGTAGGGAAAGATTATGGGAGGAAGCTTTCCAATGTTTAAATGAAATGAAAGCTGACGGTTGTAAGCCTAATGTGATTACATACACTGTAATTATAAAGTTTCTCTGTGATAATGGGAAGATTGGAGAGGCATTGGGCCTCTTGCAAAAGATGGAAGAGGAAGGATGTGGTCCAGACTTGGTAACATATAATGTTGTTCTTCGTGAACTTTGTCAACAAAATATGGTTGTTAAAATTGGGGAGCTTGTCCAGGGAATTGATCAAAGGGGATTTTCTCCTGATTCATTCACCTATGCTGCTTTGGCTGGAGGCCTGTTAAAAGTGGGCAAAATAGGGTTTGCCAATGAACTGTTGCTCAATATTATATCTAGGGCTTGCGGGGTGGATGCTGCAGTTTACAATATATACTTCCACACTTTTTGTTGTGACAATAGGTCAAGAGAAGCATTATCTTCGATGAAGAGTATGATGGAGACGGGCTTTAGACCTAATAATGTATCATATAACACAATTTTGAAAGGAATTTGTGAAGAAAACAACATTGATGAAGCTCTGGAGTTCTTCGATCACATTGACTGGACCACAAATGGGCCTGATTTGATTTCGTTCAATACGATTTTGTCTGCAGCATGCAAACAGGGAAACTCTTCAATGATTCGAAGGATCTTGTATCGAATGGAGTATGAAGGTGTTAAGCTTGATGTTGTAAGTTCAACTTGTTTGATTCAGTATTTCTGTACAGTTGGGAAGATTCCAGAGTGCTTAAAGCTTTTGGAATATATGATGCATAGTGGTCCTAGTCCCAATATAGTGACTTTTAATACCATTCTTGGCAACCTTTGCAAGAACCGACTGCTTGGAACAGCATGGAGGATTTTCAAGTATATAAAAAGCTCTGAGATTTTACCCGATACAACCACGTATAATATACTCATATGTGCTGCCATAAAAGAAGGCAATGAGTTTCTGGTAGGTCAGTTATTAAGAGAAATGGCTAGCCAAAGGCTAAAGCCTGATGTTGCTACATATGGTTCCTTTATTTATGGCCTTTGTAAGGAAGGGAAGATATCAGTTGCTCTCCAGGTGCGTGACCAAATGCTTGAGAATGGGATTACTCCAAGTGTGAATATATACAATACGATATTGGAGGCAATGTTCAAAAGAGGGAAGTTTTGGGACATTATCTCAGTATTGAAAGATATGGCTAGGGATGGGTGCGAACCTGATTCAGTCTCTTTAGATATTTTACACCGAGCAGCGTCAAAAGGTTGGATGAAGGATTTTCCTAAGGCTGCAAAATGTCTGGGGTTTGTGATATCTGGTAATTGTCAAAAGGAGGCACGTCACGAGGAGATACCATGCTGATTGACCAAGAGAATTGTGCTAGGTTTGATTGCCTCATTATCATGACTTGCACCCCGTTGCTGAAACCTGTTTTGGCTTGAATGTTGTTCCTTGCAGACTCTATTCAGAACTTGGCACCAGGTGTGTAATATAGTTACTACATGATGGGTACTGAAAAACTGGAATTCTAAATTTTGGTAGTTAATTCAAAGGAAACCTTTTGTTAGTTACACATCCCGCCTCCCCACCAAAAAAAAATGAAAAGGAAAAAGTTATTTCTCTTAATGAAAGGTTATATACCGTTACCTAACAGTCATCTCAATACTAGAAACAAAATGACTTGCTCAAAATCTTCTATAATCTTCTCTAACCTTTTAGCATGTTATCATAATCTATGAGATTACTTATCCTGGTGTTATTTATTTATGTGATACGTCAAAGGTTATACAGTTACTCATTGATCATTATGTATGAAAATCTTTTAGTGGTTCTGCAAAATTCAGGTTTTTTGTGTAGATGTATATGTGCTTGCCTGCGCACAAAATTTTTAAAAATAAGAAGCGAAGTACTGTACTTGATCATGTAATCCTTCTTTTTGGCTTGTATTTGAGGGATTTTCTATCGTGGTCAAAAAGTAAAAAATTTAAAATGTCTTTGGGTCAAGCTGCTTCCAAGAATATCCTTCATCAAACAATAATTCATGAAAACCCGTTATTCTTTTTTTTTGGTCAGACCATCCGGTATCCGAAAGCCACTTTGGGCTCCGACTAATCCGGATTCGAGCCGGGTAGGACCACAAAGGCGGCAAAGCTCTCCCTACCGAGCGCAGTTGTGTTTCCAAGACTCGAACTCGAGACCTTGGTTAAGCTAGAACAGTCCCTTACCAACTTGATCTAACGCTCGTTGGTTTAAAAAATAAAAAAAGCCCGTTATTCGTTAACATAAGAAATGAAGTTATTGCTAAAAAATCTGTTCCTTGATGTAGTGTTAGAGATGATGAATACATTCCTTCCTACGGCAATACTGCATGAAGAGAAAAACAAAAAATGGACTGGCTTGAAATCCTAGGAAGTTGGATGAGGTAGCTAATGGGACACTTAAACACCTCACCAGGAATTTTGAAGTTAGGTTTAATCAATAATTTATCTCTAAGAAGTGTTATTAAATACTAACAGGTGCTAAACTCTCTGGCACTGAAGATTTATCTGCTCCTTGATTAAGCTTTGACAAAAATAAATTTGACAGTGCAATATTATTTTCATAAGTGAAATTAAAAGGCCCATTATTAAAATACATTTTAAGAAGGGCTTCTTGTGATTTTCAGGTATTTCTGAGCATAAACCAAGTCAATTTTGCCATTATCAAGTCTATTATTATTCACAATAATATTTAAAAAATACTCATGTGTCTTCAAAGTGATATGCATTTTTGTTAATGTATTATATGGTATGTGAATTTGAAAGGAGATATTAAAGATTAAATTCAAAAATTATACATATTGCTATGATATGAAAGTATCGTCGAAGTATCTAAATATTTTATTAATTATCGGATACATAAGAGGAGTATCCAATACTTATCTTTGAGTATGGGATGGGTATCGTATCCGAAACGAGTATGTAGACCTCAGCAAAGTATCCGTGTTTCATAGGCAACTATATTACAAGTGAATCGATTGAAACTCCAATCGTTTACCATCATAAGAACTATAATCTCATTGTTTGACACAATTACAAAGCAGTAAGTTCTTTTATCCTTAGACTATTGTGAATTTTAGGGGATCCTAAATGAAGCATAATAATCTATGGCTTTATTTTCTCCTTGAATTGCAGTAACAATGACTGTGTTTTAAGGAACTGCGAGGAAAAACATGAAAGACAGTTTTGGAACTTCGATCTGTTTTCCTTCTTCTTTTGACCAGTAAACATGGACTCATGATTTTTTCCTGTGAAAATGGTCGTGGTTCCACAACTTCTTCTGGTGTTCTAGATTTTCCTTGAATTTGATGGAGCTCGTAGTGAGGCACTCTAAGGTCGGTCTTGTTTTCAAAATATAGAAGCTGAATGCAGTAAATTCATATAGTTCTGTCAGGCGTTGCTCAGTTAAACTTGAACATCTTTGTTATTTGAAAATTGTATATTTATCTTTTCACTTCCATTTGCATTAGTAGTTTTAGTTGGTCGTCAGCCTGTTCTTGCTTCCTCGAGCATCACATATTTTAAAGTGGAAAGATTGGCTTACTCCCTTTATGGTGGTAAATATACCGGATTAGTCGATTCAACTTGGAACTGCCCTTATTTTTTATGAATTTCTGGAGTTAAAGCTTAGGTTTATGCCAGTCAGCCAAATATTAAGCTCAACTGTTAGCGATATAATGACTGTGTTCTGAAACTTAAATTTTTGCATTGTTATTAGTTGAGGGATTAACTTTGTGTAGCTGATGGCATCTTTTCCAGGTATTGAGTGACCCACAAAAGAGGCAAATCTATGATCAGTATGGTGAAAAAGGTATGAAAGACATGCCATCACCTGGTTCTAGTGGCAGTGGTGGATTCCCAAATGGTTTCAATCCAAAAAATGCAGAGGATATTTTTGCTGAATTGTTTGAGAGTAGCCCTTTTGGATTTGGGTCTGCAGGGGCTGGCCGGTCCATGAGATAATCATCTGATGGAAGAGGATTATTTGGGAGTTTTGGTGGGGGCAATAATATCTTTCAGACATATAGTGATGGAACTGGTGCTAGCATCCCAAAGAAACCACCACCAGTGGATAGTAAATTGCCTTTCAGCCTTGAGGAGCTGTACTCCGGATCAACAAGGAAAATGAAAATCTCTCGCAAAGTCATGGATGCCAATGGGTTGGTGTACTTTTCCTGTGTATCTATGTTGATATTTCCTTTGATTCATGCTCAGTAACTGTTTAAGTGAGATTTTGCAGGTATTTAAGTGTTTGTACTTGTCATGAATAACTAATTGCTCTTTATCTTTTATTATGAGAGCTATGGTTATTCTGGAATTATGTGCTTTTTTATTCTACTAGACCATGGGCTATTAATAACCTGCTGACATTTATGTTGCTCTTTGCCTTGCATGATACTGGACCAATTTCCTTGATAATTGATAAATCTGTTTTCTGCAGTTATCATCCATTTGGGTTGACTCCACTGTGATTAATGGCATAATTTTAGGAACCGACCGAAACATTCCTTGTACTACACTTTTTTTCCTTCTTCTCAACCCCTGTTCAAAATTTTATTTTAACCTGGGCTATTTCTTGATTGCTTCGCTTCTGGACTGAAGATGATCTAGTTGTCAGAAATGGAACTGTATGTTAGCCACTTTTTCTTTAATTATGATACTATCATTTCAATTGCAAGTTGCAACCTTTTCCATGGGATTTTGAAATATTGTTTTCGTTTAAATGTGTACAACAAAAGCAAATGGCATTGGGTCTTTCCATCACGGCAGTTAAATTCAGAAGATCACAGAGCAACTAATATACTGTGAAACAATGACATCATCTCCTCCCTAGATGAAGTATGCTTATCCACCTTGTTTTAATTATTTCTAAGCTTATTCATGAGGAGTCAAGAAATGGGTCTAATAATTTTCAAACTCTATGCATCATATTGGCGGGGGACATGCTACTGCAAGCCCTTTTTGTGTGATGGCGAACTTTCTCTGCATATCTTGAAGTCAATGGTGCATTTAGATAACTTAATTGAGCATCTTCTTATATGCTGAAACATTTTAGGTGAAAATGATGAATTAACCTTCAAGGACAATCGGGAAAAAAACAAAAAAAAAACCATTAAAGTACCTTGTCTGAAACAATTTAATTTTTAAGCAACTTGCTTTGGAGAAAATTTGCATGTTTTGAATGTCTTACAGTTGACCAGACAATTATCTGCTTCCTATGATTTTTCACTGTATTAGTATGAAATCAAATTGTAGAGCTGCATATTTTTATATACATATCAACACACTTCTCATTTATCATTTATTTTTCATCTCAAGAGCAGCATATCATCTTAGCTGGTTTACAAGTTGTTCCTCATCATCCTTTTGAAATTGGTCTGTTAAGCATTGTGCATTTATTTACTTGATAAATTGATTTCATGCGAGCCATCTTTGTATGCATTGGCTATACGATACTTTAACTATGGGAATGTAATTACTGCGAGTGAGCTAAGAGTTAATGTTGACCTCTTTGAAATCTGCTGCTCTGCACCAGAATATTTCATTCTTCTCTTGCTAATGAGACGTAAAACCATGTAAAAATGACAGTTATTACTAGAAACCAAGATATTATTGATTGGCGTGAAGCCTGAATGGAAGAAGGGAACAAAAATTACCTTCCCAGATAAGGGGAATGAGCAGGTGAACCATCTTTCTGCAGATCTTGTATTCGTGATTGATGAGAAGCCTCATGATGTTTACAAGAGGGACGGCAATGACCTCATCATAAACTATATAGTGTCACTAGCAGAAGCGCTGGGAGGGACCACTGTGGATCTTATTACACTGGATGGGCATAATTTGTCACTGCCAGTAACTGACATTGTGAGCCATGGTTATGAGCCCGTGGTTGCTAAGGAGCCTTGTAATAGGGGGGATTTGAAGTTAGGTTTCCTAGAAGATTGACAGTGGAGCAACGAGCTGCAGTCAGGTGTGCTTTCGGGGGTTCATAGTAAACGCGCATAGCCGATAATCTCTTTGGAAATGATGGGCTGTTTTCGGCATCCATGCGAGAGGTTGAGTATTGATTTTGTCATGCATTCATTCATGCACTTGTTTGCTTTGTTCAGTTTGTTTACTTCCTGATTATGGTATAAAATTTTGCAAATTGAAAATCTCTCTCTCTCTCTCTCTCTCTCTTTTTCTCTCTCAACCCACACACTTTTCCTAGTGATGTTAATATCATTCTCTCGCCTTGTAGCTTTTATTAGAGTAATGGGTTCTGCTTTTATTCAATAATCAAGCAAAGTTTAGGAAAGGAGACAATGATGCAAAATTTGGGAAGAATTCATCCATTTTCTTCACTATAATCATGGGTGGAGTCAGAAATTTACTATAGTGGGAGCAAATTTGAACAATAAAACGATAAAAAAGATGGAACTAGTAATAATTACAAAAACTTAAATATTGATCAGTGACAATTCTATTCAGCAAATTTGCAATATTTCCGACTAGTTTTTTTATAATTTGAATATTACGAAGATGGGTGATAAAGCCCTGGGTGCTAGAGCTAAAATGAAAACAAATAAATAAAATCATAGAAAAATATAAACTTGAAATAAGATTAGATTCTATTCAGCATCTAACCATTCTGAACCAGATCATAGTCAATGGCTACAGTTCTGCACATATCTGGCTTAGAGAGAGAGAGAGAGAGAAGCTAATAATTTACATGGAAGGGAAATCAAAAACCACCCCTACTCCTGGGGGTCTCCTGTCTCCAGTTCGTTGCTGGATGACCAGCTCTAAGTGCAGGCATCCCATGGTGCTGCCACGCACCGGGCCGATTCTCTAAGCTACTAAGTTGTAGGCCATGGGGACCATATGGCTGCACCCATCTACCAGCTTGATGCCCAGATGGTGCAATGTTTCGTAGACCTTTCACCACATTTGGAGTTTGCATAGGCATAGCAATTTGTGTTCCTAGTGGCCTCATTCGCTGCTGAGGTGCTGCTATTGCTAGATGTTCATTACCACCGTGGGGATGCCTATGCATGGAGGGTTGTGGCTGAAACGGGGGGTTGGGGGGTTGGGGCCGCCACTCGGGGATATCATCCTCGTCTTCATCATCATCATCATTCCATGGTTGAATCCCCAGGCCGACACCTCTTTCGTCCTGCCACTTCCTAGGGGGTGTGACACTAGTTTCAGATTGCCCGTACTTGTATATAAGCTCTCTAATTTGGCTAACAGGCCGGGACGAGGCCTGGGCATTTGGTTGAAAAGGGGTCTTTCCGGGCCCCTGGGGAGGAAATATAGGCATAGAGGGGCTGATCTTGCCAGAGAAGTTGAACTCCGGCAAATCATCCTCATCCCGGGAGGAGGCTGCCGGGCCAAACCCAGGTGGAATATCATCGTCGTCGTCGTCATCATCTGGTGAGGGTTCAGGATCGGTAGGAGGTGGACGAAACGAGGTTTGAGCTTTTGATGTCATGTTAACCTTAACATTGATATCTTTTTGTTGGTGTCCTCTAGAGGTGAAGTGTTGCTTTTTTGAGCCCCGTTTATGAAGTGAAGATGAGTTGGGTGATATTGTGGAACTTAAATGAGCTTTTCTCCATACAACTACACCAATTAGGCCATTGTTTGTAGATTTAAGTATCTCTATTTGGTCTTTAGATATGTGCTTGCTGATCATATCAACTATTCTTGTGTGAGGTGGGCAGAGATAGAGTTCGACTCCCGGGGTCGGCTCAGCAAAACCCAACCTCTCGTCTGAAACATATGAATTCGCCATCTACAAGACAACGGAAGATATGGGTAAGCAATAAAATGAGACATAACGACCTAGAGAGAGAAAAAATCGAGTCTCAAAAACCCTAAACAGATTGTAATTACCTCATAAATAGTCGAACGCTCATTCTCGGAAGATCCATCCTTCAAAGAAAAGTGAAGGACCTGTAGAATACCAGAACCTCATTAGCTAAAAAAGACTAATCAAATTGTAATGACATCATGCATATATGAAAGCATGTAAGTTTATACTGTATATGTAACTTAAGCTATTATCGTAATGACTTCCTCTCTGGGAGATCCTTTTTAACCTTTTAAAGTGTGTAATGTTTCTTTATCATCCATTTCTAAAGATTGTCAACTTTTAGATGTCTTCTGGGCATAATACTCGTCCAAATATATTATATCAAAAGTACAATAAATCGGTCCAAAACTTTTAGTTAATACCCGCTCTGGCCCAGATATGTGCTTTAAACTAAGATCATGAAACAATTAACGGCGCGCCTGATTTGCATCTCAAAAAAATAATATTCAATTTCAAAACCGAAGGATCATTCCATTATATTCAATATCTAATTGGAACTGAAACCAGATTTCTCCTGGTTATCGATAAGTCATGCTTCGTCCATAGGATATGCAAGAACAAGATTGAGGGCTCTTAAGGCATTAGGTAGTTTGAATCTGTTTGCTTCAAGTGAAATGAAAACTAGCATCATACAGCCACCACACTACCAATAACGTACACTGCTCCATATAGCCCGAATTGCACGATTTTTGTCAAATTTTGACTACATGACAAAGTGGTCATTTCGATAGAATTTCAATCAGCACAGCGGAATTGCTTAAAAAAATAGATAATGGTGAAATTCGTAAGGCATTCATCCACGAATAAACAATTTTTAGATGTTTTATATAGTGGTTTGCAACAGTAGCTGCTATAGAAGCTCCATGGTCGTAAACAAATGTCATTTGCTATTATTATAAATGAATTGCTACACTGCATTGAAAGTAACAACAGTCCAGAAAAAGAACAAAGCAAAAGAAGAAATGGGACTTGGGATACCATCACTGCACGACTTCGAGACAAATGAAGTTCTTGAAGGAATTTCCCAAATGCATCAAGTCTGACTCTCCCCTTGATCTCAAGAGAGCTAGGCCACTCTTTCGTCGGTGTTTTCTCGCCACTGTAAGAAGAGTAAGAGATCAGTAAAAAGCACTGAAAAAAAAAACTGAAACTCTCACAAATTGTGTAGAACTCCATAATCCCCCAAAGATCATGTTAAACATCATCTCATTTTCAGAAAACCTGCTATAAATTCGTCGAGCAAGCAGTAGTTCATTTTAGTTAATGCTTGGATTCAACTTCCATCACAGGTCGTCCATTACATGTAACTACGCAAGTGGTTACTGTCACCAAAATGGTTCTTATTCTGTTATAGAAACTCATTATACACGGTCCAAGTTAATGGCCAGAGAAACTGAGTCATAGCTTCAACAGACACAAAAAGGAATAAATTTGTGAGCAGAACAATTTGTTCATGGAAAGGTTCGGTGAAGAAAGTTTAGAGGCACTTGCAATGTGAAGCCAAGCCATTGCACATGTTCAACAGGTGAGTATTACAAAGTAACTCATACTTTCAGGAAAGAACTGTGAAAAAGGAAACTAGGAACGAAATAGCATTAATGAGATAATACTAGCAGGATCACAGAACACCATATGGTCAACAATCTAGTAACATAATGCAAAATACTAAATTGAACAAATTCAGGGACCAAATTTGGCGGCCCAAATTGAACAAACACCAATTAGATTTGTTTTGCCCACCAGCCCCACCACCCCTTTTTATTTGTTGGGTGTGAGGCTGCCACATCAAATTTGGTCCAACTAGCACAGCCTGCAGCATGGAAAAACTTGCAGTAATTATAACTTCTAGAAAAAACATACCCTCGAAATAAGCCAATGGCTGTGACCAGAGCCGAGATATTTAGCTGAAGTACACCTTCCCAGACATGTTCAGCCATTGATGTGCAACCAGAAGGGAAGACTTTGTGTTCAACAGGGATCTCACCAGATTTCACATCCACAGCTAGCTCAGTTTGTTTCACATCCACTTTATCAGCCTTGTCTAGGGTAGTATCCACAGGATCTTGGGAATTGGTAGCATCCACAAATTTGTTGCCAGTTTCTGAGTTTTTCTTGTCTGATAGAGGAGTTTCCTGTCCAGTTTCTGAGTTTTGCTTGTCTGATAGAGGAGTTTCCTGTCCAGCATCTACTGGCAAATTCTCAAAAGGAGGTTCAGAATTAAGAGATTCCATAAATTCATCTAGAGAGACAATCGGAGGAAGAAAGTCCGCATCCTTCAATTCATCCACTATCATCCCTTGCATTAAATCAGCCCCATCATTCGGAATAATAAGGTTACCTGAAAACTCCTCATTTTCTAACCTACTCTTCTCACCTACAATGACCTGTTTGTTTTTAATTTCATCAGCTTCGGAGGGGTGGCGAGCTTTTGTTTCCTTTTTCTTTGGTCGAATTGAAGGGTGTGTAGAAGTCCCCGTGGAAAAATCCACCAAAACATCATCATTTTGTTCAACTTCTATTTGATACTCACCCTTGTGTGTTTTCTTCACCAACCGTCGAATATCAACATCTGAATCAGGCAAAACTACCATTTGTGCAAGCTCTTCTGCTTTGGCCATTCGCCACTCAGACAGTTCCTTTGAAGCAAGCTCTTCGGCTGACATTGAACACAATCGCTCTGGGGAAATCCCACCAGCCATAACTCTTTCTCTCAGTTCTGGATTATTCCGATCTTTTAGATTGAACAAAAGAGACCTACCCTTCTCTTTGTACTTCTTATTGACACCTCCAAACAACTTGAAGAGTTCTGCTTCGATTTTCAAAGCTAGATTTTCAGGAGATTGAATGGACTGCTTGGCTGCATCTTCACCACCATCCTCATGTACTGAGGTAGGTTTTTCAGTAGTTGGAACTTGCCCTTTTTTGGACTCCTGCATATCAAAATCAAATGCCCAAGAAAGCCCATTCCCCTGCAAAAGATCATCTTTGACAAAGAAATTGTCACTAAATGAAGCATCTTCATCCGGCAAAACATAATTGTACTGGAACCGTGGCCCATCAAAGTTATACGTCTCTGTAGAATTTCCCTTGATTTCACTACCAGAAGTTTCCACAGGTGTATTTTGGACATCATTCCGTCTATCAACAGAACAATATTCTTTGGAGGGCAAAGCATCAACTGTGTTTGCAGATACCTGGTCAACAGCAATAGCCGGATTGGAAGTGAATTCAGCAGGCTGAGAATTCTCCTGTGTCTGCTGTGAAAATATGACTGCTTCACCCTGAGAATTGTTTTCTTCCTTTAGATCTTTATCTTGGTGCTGACAAACCAATGCCAATGCAGCTGCTAATGATTCCCTCATCTTGGACCTAACAGCTTCATATGACCCAGTAGGAACGTTTGCAGATGGTTGCATTTGTGAAGATCGACTTTTCGGAGTCTGTACCCTCTGCGAAACAGATTTACTGGAATTAGATTCATTTCGTATCATTCTCGTGTTTGGTGCAGGTGAATTTTGCACCAGTGTAGTGGACATGGATTGCATCAAAAGAGTTTTTTGGCTAGGCGCAGATGACTGTGCCAACCGTGGGGAATTAGGAGAATGTAACATTTGCGCCGACCATTTGTTTGGCAATATGTTAAACATGGGTTCCACCTCAGCCTTCCGCTTACTTGGTACCAAAAGCTTTTGTGAACCCGGACTATTCACCACGACCCCCATCTCTCCAATTTGCAGGTCTGGCAGTGATAAATTCTGTAACCCCAGATGGCCCACCTCAGGTTTAGTCTGTTGACACATTGGCTTACTTAACTCTGTTGGGTTCGGTGACCCATGATTATTTGGCATTGGTTCCACCAGCCCTTGCTGTTCTGATGCTGCAACCTGGTCTGATGCAGGATTAGTGGGCAAAAATTCCATCATTTGCATGTCTAATGTTGATGACTCCAGTTTGTCGGGAAAAGCTTCCATATGACCCGTTTTCCAGTACGGTATTGATAACTGCTGTGACACGAGATTGTTGGACATACTAAACTAGGACTGTAAAGCATAAGCTAAGTCAGGCTGCATATAAGATTTATAACTTAATTTGCTCCAAAGCATCAAATGTACTGCAACTCCAGGTCACCGCTCGAACAGAAATGTGAAACTCTGCACTCAAAAACCAATACAAATAAAACTTGAGTCCACTACATACATGAATACACAGATACAGGTCTACACATGGAATATTTTAGGATAACATGTCGTTAAGAAATATAGCACAAGTATCCAAGAAGACAGACACACAGACGAGACATAACAGCAGAAAAGTAGCCAATTCAAAAACAATTCCATTCTAGCCAAAAACTTGACATACAAGCAAAAAATTCACACGAGAGAAATGTAGAATTGTCAACAACAACCCAAATATTTTTCTCTCAGAATTTCCATGCACATCAATCATATAGACTTAAATGTGTATGTCTATTAGATTATTTCCCATTCTCTAGTTTCAAACATAATGCATAAAATGTCTGAGGGCTGCACACACAACATAATGATGCAGTAAATCAATAGTACTGCTTGACGACACATACGTATTGAAGATTTTAGGATAACATGTTATTAAGAAATATAGCACAAGTATCTGAGAAGATAGACACACAGAAAAGACATAAAAGCATAAAAGTAGCCAATTCAAAAAACAATTCCATTCTAGCCAAAAACTTGACATACAAGTCGAAAATTCACACGAGAGAAATGTAGAATTGTCGTCAACAACCCAAATATTTTTCTATCATAATTTCCATGCACGTCAATCATGTAGACTTCAATGTGTATGTCTATTAGATTATTTCCCATTCTCTACTTTCAATCATAATATATGAAATGTCTGAGGGCTACACACACAACATAATGATGCAACAGTGAATCAATAGTACTGCTTGATGACACATGACAGTACATCTTTTCCAAAAATGTCTCGCTAAATACCAGCTCCCATATATAAATTAAATCAAATCTATCCAAAGATGTAAAATTCCAGGTAATTATCCAAGGCTATCAACATAAGCTTCTCTTGCCTGGTCCTCAATACATGTCAACACTAACAAGCCCTAATCAACCACCCAAAAAACATAAAGGCTTCTGATCTGATACAAGAACTAACTACTACAAACAAATAAATCACATCTCACCAAAAAAAAAAAAAAACTAAACCAATTTTACTATAAATAATCCGACCATTAATAAATAAAATTTGATCTGAATCAGAAAATATTGAGCTAATTAACAACCAAATCCAAAAAAAGACGATAATTTTGCGACATAATTATATCCTAAATACGCTTCTGCGATGAAGCCATAATTTCAGATCTATCAAAAGGTTTACAGATCCAACATGAAAACACTAATTCATTTATGCACACAAAAACACTCAAATATGTGTGTGTGTGTGTGTGTGTGTGTGGAGAGAGAGAGAGAGAAACGAATATAATCAAAGAGATGGAGAATTACCTAATCGGAGAAAGGGATGCCGAAGATACAGACAGACAGACAGAGATCGATCTGAATTGGAGCTCGGAGGAGGTGAGAGAGAGAGTTGGGGTTGAGTTTATCGGCTAACGATAGAAACCCTAGAAGGATCCATCTTTATCATTCCGGTATTATAAAATTTATAAAATCTAAAAATAAATAAATAAAAAGATAAAATACAAATGAGTAAATTATAATGACACCCTTCTTGTTTAAATAAATAAATACATAAAAAGATAAAATATAAATGAGCAAATTATAATGACACCCCTTATTGTTTCTGAAATTTTCACTGCACCTCTGTTGTTTTCAAAATTGCGCTAACACCCTTACCAATATTGTTGGCGCACATTTGCCGACAAAAAAGTTGACTATTAATGTTACCCTCACATATTTGTTATGTTTCTAACCCTATTTCCAAACAGCATAATTCAACTCTCGAACAACCTTATATCCAGTACCAAACAAGTTCATCACTTCTACAAATCCCCTCTTTTATCTCTTTTGAGTCTGATAGACCTCCACCACGATCTTTTCACATCATAGACATGTCATTCTCATTGTCCTCCCCTTGTTTCTCTCTCTCTCTCTCTCTATATATATATATATATTTATTACGATGTCCCCGTGTAAAGTATATTTTTTTATCGTGATTAAAATATTAAATGTAAATAGAATAATTATCATTGAGACACCCTTTCAAGATAGACATATCTTCAATGAAGTCTTTTGTATTATCTAAAACTAGGGATAACTCGTGCCTGAAGGCACAGTGTAATGCAAACCAACCGATTAATTTGGAAAAGTGGAGAGTGAAGATCTCTTATAACAGTGGCGAAACAAAAATATGATATAAGGTGGACACAGATTAAGTATAATAGATTAAAATAATGTAATATTTTTTATATCGAATTTGATACTTAAAAGTGGTTTATTTGAAAAAAAATAATATGATAACATTTATACATTAAGAATCAATTATACAATTTATTTAACACAAATAGAAGTAATATTCTATAATTTTTAATCTTCTTACAAATTTCACATTTTAGTCATTTTTGGCTATATATTATATAATTTTTTAACCAAATGAGATTTCAACAAATCATACTAATATTCTAAGGAATCAAGTTTAATTTTCTAATTTTAAGAGATTTGATATGAACTTTTTGATTTTATTTTTTTGTTCTAATACCCAACTTGTTTGACTCAATTAATTTTCTTTTTAACGATGCTATTGAGACATAATTTAAAAATTTAATGTAGTGTGACAATTAGATTGATTGTGTTGGTGTCTGTTTTTAAGTATAATAGATAAAACTCTTTTTTTTTTTTAAATCTTAAAGTGATGAGTTTATTTTAATTAAAATACTATCATTGTGTCTTATACAAATTCAAAATGTTATACTATACAGATGATATTAATGATAAATTTAACCAATTTAATTATTATGTCAGAAAAAATATTGTGTTACAAGATCAGTCGTAATAGTTGACCTATTAGAAGGAAAAATATTAAGGAAAAAAATTATAATTTCTTGATCATTGGATAAATGAATTTGAAACT
>CM042198.1:15576146-15633835 GCA_023539305.1 Ilex asprella | reverse complement strand
TGTGTATAAGAGACAGTATATATATATATACTTATATAGTACTTATAAATGTCAGCATCTACAAAAAACTTTTGATTTCTTATTTTATCCTTAATTATTATAATAAAGTTAATTGTACCCACATTTATACTTTCATCTAATTTTTATTATTTATTCCTATTTGACTTTTAACTTATTTTGGACTCTTTTATAAATAATTTTAAATTCTTTTAAACTTATTTATTACTAGTATAATTACATACAATGTTATATAAATTATTATACACATGTAATTACTAGATTGAATTCTATGATCAAATACATGTAATTTTTTATTTTTTAGTATGCAATAATATTATAAGCAATCTAATCAATCTATTTAATTTGATCAAAAAAAATCTATTTAACAAAATAAAAATTAATAATTATATAATATAATTAGATATGCAAATGCTTATGGAGGTCAAATAGACACTTAAATAAATAACAGATTAGATACTCAAAGACTTATAGAAAAAAATAATAATTAAATTTGTAAAAATTAAAATACAAATTAATTATTTGGCATCTAATTTATTATTTAAATTTGTTTACGTGCAATGCACGTCGTGGATTGCTAGTATACTAAAAAAATACCAACAAGTCTTTGGTCTAATAGTACTTCTTGTATTGTGAACGCTTTATTTTGTAAGGTCAAAAGTTCAAATCCTCCTTCCCCTCCCTTCTCCCTCAAAAATAATAATAATAATAATAATAATATACTAAAATACACATACACTAATATGCCAAAAAAATACACACACATACACTAATACACCAAAACGCACACACTATGATACCAAAATACACACACTAGTTCACCAAAACACACGCACACACATATTATTACACTAAAACAAACACACACATTAATATACTAAAATACACACACTAATACACCAAAATATACACACTAATACATTAAAAAAATATATACACTAATACACTAAAAAATACATACAAACTCACATTAGTACACCAAAGCAAAAACATACTAATACACCAAAGCAAAAACACACTAGACTTGGACCCGACCTCGAACTTGAACTTGCCTCGACCTTAAACCTCGACTTTGAACTTGAACCCCGATCTGCACTCGTAGGCGAACCTGACTCTTACCCTAGTCCCAAACTCGAACCCCGACTCCAACCCAGTTCCGGGTATGTGTGTGTGTATATTTTGATGTGTTAATGTATACGTGTGTATTTTGGTATTTTATTAAATGTGTTTGTATTTTTTTGTGTTAGATTGTGCATATGTGTATATTTTTTAGTGTATTAATATGTATATTAGTATGTGTTCATATTAAGAATTTTAATTATTTTATAGGTTAATGGATTTAACTTAACTTATTATAACCTATTTAACAAACATGTTGAAAATTAATTGAATTTATTTTACACCCAACTCATTTTGAACTAGCTCATAATCAACACAACTTGTCGATATGCCACCTTTAATTACAACCATCTTAAAAAACTTCCAGGTGGCTATGGAAAGAGTGTATGAGATTGATCTCAATGAGGAGGTGAGGAAAACAAATTACTGTTATCTTAGCAACAGAAGTTTTGTATGCTATATAGTATATGAGCAATGTTATTGGGATCTAAAAATCTGACTTAATTTACTGACCTAATTTATTGTAACTATTGGATTGGCTGTGGGCTCCATCAAACATTGGAACTTGCTGTTAATCCAATGGTTCCAATGAAGCCACATCGTTAAGTCAACAAATTATGTCAGATTTTTAGGTTCAAATAGTATTACTCATAGTATATACAATGTTACTTGACTTAATTCAATATAGTTGTACATCTCAATGTTACGTGAAGCTAACTGAGTAATGCTATATAATCTAAATCTGCAAAGATAATCATTAGATCAGTAAATTTCATTTAAAAAAATTGATAGAACCAACTCATCCAACGGACCTATGTTATTTATGTATACAAATTTGATATACATAATATTTTTCAAACTAACTTCTCATCCAACAAGTTTTATGAATTAAATACTCAAATTAGATCCTTAAATTAAATAAAAATAGCATTTTTCATTAAATAATCCTCATTAGCTCCAAGCTGATTAATGTATTATACCCAAGATACACATCTAAACAGAAGAAATTCAAAAAATACTTATTCTGTCTCTTTACCCTTTGTTTTCCTCTCTCTCTCTCTCTCTCTCGCTCATTTTCTTTTTCTGTTTTTCTCTGTAGTTTCTCCTTCCAATTATGATCTCAGATTCACATCTGTCATCAAGATCCAAAATTTCTCCCCTTTTTTTTACTTTATCTCTCGCTCCTTCATGATTATCTCTCCACCTCCTCTCTCTACTTGCATGGAAATCATGAAATTTTACGCTTTGTTTTCAAGGGTTTCATGTATTTATTAACCTTTTTCAGCAATCATTTCTTGAAGATCCGGTCTTCATAGAAACCCATGTTGTAAGTTATATTCGGGATCTGGGGTAATATCGTCTGGATTTTCAACTTCAACGATCCATGCACAGATTTCTAGGGTTTTTTGGGTTGATATAAAGCAACCACATCGATTTTGATTTTGGGTTTTGTTTCATGTTGTAAAATTATTCGATTCTTTTTTTAGACAATGTTGAAGCAAATTCTTAGTAGACTTCCTCGGAAATCCTTAAAATCCGACTCGGTGGATTCGCCTTCCAGCAATTCAAGCTCATTAAGCCCTAGCAATGGTGGAAATTCAGCTTCAAACCGTCTCAATGTGGCTAAACGGACCTCATCAGCCGTTTTTCCGGCTAGTCTTATCGCGGGAATCGAGCCATTACTTCCATTCAAGGACGTTCCAGGCTCTGAGAAAATGAATCTCCTCATAAGTAAGTTAAGCCTCTGCTGTGTAGTTTTCGACTTCACTGACCCATCTAAAAACGCCACAGAGAAAGATTTGAAACGTTCAACTTTGATTGAGCTTGTTGAGTTTGTTGCTTCGAATCCTCTCAAATTCACCGAACCCGCGATACTAGCAATGTGTAAAATGTGTGCTGTCAATTTGTTTCGGGTTTTTCCGCCCAATTATCGGTCTAAGTCGAATAATGATGAAAATGATGAAGGTGAGCCTATGTTCGATCCGGCTTGGTCGCATTTGCAAATTGTGTATGATTTACTGCTTAAGTTTGTGACTTCCTCTTCACTTGAAGCAAAAGTGGCGAAGAAGTATGTAAATCATTCATTTATTTTGAGATTGATTGACCTATTTGATTCTGAGGATCCTAGAGAAAGAGAGTGTTTGAAAGCTATTTTGCATAGGATTTATGGGAAGTTTATGGTTCATAGACCCTTTATTCGGAAGAATATGAGCAATGTGTTCTACCGCTTTGTGTTTGAGATTGAGAGGCATAATGGGATTGCTGAGTTATTGGAGATCTTTGGGAGTGTGATTACTGGGTTTGCCTTGCCTTTGAAAGAGGAGCACAAGATATTCCTGTGGAGAGTTTTGATTCCTTTACATAAACCGAAGTCTTTGGGGGTTTACTTCCAACAATTGTCGTATTGTATTTCGCAGTTTATAGAGAAGGATCCGAAGTTAGCCAGCACTGTGATTAGGGGGTTGTTGAAGTACTGGCCAATAACAAATACACAAAAGGAGGTGATGTTTTTGGGTGAGTTGGAAGAGATTCTGGAAGGGATCAACATGGCTGAGTTCCACAAGGTCATGGTTCCATTATTCTGGCGGATTGGATGCTGTATCAACAGTTTTCATTTCCAGGTATATTCTTTTCCCTAATAAGCATTCTTTATTGTGTAAAGTTAATGCTATGCTGTATTTTTTTTGGCTGTCGCCCTTCATTGTTGTTTTGATCTCATTTTGCATGTCTTTTAAGATACTAACCAAATCATTAAACTTAATACTTTTTAAGCCATTTCGATGGCAGATAGACTCAGGGTTTCATTGGATAGGTAGCTGAGTCACAAAATTTGTAACCTATAGCTAATGTTTCATCACACCACGCGTTAATTTGCAAATTCAGAGTGAATTCGCCATTAATTCGCGAACTCAAATATTTGGATTCGCGAATTCAGTCATACAATTCGCCATCCTTTATAAAAGATTATTTGAACTTTATTTCAGATATTCTGAGACCTTTTGGCCCACCTCAGCCGTAAAACAAATTTATTTACGGCAGTTGTACTCACTCCACGTGGGTACTTTCCAGCTGGCTATTTTATACATTACAAAGTGAAGAGAGTTGCTGAGGGCTGACCCCTCGTTATAGGAATCTCAAACTGGGAAGTTCTCAAAACTTATCCATGTGGGATTGCTGTCCACTGTACAATCCACGCGTGAACAAAGAGTTGTTCACATTACACTCTACACTTGAACAAAGAGCTAAAATGACTCAAGTTTTTGTTTAATCTCTTTCTTTTTGAATAAATTTAAATTAATAGTTAAATTTAGGTATGTGATCTAGGTATGTATGTATTACAATATCATATATATAAATTCGACGCTCTGAGTGACACGCTCCCGCTCTCAAGTTTTTTTAAAATTTTGTGCTTCCGTGCTCTCGCTCCCGCTCTGTGTGATCTAGATAGGTAGTCTATCTAGTGGAAGTGGGAGAAAGCAAAGTCTCAGTTTATCTTTTTGGCTCGAGGAACTAATATTTGGCATGCATTTTAAAATGGTTGTATCTGTGCAACTAATTTTTTTTATGCCTTCCAATGGTGCAAAACTTCATTGTGTATAACTTGAAAATTTAAAGAAATATCTAGGTAATTAGGCTTGCAAATATTAGGTAAAGGAGATCCAAAATTGAATCCCATCTTCCACATCTTACAGTAGATTTGGAGTATCTTGAGCTGGCCATTATGGTTTTAATAATGGAGAATAGATTGGTTCTACATGGTGTGCATAGATTCGGGTTTCGCATATAACAGTTCACTGTGCACATATGGGTTGATAGTCCATCCATTCTGTTCTTAGATGTAAGAGAACTCATTTAATTTTGTATAGCATCTGCTATGTGAAAGACGGCTTTGCAAATAAATTTTGATACAAGCATATGCTATGAAGTTAAGGCCTTGCAAATGTCAAATCTTTGTTGAATGGTAAGAGTAGTTGGAGCCACATAATGTATTCTAGGATGTGAGAAAAATGGTCAAAGAAATTTGCATTATTGGAATGCTTTAACTGATGATCGTATGAGCATTAGAAGATAAAATTTGAATGTTTAGTAAATAATTAAATGGTAGGAACCATGAATGGCATGAAGGGGCCAAATTTTAAGAGTGGTTTTAGATTGTATGTTAGAGAAGGTAATGTATGTTGCTATCATGATTCTCGGGTAACTTGCTTTACTCTGGGCGATGTCACGTAATTAAAACACCCCCAATCAATTAGTGGATTTTAAAGGGGTTGGACATATTGATGGGCATTTTTAGGGGGAAAGAGGTCAGGTAAAGGGATTGCGCATTTTCCCGATGAGTTGCGTTGAGAATTGGCTAATAGCACTCCTCCAAAGGGATTACAGGTGGATAATTTTATGGTGCTAATTTTAGAGAGACTCTATTGAGGTGTAGTAGTTTGGGAAGGTTGAGGGATATAAGTAGTGATGATGCAACGAGCCAGAATGTAAGCTGATGAGTTGAGAATATGATAATCTCTTTGTATCACTCGTGTTGGTTACTAGTGGAGTCGATTTACTTAATTTTAAAGTGGAAAAGTGAGCTGAATGTTTTAGGAGAGGTGCGTAATTTGCTGTGTTTTTAGTTGCAAGGATGAGATAATGGTTGAGGAGGTATTATGTCGAAATCAAAGTGTGTTGTTGAGGGGAAAATCAATCTTTGCACTTGGGGGTAAGACTATCGAGTTTGGATTCAATGTGTAAACTTGAGAATGAGATGTCTGCAATAATCCACAGGACAGCTCTTGGAAGAGCTTATCATGGTCTTGTGCAATTTCTTTTTCTATAGTTATTATATTTAAGGATGATGGACTTGGGATCTTTGTTGGAGTTATGGCCACCCACCCCTTTCTTGGTGGTGATGGAAGGTACTTACCGCTAGCTATTTAATACATATTAATGAATTATTCGTCTTTCCTTGATGGAAATAGATGCCTTGAGCTTGAGACCTTTGATAGTGATGATTCTCTGCCCAAGGATCACTTCCTTCAGCTGTATTGCATCACTTTACGCCAAAACTAAGAGTATTGGAATCCTCTTTATTGATGTTCGGAAAAAAAAGAATCCTCCTTATTGGTCATATTTTTTACTTTTTACTTTTTACTAATCTAAGAATATATAATGAGAACAAGAGACGGATATATATCAGGATAGGTTTCGTATCAATGGACTGGAATGATTAGAGGTGAATTAAGTATCAACGAGAATTAGATGTCAATATATTGTAATTTTCCCAACTGCAAGATTGGAATTGCATAAGAGATTGTTTTACTTCGTTGAGCATTTTGAATGGCAAGAGGAATTCCTTCCTTTGGACAAAAAGTTAAGGAGGGTTTTTCCCGTGACTTCGATTTATGTTTTCAAATGCATTTTTTCTGGGCGAGGAAGTTTTGTGTTTTGGTCCTTGTAATCTGTATTTTTTTTTCAACTGTAGATTATTTAATTTGTATGTGGTCTGTATCTAGTGAATGCGATATCCTACATAGCAAGCGGAGATACAGAAGTGATGAATCATCACCTTCCCCTTTGTTGGGTAGATTCCCCATATTCAGATTGTTGGAAGCAGTTCATGATTTGATGGTGATCTTTGAACTCATTTTTGCTTGAACTAGTTAACAGTAGGATCTTCTTGAATTGTGATAGTTCTGCTTGTTACGACATATAGGTGGACCCTTTCTCAAGGTGGCTGATATGTGATGTCATTTGTGCTAGTTTGTTGGTCCACATTGTTGTCAATGAAATACTTGCACCATTTGTATATTGTAGTGTGTCTGTCTGCTTGAATTAGTTTCTGAGATGATTAAATCCTTTTAAATGAACCAGGTTTTGTCAATGCAGAACTTACATTTCTTTCCGCTGTCATTTCAGGTAGCTGAGAGGGCATTGTTCTTCTGGAATAATGACCAAATTCTTAATCTGATTGCACATAACCGGCATGTGATACTACCAATCATATTTCCAGCCCTAGAAAACAATGTGCAGAGCCACTGGCACCAGGCAGTGGTCAACTTATCTCTAAACATCAGAAAGATGTTCACGGAGATGGATGATGTTCTGTTCCTGGCCTGCCATTCCCGTTTCAAGGAGGAACAGGAAAATCTAAACTTGGCTGCTGAAAAACGGAGGGAAGCATGGGAGCGCCTGGAGAAAGTAGACAGTCTCCAGCCAATAACCGGAAACACTGCAGTTCTGGTAACTCCTTTAGCAACCGCAATTACCTGTTAGGTGGCGTGTAAAAACTATGCTTCTGGAAGTGTTTGTTTTCTTTTACCCCCGTTCTTTGGGTTGGTGGGAAACCTGGTTGCATGTGGCTGTTTTCTGGGGGTGGCATTTTTTTTGGAAGGATCCAGTGACAGCCTTTTGTTGTAACTTCCTTGATTTCCTTGGTTCCATTGTTACCAAGTTTGCTTTCCCAGAAGGAGCGTGGGAATGGCCATGTAATCATTCAACCTAACATCTTTTGTCAATTTACTGAATGGTTTTGTGACCCTCTCTCTCTCCCCTTCCCCTCCCCCTTTGTGTGTCTGTATTTGTGCGAGCGCAGGTGTGAGATAAATAGCTATTTGCCGGTTACAAGTAGAATGGACTTTCAATAAATAGATTCTTGCAATTCAGAGCCATTGATTTCTTTGTCAATCGAGATGACAAATGAAATTTATTGGTCAAAGCCAACAATTATTTAGTTTAATTTTCATTGAATCATTCACAATGCTGTTACCAAGTTCCTACCAAGTTGACGATGTTGAAGTGACATGTATGGTTTTTGGAAGTACCAGTAGCTCAAGAATTCTTGTTTGTAATATACATGAATTTGGAGTGGAGTGGAGTGGGTTATACAGATTATGTTTTCTTATTGTACTCTATTATTCATCGTATGTAAGTCTCAAGTATTAGAGTAATTAGAATTTGTATAACTCACTTCACTCTCAAGTATGTAAGTCTGAAGTATCACAAGCTTCATTGTGAAAAATTCAGAAGCGTAAAATTGAGTAAGACCAATCTTCTTCTTTTCAAATGCAGAGAATGAATCATTTGGATTTAAGCATGCCAATCAAAGCATTAGTTCAGAGTTCACCTCTGTGAAACGATTATTAAGCTCTTGAAGTTGCATATCTAGCACTGTATAAAATAATTGAAACTGACAATGATATAGATTAATGATTTGCGGAGGCTTATGTTGTGATCGCCCTTGAACTACATACATATCAACCATGTTTAGAACAACAATGTTATGTTTGTCGCAAAAAAAAAGGGGCAAACTCAATGAGTAAAGCAACCTCAACTTAATCTATCACAATAAAATTATTCAACTCAATCAGTCAAAATAATTTAATCTTACAAAAAATAGAAGACTACAAACCTCAATTCTAATTCAACATATAAAAAATAACACAAAAGAGAGGATTATGGAAGGATAAATGTGATATCCTTGTGTGGAATGGTGGTGGTGAGTATATTGCTACTCCTCTCCATAATTTTCTCTCATCTCATGGCATTCAACATTAGATATTGTGTCCATATATCCCTCAACAAAGTGGGGTAGCTGAGAAAACATCGTCACATTACACAAATGCTCTTACTCTTCTCTCTCAAGCTCATTCTCCCTTATCTTTTTGGTATTATGCATTTGCCACAACGGCGTTCCTTATTAATAGTCTTTCCACTCGCAACACTTCAAATAAATCTCTTTATGGACTCCTCTTTGGTTCTCCATTTGACTACAAAATCCTCAACATTTTGTTGTGCATGTTACCCTCTACTCACCCCAGGTTTCAAGGATCCAATACATCCTGATTATGCTTGTAAACTGCATAAAGTTTTTTTATGGTTTAAAGCAAGCACTAAGGGCTTGGTTTGAAAGGTTTACATCACATCTTCTCACTTTTGATTTTAATCCCTCTTCTGCCAATTCCTCTTTATTCATTAGATCCCAAAATTGGTCTTTTACCATCCTGTTGCTGGACGTAGATGATATCATCATTACGGAAAATGATGCTTCTTATGTTCAGTCCTTGATCACCAATCTTAGCTTCACTTTTGCAATGACTGACCTAGGTCCATTACATTACTTCCTAGGACTTGAGGTTCAATACACCCCAACTGTTAGGTTTTGCTAGTAGTATAGGACTTAATCATTTCTGTTTTAACACGTTGGCTGAAAGGAATATTTGGCTGCTCTGGGATGACAGAGTGAGGGGAGTTGTTTTCTCATGAGCAGGCTTTGACTGTGGAGTTGTCTTTTTTGGGGTCTGAGGTGTTCTGTGTTTCAGTGGTTTGCGCTAGTTGTGACCATGTGTGAGGAGGTTATTGTGGCAACATCTTTTACGTATTGAGGCTCCTGATAGGACTCCTTGGTTAGTGGTTGGGGATTTTAACTCGATTTTGTCCTCTGAGGAAAGAAAAGGTGGTGCTTCTCCTTCTCTGGTTGCCATTGAGGAGTTTGGGCAGTTCGTGGATCAAGGGGGTTTGATGGATTGTGGGTTTAGTGGCAGCAGGTTTACCTGGTGTGATAATAGACAGGGTCAAATTAGAATGATGCAGAGACTGGATAGAGCATTAATGAATGAAGCATGGTCTTTTAAGTTTGAAATTACAGAAGTGGTGCATCTGGCAAAGGGGCACTTCGGATCATAACCCCTTATTTTTTAAGATTTCAGATGGCCCTGTTCAGAGGAGGCTCTATTACTTTAGATTTCAAGACATGGTGTGAACATGAAGGATTTTTGCCTTTAATTGCTTCCAATTGGGGAGGGCATTATTCTGATAACCCTGTGTCTAATTTGTTCTTAAGACTCAAATATTTGAAAGCTCATATTAAAGTTTGGAACAAGGTTGTTTTTGGAAACTTGTTTGATAATGTTAGGGCCCAGGAAAAGAGGGTGCAGTTGGTTGAGATGAGTTTGGATCAGGAGTTTAATGAGGATAAACTTGTGGAGCTGGAGAAGTGTAAGAGAGATATGGATAATCTTCTCAGATTGGAGGAGATTTATTGGAAGCAGAAGGCAAATGTTAGATGGGCAGTGGAAGGGGAAAGAAATACTAGTTTCCTTCATGCTATTGCTAAAAGTAAGATGGTCATTCAAAATGAAAGGGGGATTTGGTTGCATGATGAAGGAGAAATAGCTGAAACTGCAGTTAGGTTTTATTCTGATCTTTATAACTCAGAAGAGCATAGAATGGATGAGGAGATATTTTCTGTAATTCCCTGTCTGGTTTCTAGGGAGGATAATGGGAGGTTGCTGGCTGAAGCTTCTATGGATGAACTGAAGAATATTGTTTTTTCAATGGCAGTGGGGAGTGCCCCTGGGCCAGATGGGCTGTCTGGTAGATTTTTTCAAGTGGCTTGGTAGGTCATTAAACAGGATGTGTGGAGTGCAGTGAATTTTTTGTTGAAAGGGGGGGAGATGCCTAAATCCGCCAATGCCACCTTACTGGTGCTGATCCCTAAGAATAGTGCTCCTGTGTCTTTTGCAGATTTTAGACCCATTAGTTTATATAATTTCCTATATAAGGTTTTTACTAAACTAATTACTTCCAGGCTTGCTTTTTTGCTTCCTATGTTGATCTTTGAAGAACAACATGGGTTTGTGAAGGGTAGGTGTATTGGGGATCATGTCTCTTTAGGACAGTTAATTACAGGGGAGTTGAATAGGAAGGTGGAAGGGGGAAATGTGGTATTGAAGCTTGATATGATGAAGACATATGATAGAATGGAGTGGGATTTTTTTAGGAAAGTCTTGGAGAGTTTTGCTTTTGCTAGCTTATTTGTGCAGATTATTTCTAATTGCTTGCACAATCAGTTTTCACTGTTAGTTTAAATGGGCAGAGGCATGGATTCTTCCCTAATTCAAGAGGTCTTAGGCAAGGGGATCCCTTATCCCCCTCCCTGTTTATTCTGGCTGAGGAAGTACTGAGCAGATGTTTGGCTAGAATTTTTCAAAGGAAAGAGGTGGAGCATTTTCATATAGGTAGGGGATCCTCTTTGGTGAGTCACCTTCTGTTCGCTGATGATACTCTTGTGTTTTTGAGGGGTAAGAAGAGGTCTGTTATCAATTTGATGGGGTTTATTAACCTTTATGAAGAATGTTCTGGTCAGAAGGTGAATAAAATGAAGAGTGCCTTACATTGTTCTGATAAGATTTCTCTTGCTAGGAAAAATGTGCTGTCTTCTTTTGGTAGGTATCCCTCTAAAATCCTGCCCTTTTACTTATCTTGGATGTCCCATTGTTAGAGGGAGAGTTAAGAATTGCTTCTTTGAGGGAGTGGTTAAGAGCTTTAGGGGGTAAAATTGAGGGCTGGTATGCTAAACTGTTGACTGGTATGGGGAGAGTGGTGCTGGTCCAGTCTGTTTTGAATGCCATTCCCATTCATGTGTTGGCCTGTATGAATATTCCAAAGGTGTATTAGGGAGACGGGATTCAATGATTGCTGGGTTTATTTGGTCCAGCAAGGGGGGATGAAAGAAGGAGGCATTGGGTGGCATTGAATCAGTTTTCTAAACCAAAGGCTGAAGGGGGCTTAGGTATAAGGAGCTTTGAGGATATTCAGGCTGCTTTCAGAGTTGAGCAGGTTTGGAATATCTTGAATGGTTCTTCTCTAGGGGCGAAGGTGTTTAGGAATAAGTTTTTGAGAGGAAAGCATTTGTTAAGGTGTGGTGATCTTTGTTTGTGTGTCAGAAGTTTTAAATTTTTAAAGCCCTGGTTTGAGTTTGTGGTGTCTAATTCTTTGGTGATTATTGGGAATGGGAAGTGTGGACTTTTGGTGCGACTCTTGGTTGGAGTCTGGTCTTTTATTGCAGAGAATTGATATTATCCCTCGTGATTTTCCTAAAGTGGCTGAGTTATGGGTGGATGGGCAGTGGCATTTGGATAATGTGCCTAAGTTATTGGGTTCTCAGTTACCGTCTGAGGTGTTATTGTCTGGTGTCTCCTTTTCAGACCAGGTGGATAAAGAATTTAGAAGCCTACTAGCTCAGGAGTATTTTCTGTTAAGTCTGCTTGGTCTTTGGTTAGGCAGCAAGGGGTGCAGTGTTTGGTTGCTAAGCAAATTTGGGGCAGCAGGTATCCCCAAGTGCTCTGCTGTGTGGATGGAAAATTTTTAGGAATGCCCTGACTAGTGATGAAAGGGTTAAGTCTCTGGGATTCCTTTGGTGAGCAGGTGTAGGTTATGTTTTCAAGAGGAGGAAAGTTGTTCTCATCTTTTTGTTAATTGCGCTTTTGCTCAGGCAGTCTGGGGGAAGATTGCTGGTTTGATGGGGTTTCGGGTTTTGCCTGGGGAATTGCCTATGACTAGGTTTTTAAGACTTAGCAGAGTTTTTAGATAAAAATCCTCGAGAAATGGTTTGGTGAGGGGTTTCTTTGCTGATTTTTTGGGCTTTGTGGAAAGAGAGGTGTAGGAGGAGGTTCGAAGGAGTTAGGTTGTCTTCATATGCTGTGTTTACGCAGATAGTCAGTTCTCTTAAGTTGCAGGCCTTTGTTGTAAGGCCCAAGAGAGCTGATGATGCTAGGGGTAGGGAATTGCTTTCTGATGTCCAAATTGTGCCTAATTTTGGTGTGGAGACTAAAGCTCTGTGGGTTAGGTGGGAGGTCCCTCCTGTAGGGGTGTTAAAGCTCAAAGTCGATGGAGCGTCTTGCGGGTGGAGGGATGGTTCTTAGAAATCAGGAAGGGCATGTGGTGTTTGCTGCTGCAGCCTTTTATGGTATGGGGTCGAATATGCGGGCAGAGTGTCATGCTTTGCTTGATGGGTTGAAGATGATTTTAAGGCATAGTTTATAAGGGTATCGGATTCTCATTGAATCGGGTTCCCAAGTTTTGGTGAATATGGTGGAAAGGAAAGTTGGAGTTCCTTGCAAGTGTCAGAAAGTTATGGATCAGATCTGGGTAATTTTGGAAGGTCTTAAAAAAAAAAAAAATACACCCCAACTTGTCTTCTTATTAATCAACAAAAATATCCTACTGATCTTTTGCAAAAAGTCTACATGATCATTTGCAATCCTTGCAAAACACGTTCTTCCCCTTCTCTTAAACTCTCCAAAGAGAAGGGTACACTTCTCTCTAGTTCTACTCCCTATCAGTCTTTTAGTAGTTGGAGCTCGTCAATACTGTCTGTCAATTCATGCACTGTCTAATTGATGGTCACCTTCCTGCTGTGAAGAGAATCCTTCGATACCTCAAAGGGACAACATCTTATGGTCTTCGGTATCTCTTTCCCCAAAACACACCTAACTCACTCTCCATATCTGCCTACACTGAAACAGATTGGGCTGATGACCCAATTAACAGATGCTCTACTACAGGTTTGAAATTTTTACATCCCAATCAACAGACGCTATTCCATCTCCGTTATCCATTGAGCCTACCCTGAATAATACCCCTTTTGCCAGATTATTGCTGATGTAACTCTCTATAAAGAGCTCCACCCCTATTTCAATTAAAGCTTGCGACTACTCATTCTTAGGCGGACCAACCTAAGCTCTTTATTTGGTGTGATAGCACCTCTACTCTTGTTCTAGCTTTTAATTCGGTGTTCCACACCCGTACCAAACATATCGATGGGGATCATGTAGGAATTGGATAGATATTATAGATTAGTTATGAGAGTTATTTAGATACTTTTAATATTTATCTTTTAAATAATTTCTTTTAACTTTTAAGGATTTATTTGTCATTAGACCATTACTTATTTGTTTTAGGGTTTTAGTGTCCCTATATAAAGGGATGCATGTAAGGGTTTTATTTTTATTAGACTTTGATTATTATTGAATGCTGATATTGTTTTCTTCTCAAATTTTTTTCTCTTTTCTCATCTCTTCTCATCCCTAATTCTTCCCTCTCTAGTTTACATCAATTTGATATTAGAGCTATTACGATCTACATCACATATATAAGTTGACTATCATTTTGTTCGTGAAAGAGTTACTCGCAAAGATCTTGAACTACTCTATATTAGCAATGAAGACCAACTAACTAATTTCTTCACCAAAAGTCCCTCGTCAAGTCGATTCATATTCAACATAAGTTAGTATATAAACTAGTTATTGTCCATGCCTAAAGGTATTATGAAGAAAAAAAATCACTTGAAAGCAACATATAACACAAGATACCAATCAATATAGACACACTATTCAAAAAAATAAGAAATCGACAAATACACTTTAAAAACACGACCCTTAGACAATATCAATTTGCATACACAATTTGCATAATCGAAGTAGTAAAGAATACAAATCTTTATTTTTTTTTAAAATGACTCACACTACAATCCTTCATAATACAAACCTCTAAAATGTTCTACCAATCCCGGGGAGAATTCACAAAACTCCATTTCCATGGAGAATTGAATAGAGTACCAAAAATATTAGTGCTTGTTGTTGCAAGAACAAGAAAATTTATAATTAATCTTACTGTGTCTTCTCTCCTACACATTGTTTCAACTGCAACCAGATTCTGTTAAAAGTTTAAAACATGAATGAACAAAGATAACAACTCATAAACAAATCAGCTCGAAACAAAGTGAAGGGATACTTGTTTTGTAGACGACAAAATAGAACGGCATATAAAAAAATAGCTACAGCAGCTTCACTGCAAGAATTTCTTGAGTTTTTTTAAGTTAATTTCCAGAGACTAGAAAGTTTTACAAACTATGCCAAAAGGCGTTTTAATGTTAGTAACTTTCTGCTTCAAATCAACCTTGCTTTCACATTTTCATGCTACAAAAAACAGGTCGGGTAGAATCAAAACCAGATACAACGATACAACAACGATAGGGTTGCAAAGAAAAGAAAAACTGAGAAGAATAATTATAAATTGGAAATTGGTAGGCTTTTGGGGTTGAGAACAGTGCACTGCATCCTCAGAAGTCAGATCACATGAAGAGGAGTCCCAACTGTTGATAAATATTTCATCTCATGCCAGGAGGAATCGGCTACTCATAAATCTTCAGAAAAGTGACTGAACAGGTTTTGGTGAAGATAAAGTTGCCACACACTTGAACTGTCATAGTAAATGAATTTCATCAGTACACAAATGTAAAATTTTTAGTTAACGGAAAATCATTCCAAGTTCCCACCACACACTCTTTGACTTGTGATTCAGTGATTGCAACACTAACCTCAGATTCATGAGATTACCCACAAAACTTTAAAATGAAACAGAACATAAGCACAACCAGAAGGTCATGAATTGCACATTTAACCTGAGGAAGTTGTTCAGGCTTTCTAAAACAGGCATTTAGAGTTTTTCAACTGAAACAAATCTATTCATAAAAGTACAACACCATTGATGCAAATAAATTTATTACTTTTTTGTGCCTGCTCTTGCAAGAGTAAGGCCAAGTGAATAAAGAAACAAGTTGTCACATAGTCCGTTACCTTTTGTTGCTTATACTTCTCTCTTATAGCGTTAAGGGAGCATTCATTAATGTTCAGTTGCAGACCTTGCAATGCAATAACCGTCACTTTTAGCTCTGATGCCTCGTAACTAGTATAATATTGTAGAGTTGGATTCTGCAAGAAGTTTGTGCATATTCATTTTTCTTGAATGAAAAAAAAAAAACAAAAAATGAAGTTAAACAGAATGAACAGCAACAAAAAATGCAGACCCATGGGCATTCTGACTGATCAAGTGTCCATCTTGCTAAGAATACAGCAGATGCTGCGATGAGGGATGGAAGAAACTTCAAAAAACTGTACTCCATGAGAGCTAATTCTGCTAAATAGTTTGCCAAAAATTCCAGTTCAACACAAGAAACCTGCATATCAAAGTATGTATTGCACAAATGTAGCTTTTTTCATGAGAATTTGTTTTGTTCAAGTGAGATAGGGAAACAAACAGCATCTAGCTTACCTTGGAAGAAACTTGTGCTGCATGAATGAATCTCCTGAAAACCAGTACCAGGAAAAAAGTGACATTAGTAGCTCTGATGGACTCAGTTAGTTGGCATTGTACCAAGAACGAAAATTACAGACAGTAATGTGCACAATACCTAAGAAATTTCTTTGTGGTCGGAACAGACAATTGAAATCCCAACAAATTCAAAACCCGACTTTCCATTTTCAAAACCTGCCATGGAACCTTAGTCATGAATACCCTTACCCTATGCAATCAGAAAGCACTTGTATAGATTGAAGAAAAAGAACAATAGGAATGCCAAGGTAACCACTGTTTTTTTACCCATCATAGTAACTATTTCAGTGGTAGTACTGACTTGCTCATGAAATTTGACAGTGGAAACACTGAAGCCAAAACCAATAAGAACAACATAAGCCAACCAAGATGTACCAAGATTGGCTAGACTTTGAAGATGAAGACCATTATGGCAATCAGGACCCACATGAAGCCCATGACTTGACCGAATATATGGCCACAAACAAAATCAAATTAACCCAAGATGTATAGAAATTGGCGGGACCTTGAAGATGAAGGCATCAAAAGATAGCCAGGGCATATATGAAGCCTGAGTTTAGAGGATTATTGGCCATGAAATGGGTTCTCAAAAAGAATTTTGAATAGTAACAGAGGGTTGGGTTAAGGGAATCAGAGTATGTTAAAAAATGAATTTAATATTTCAGCCAGCATTTAGGCAGTTCTTATGTGTAGAATGATTTAAGCACAAAAGCACTCAGTGATACAAGGAGTAGACTGGAAGTGAAGCTTGAATATACTTGAAACTTTAAAGACGACTTGAACTGACTGAGATGCAGTAGAATTACTCTCCTTCCTTCATATTTAGTATTGCTGCTCTTTCGAAATACACACATCTTTTAAGGAGTCCTATTTTTTCTTTCATTAATTTTAATTGAACTATTCACATAGAAGTATATAGCTTCAAGAGTAGCTAAGAATATACCTCTTCCTTTGTATAGGTGTTGTCCGTTATGAAGCAAAACTCCTCCACACCGGGTGCACAAATTTCTTCATACTTCCTTGAAGCCATGAACGTATAAGGGGCAAAACATGAAGGTTTTTTTTCGGAAGGTAAAGAAAAATGAAGGTTTTAGTACTACATAAAAAACTAGAATCGCCAGATGTATATGCAAGAGCGTAGTGGCAAATTTACCACAAATAAATTAAGCTCATTTTTTGAATCAAGAGCAATATGAGAGACTTATGAACTGATTTTTCTTCTCCAGAAACTCACGCTGGATTTTTCTTGTTTCTCAATTCTATTTTTCATTTTGGTTTTCAGTGAGCATGTGAGAATTCAAGCTTGCATAAACATGTTTGCATGGACACAAGCTTGAGAGAGAGAGAGAAAGTCACTTTCATCTGCCAATTAGCTGATATTTCAAAACTTTTCTACTGAATCTCCATTGCAATTGTGAACTAAAAAAAGTTCAAACTCAAATAATAGCCAACCATCCTATAATCGATCAGTGATAAAGAAGTATGTTGCTTCCGAAAGTAAGGTCACCTATTCAGGACTTTTATCAAATAACAAAACTATTATGATGGTACCTCAAAGTGAAAGAAAAGTAATGCACACACACCCACAAGAACTTACGAGGAAATTAGCATGCATGCCACACCAAGCAGCTGCAGTTTTTGTTTTTCAATATAATTTTCAGAGAGGAATCGATCAATGAGATTTACTGCCAGGTAAAGAGTGTCCGGAACCAGCTTATACTCTTCAGAAACCTGAAAGAGAGGAGTCAAAGTGATGGATAGAATTACCATGCACGGTGACATTAAAGAACCCAAGATACACTTCACTGTAAGCTCTGCAAATCTGAATATTGTAGCCGAAATATTACAAAAACCACAGTATGTTGTCATTGTGAAGTTAATGGATTAGAAATTAGCATTGAAGCAGATAGTTATCCAAACCATAGGTCATATGTTACTACAACCCCGTACAGAGCATGATGAATTCTATGACTTATCACGCCTTTGCATAATACAAGAAAAAATATTACAAAAACATCCATGTCATAAGATAACGATTGAAAAACATTTTTAGTAAATGAGCAACGACAGGAAAGGTTGAAGATAAAATAGCCAGCTATTCAGATCTGTAGAAAAGCATTAGTGCCAATGTGATGTGACTATGTAGAGCTTGTGGATACCAAAAGGTTGGAGCTCACCGCTTAACCAACATGGGAAACAAGCACAAGAGACCTTAGTTGTTTTTTGGTTTTGAAATCGCTAATCTAAGGCGGATAAGCAAATAAACCAGGAAATGCAAACTAGATTGGCAGATGGTGCTCGGCAAAGACATGAAGCTTCCAAGAAATTAATCTAAGGAGAAAACATACTCTGAAGTGTGAATTTATGTTTGTCCACACAGTTAGTACTTTCTCTACTTCAACTATTGCAACATTTCTGGAAGAGTATAATTGTCTCTCCAAATAAAGATATGCACATGCAGTATAATAAGTTGTCATTTATATGCAAGTCAGATGAATAGACTAACCTCCACAAGCCAATCGATCAGAATACCACGCATGCTCTGGCTGATATCCCGCTGCAACATTTCCATGTAATTAGCTGAGGGCCTTCGGCCGAGCTGAATGAAATAGGGAATTCAAAATAAATAAGAATATGAACCAGCAAACTTTCCCTTGAAAAAACGAAAATTCACTTGTATTTGTTTCATAAAAGATAAAAAATAACTAAAGCCCCATCTGTCCGACTCCAATTGGATAATGACATAAGGGGTATTTCCTTGTTACTATAATATAATTGCCAGTAAATGTTTGTGGTAGAAGCAATGGGGTATGCAATTGAGCATGGACAAAATTATGGTCATTAAGACATAGGCAGCAATTATTATCAAATAGCAGTAGGTAGGCAGCTATATACAGACCTCCGTAACACGTAAATTATTGTATATATCAGGGGCATACAGGCTGCACATTAGTGGATCCTTGAGGTTCAAATCTATATCTGCAATTCCTAGACCATGAAAAGCTTCCAATTTCTTGCAACTCTTGCTGCCTTCTGCATAATACAACCAAATCTGGCTAAAAATCAGCGGAAGAGAACTTTATTCCAAGAATATATCAAGAGTCAAGCAAATTAATTTCCATTATTCTTCCTTTAACTTTATGATATAATTCTATTTTCAAAAGATCATGCATACAAAATCAGTTCCTATAATGTATTTCAATACAATACTGAAGAAGCATGATGTATGGCCCAGGTTTTGGCTTGTCCTATCAAAGGGTTGTATCAAACAGAATGTTCGGCCAATTAACAAAGCAAAAATGAAAAAATAACTTAGTTACAAGTTGCCGAATGCACATTTAAGACCTGAATATAACATTTGGTTACTTGAGCAGTCTACAACCTTTTCAGGTTGCTTGTGCTGCAAGCTTGTTGATAACACCAACACAAAGGTTAAAATCCAGGAACCTATTGCTACCATGACTTTGAAACCATGTCCAAGAATTATATTTGTAGTCTAAAACATTCTGGCTTTGCATACGAGTTTTAGACGTAGTAGTGTTCCAACAGGAAGAACTTTACTAGATGTCACAAAATGCATGTTCCTAAACAGTGCTTGTTACTGGACTTTTGGAGATACAACTATCTTACCTAAACTCTAATACAAGAAAAATGTCCAGCAATTCATGATACTAAAACATTTGAAATTATTTAAGGTCAATTTGAAAGTTAGATGCACGTTGACTTTGGAGGGCACCATACAAAATTTGTACTTGTGCCCCTTACTAATGTGTTAGTAAAGTCCAAAACTTTTTCTACTAACTTTTAACTGTACATGCATATTAGCATAGTTTGCTGGAGGCTTACAATGTCCTTATGAGTCATTATATTAGCACTTAAGAAGTAAACATCTAATTCATGTGCCTAACAAAACAGAACTAAGCCATATCTTCATGTGTTGTGACCCTGCAGAAAAGCTGATACAGAACATTTAACCTTTCCGTGATGGGCTTTGGAGTAGAACATGTTTTCTGGAAGTTTGCTTTACATGCACCATATCTGCTGCACCACCTGCACGTATGCTCATGCATTTACCATGTTGAATCATCAAATCCTCATTCAAGTTTTCAGGTGGACTAATTCCTTGCAAATCATCCGCCTTTGGTTTGGTTATTTGTCCAGTTGTATTTGCTTCTGCATCCTCTTGGTTCTGAGTATTTACCAAAGAAACAACTGGCACCACCTTTGCTTTATTCTTTGCAGTGCTTTTCTTAGACTGCTTGCTAGGCTGATAGCAGCAACATCAACAGACTATGAGTACTATGTTAATGGGATGATTTTTCTATCAGAATCTGAGAATCAATCACATTAACAGTCAAATGAAGATGACCTTACCTGAATTTTGGTTGCATTACTGAAGTTTAGGTAGGAATTCTCACAGAAGACATTAGTGACATCCTTAAGAACAGCCCTTTTCTTATGCTGAAGACCAGCTGTGACATTGACCGTAGCTTTGTTCTCGTCTAATGCTGCTCTTTTGGAATTTGGTCGAAAGAGTCGCTTCTGATCCTGCTTTGCAGATGGGTTTAGTGGGGGTAACCCTCCTGATGAGCCTAGGGCTTTGGCATGTGTTCGTGTGATTCGCACAGTGGGCTCTTGGAATGTAGCATTAGTTCCATTTTCTTTCTTCTTATTTACACTCCTTGTAGAATAGTGATGCATGGTTTTAAATTGATACGAGTTTCATCAGCTGCAATTAAGTAACTTCGTTATGGCACTAAGCAATAGACAAACCCCATGTTTAGCAAATAATACATTGTTAAGTCCTACCGAAGAACAATGAGACTCAATTCAACAAAACTTTCAGGTGTAGGTTGCACAAATCCTTTTCCCCATTTGGCTCTATGCAGCATAACACACTGTTTTAAGTTAAAATGTCATTTTGTCTCTATCCTAGGATGAACCATGATAGCTTCAATCCTGCAACTGTCCTAGAAATGCCGTTAACTGGACCGAAGAGAAAGGAGAGAAATAGTCCAAAGACATGTGTCAAAGTTCCTAAGAAAAACAAAAAAAGTAACATGAAGGTAATGAGTTAATAGATGAGCCATGATACAATCCCAGAATGAGTGCATCTAAAAGTTAGTCTACAAAAGCATACCAAATTGATGACTTGGTGAACTCCCAATGAAGCAAATCATGGCCTATGTCATATAGAGCATCAGAAATTTATTACCTGGGGAACTTATATCAGAAAAAAAAAAAAACTCGAAAACCAAACAGGAGATTTTTGTATGCTGAGAGAAAATAGTGAGGAAAGAGAGAAAACTCATTTAAGGAGCAAGACAATTCTATTATACAAGCACCGAAGACAAGTCTGAAATGGAGGACAGCATCACAATCTACCACTGCCAGATCAAGCTTTAAGATCTATGAGACTGGTGCATTGTTAATAGTCTCTGGAAGCATAAAAGCATGACTTCTCAGAGGAGAAAATGTATGCAATAGAAACTGTGTAACTGATCATTGCAAGGGTATCATGAACAAGGCCTCTAGAATTCCGAAAATGCAGACACCAATTATAGAATTCAAGAACTTCAGAGGAACAATGTATGATTTTTCTCTCTTGTCCTCAATTACTCTATTTCCTATCTGCTTGTTTCACATGAATTTAATCTTTCTTGATTTGTAATTCATTGCTAATAACACTTACCTCTCAATATTGTCTATTACTCTGAACATTTTGTACCATAAACAATGGCCAGTTTCCAGGAGGCTCATAAATACTCTCTTTTTTTGGATCTATGTGCATCATTGCACAACAACCTGCAAACATTTCATTATTGTATTGATCTTAGGTCACTCCTATGGTGCTCCCACATTGATCACCCTTTTTATTGACGACCAATTCTAGATTGCCATTTTCGATATGAATTTCAAAAAAAAGGATCTACCAACTAGTCTAGCCAGGAGTTAGGTCAAAAGTCAAGATCCTAGTTCCAAACAACACTTCAACAAAAAATATTTGGCAATTTTGTGTTTGAAAATGGTCGCATATAAGGTCCTAGGAATGTGATTTTTACCCCATGTATTGAGGATATAATCATCACCTTGGTTATATAGAATAGATACAACAGATCTAAAAGAACTCCATATTACTCAATTCTGAGGTAACCAGGGACACTATTAGTGCCGTGTCATTTGAGTGTAATTTGGGTATAGTCCACAAGTCAAAATTTTAGCCAGAAAAATGTTTCATGTGATCACAATTCAATGCTGAATTCAAGTTAAGCTTTTGATGCACATTATACCTGAACACATCAGCATACCCTATTGCTTATGTGATTGGAAACTGCTCAATTCTTCTTCATTTTTTACAGTACTAAACCTCAGGATCAGAGACGTGCAAAAAAAATGATAATGCAGGCAGATACTAAAAACTCGCAGATAACAGCAATAAAATGCAAATTTTAATAGTTTGGAATCGAAACATCTAGTTTTCTGCTATTACTTTCCCTAATTACCTGCCATGGTGCTAACAAGGCAGATTATATTCCCTGCTGCACTTTATTTGACTAAAGAGGCATCTAACACTTTCAACCTATGGGAAATAGGTTGTGGATTGCAAAATAAACTAGCACCCTAAACTTCCCATGGAGTTTTTCTTTGCCTGAGAAGACAGATACTCTATATTTCATAACAGTGTATGTCTGTACAACATATGGGTGCAACAAGTAACAATTTACAGAAATTACACCAAAATCATAAATATGTAGTCGAAGAAGAGAACATGTCCACAATCTAAAGTCCTCACCTGCATCTTTTGCTAATGTGATTCAGGAGCTTTACAAAAGCAACGCACAGTGCTCTCATACTCTAGTAGTTGAGACTAGAGAGAATTGAGTCCTGCAATATTTTTCATAGTTTTAGTGTAAACTGGGAGAAAAAAATCAAGGAGTCCTCTGCTGTTCTTTGGAAACTTTAGCCACTTTAGAAATTACCTATTCGTGGAATGATGCCAACCCTCCACCATTTTCCTTTGTCCTTCAGGCTGTACATGAAATTTTATTTGCAGACAACAGTTTTGCAGTAAAAGAGTGAGAACATCAGCAACAAGTTTAGGTACACCAATATGCCTCCACATGGTTGTGCGCGCACATATATTCAGGGAGAGATGGACGTAGAGAAAAAATGGCATTTCGTTTATCTCTGAATGTTTCTTTCTTTGACCCTTCTTTTCTTATACATAAATTCTATAATCAAGTCCAGAGAAATGAGATCTATATTTTTTTATATAATTAAGTGTGATTTCAGAAGAAGCCAGCAAAACCAAGCAAAATCAAACAAAATCAAAACTCTTCTAGGTCAAAATTTTGCTTGCAATTCAAAATTATTCTAAACAAATAGAAATTCAAAATCACAACGGATATGAGCAAATCTTATATAGAAAACTGTCTTGAAATTATCATAAAAAGGAACAATACGAAGATTTCTTTAACCCTAGTTCCTTCCAAACTTTGATGTATCTGTTCATAAAAAACTTAGATATTAAAAGCAAACACAAATATGTTTTAAGAAAAAACAAAATTGAAACGTTTCGCTAAAAAAATTTACCCAAAATTCCTCTATTGATATGCTCTGACATTGATTTCCTCAACTAAAGACAGAATAATATAGCAAAAAACGAAACAAATGAGCTTGAAGTACACACAGGCCTAATCGAGGTAAAAGAAAGCCCAAAGGAGAAAACCAAATATGAGTCAATCTCATAAATCTATATGTAAATTTCACAAACCGAAGCTCAAAAATTGCAAAGCAAATCATTGTCTACACCACAAAAAACGCAATGCAACACACTGAAGCTTCTATGTATGAATTGTACCCGTAGTAAATACGCTTATCTACACACACAGACACGTATCCAAATATAGACATTGAGAGCTGAGCTTACTCTGCATTTCCAGAGCTCCTAGACCATCTAATGGCGATCCAGAGATAGCAGAGCTAGGTTTCTTTGCACCCGACGATGCATGTACCAGAGAGAGAGAGAGCACAGAGTCAGTGTGGTGTGTGTGGGCGGTGGAGTGTGGGTTACTATATTACAGCCGAAGCGTGAGAGCGGGATGGAGGTACAGTTCAAACTTTCCAAATCCAAAATAGCGAATTGCACTTTGTACCTTAAAAGATTCAAGAATTTCACATTGTACCTTAAAAGATTCAAAAAATTTTACTCTATACTCTAAAAGATTAGATTTCTTACATTATACCCCATATATTAAAAGTATTATAATATGACTTTTCCTTTAGATTTTATTGTTTATTAGGGATATTCCATGCTTGAAGTCACAATAAGTAAGAAATAATGAATTTAGGGGGAGAAAATTTAACATGCATGATTTTGAGAGAGATGTTAGTGGTCGTTACATGAGTCTATTTGAGACCGTCGAATGAATTTATTAAAATCTATCATTTTCTATATTATAAATTCCATCAATATAAATGGAGTTATTTTTGACAGAATAAACAAAAAAAATTAATAGAAAAACTACATTGCATAACTTTTTTAATCTATAAAACATGTTATTTTACGGATGTACACTTTTAAAAAAGCAAATCAATGCAACCCTTTGATTGAAAGTGAGTTTTATCTAACATTTTGAGCCTACAATTAGTCCATACTTACAACTAGTTCATTGGCTACATTAAATTAGATTCTTGATGAAGTCCTCAAATTAGATCTCTATAACATTACTCTTAATATATTGAGGGTAAAATATAAAAAAAATGTGTTTAGATGTCTAAAGTGAGAATTTGTAAATTTTCGGGGTACAAAATGTGATTTCCCCAATAAAAAAAATTACTCTTTTTGACTATTTCTTGTCCATTTTGTTTTGGGTTTTGTCCCACGTGATTAATTTGAACTTTTTGCTTATGAGTCAATGACAAATGCCACGTTCCCAAAGTAACTGGGACCCATTGGGTTTTACCCACTCCATTCAAAATGTGACACATCAGCTTAAAAAAGTAATGGAAAAGTAATTAGATCCAAATTTACTGGTTAGATTGACCAACAATAAACAATCAAATTAGTTGTATGTGAGCTTTCATCATTAGACTATACCAATTAATATTCAACTTGAGCTTTAATTTAGACTTCTTGATCTTCATCCCTAAGTTTTTGGGTCTAATTTTTGCTAAATTAGTTTTAATTTAGTATTAGTAGGACAGATGAAATTTAGATATTTTATATCACTTTTTATCCCAATCGATGATTCATGAATATTTATTTATACTAATTGATATACGCATGCGTTTCATGTGAATTATTTTAAGAATGAGATAGTGTATATTAAAACTATAAATCATTTTTTTCGAATTCCACATCTTCATGGGTGGAGCTAGAGAGGGGCGAGGGTGGGCATGGGTGCAACCTCAATTTTTTTAAAATATGTTATATGTGTACTTATTTTTATATATTCTTAAAATTATACATATATTTTTTTACTTGGGCACACTCTATAATTTTTTTTTATTTTAATTGTTTAGTCTTTTTAATTGTATTAAGACTTTTTTCAGATGATCTTAATTTTATTATTTATGAATTTTTACAAGTGAAAATTCTTACAAGCGACTTTTATTTTTTATATGAGAAATCATCTATATTTCTATTCAAGTATTGATTATAGTCTTTATTACGTGACAATCGATTTTTAATTTTTTAACTATGTTTAGTTCTTGAATTTCAGTTTAGTAATTTTAATATACTAATATTTCAGTGATAATGTTTGAAACATCGTTTATTAAATAAATTTAATAGATTGTTAGTAAATAACTAATATTTTTTAATTACAAAAATAATAATTAGCTCCACTTTATTACAAGGGTGATAATGAGTCATTTTTTTATACATATACAATATATATTATTTTTTGGCATTTTCTATGTTGAACGAGTTTTACGTATTAAATATGATATAATAAATATACAAATATTATATCATGTGATTAGTTAGAAGGAAAAAAAATTAGAGTATACAATTAAAGTACTAACCCTAAATAAAAAATTTGGCTCCGCCCCTGTACATCTTTGGTAAATATTGATTATTAATCTATAGAGAGTATCTAAAAATTTCTAAAAACTACTGATTACAATAATTTTAGAAAGAGTATTTGGTGGTAATACTTGACTAATGCTCTATGAAATTTAAAATGAAATAAATTGAAATGTGAAATTTACAACTATTATGGTCTTCAATGTAAGATTTGAAGTAGAAATCATCTTAAACCGAAGTAAAGTCCCTTACATGGGGTAGTAAGTAGGCTGAAAAAGCCATTCTAGTACTAAGTGAATAAATAGATTTATTGTAGCTATCATGGTCATATGTCGATTAATGTTTAGACCATTTTCACAACCATCCTAACAGTGACTGTGAGAATTATTTGTACCATTTCAAAGGCAGAAAATAGGCAATGAAATCTAAGCAACTTTTGCCTTCACCATAAGTTTTGGTGTCATTGAAGTCGACATGTCCTACTGGAGGAGGCAGCTTAGTGAAGGAAGCAGTACTTTAACTTCAGTGATACCAAAAAGTTTACATTAAGTAAGACACAATTAAACACTATGTTATGTCTATACTTTATCGGTTATATTAATCACAAAAGCATCAGTCATTGCCAATCAGTTTCTGACGCATCCTATCTCCTTCCTTTTTATCATCTTTGCCATGGGTGGTTACCAAACCCTACGTTGGTCATGATCTCCTTAAAAAATACCCCTAAAAGAAAGTTATCCAGGCCAATTAGTAGAACATGTGGGACAAAACCCCCAAGTTCTTCTTCTTCTACATCCATGCCTCAAAAGTTCCTGCTTTAAAACATTAATACATAACAGTGTATGACTTGCTTGTATAATGTATAACAGGGTCACAAAAACAGGCCAACAAAAACATAATACAAAAAAGAAAAACAGGAAACAAACAAATTATTTATATATTCCTATATATACACACAACTTAAAAAAACTACACAATAACCCACCAAAACAAAAAACCTCACCAACCGCCATCCATCCATCCATCTTTTGGAGCTGAAATCAAACACTAATTCATGTTTTACTATTTCTACTTTTCACCCATTAGCTATAATATAATCTAAATATATATTTTAACTCCAATAATATTTACTTCGTATCTAATGAAAATTTACATGTGTTATACAAACTTATACCCCATTTTTTATGCATAACTCGCATAAAAATATTAAGAAATTACACTTACCTCCCAAATATTTTTTTTTAGAAAATTCTACTTTTCCTTAAAATATTATACATTTTCTCCATTATACCCATACATTAAATTAAATGTAATGCAATGCATGTCAAGGTTTCACAACTCTAATGGGAGTTACCATTAGGGGTGGCATCCCCATAACCGCTAAAATGTCGCCCCAACTTCAAAAATTCGGACTCTAACGGGGGTGGCATCAGAAATGGCAAAATGACATTAAGGGTTTTGGGATGACATATTTGATAACTTTGGAGAGAGAATTGAGAGGTTGAAAAATAGTGATTGGTGTCTACTGTTCCTCTCAACGACTATATTCAATCCAAAACTTCTATAAAAATGCAGAGAGAAGGAAAGGGGAAAGAGATTTGCTTGAAAATCGCTACTTCATTGCCTGAAAATTGTTGCTTCATCGCCTGAAAATTGCTGCTTCATCACCTGAAAATTGCTGCTTCATCGCAAAAGAACCAATGTGTCTACACATACTACTTACCGCTTGTCACGCCCATCCCGGTCTCCCAAGAATGAGACGTAACTAGGTTTTTGATACACCTGTTTACATTTATGTTTAATTTGGACTAATCAAACATTAAATAATCTCACAGGTGCAACATTATCACCTATCACCTTAGTCATTAAGTATGATGGTAAAATCTGCCTCATAACCTGCACCATATATAACCACCTGTACCAATTGTTTATTCTCCCAGGTTATAGACATATACAAAAGTCTCACACCCACATAGCATACATCACAAAGTATGCTTGTTGAGTCCATATACAAATATATACTATTAACCTGCCATAATAATCCTTTATAAATAAGCTATACTACTCAGCAAAATAATTATACAATAACCTGAGTAATATTACACAAAGTTCGTTGAAACATTCTAGACTGAATTCAATACCACAAGACACAATTCAACTGACTGGACAGTGGATAGGACTGAAATTTCCTCTACAGTACCTGAAAAAGAGAAGTTATAGGGGTGTGAGCTAAACCACACGCTCAGTGAATATACATGTTGTATATGAAATGGAAATGATAGTAATACACCGAAATAGGTAGGTACTACATAAATACACGTGTCAAACAACAACATCAATCCAATTCCAAAGAATTCACAAGTCACATCACCTCCACACTATCCCTTATCGGGAAATCGATCCCACGTGGATTCGTGTCTCCCGAACCTCCCGGGAACACCACAGTGCTAGCACATCACTGCACACCCAGTGATCAAGAATCGGCGCCCCTGTTTTAAACAGTGCGTCGCATTCTACAATACACAATACACAGTACAAAGCATCATCCAATCACATAAACACATAACACATAATTCTGGAGAATTAATATTAAATTCTTTCATTTACTATCAAATTATAATAGCATTTCCAAAACATATAAAGATATAAACCCACCTCAAATATACAGGTCTACGACCCTTCGGTTCTATCGGTGGATCCTTCCGGTGTCACTGTATCTGTTCTAACTCCAACTGTCTCACCTGTTCCACCTATCACATTTGTAATTTCAATATCAATATGTTTATCACATGTAATAATTAATCATGCACTAATGCATGCAAAATGATGCACCCCAAAGTGCCCCGGTAACTCTAATTACCCCACTACCCATTTACGCACTAGTACTTTTATCCTAGGGTTCACATTTCCTCCCAAAATCTTTATAATAACTCACATTAATCACAATTAGAATTTAGTAGGTCAAACACATTGATCGGGGGTCCATTTTTTTCACATTTGGACCTCGAATCCTAAAAATCGCACTTTCGGCGTTTCATACATTTCGTACCGGATATCGTACTCGTTTGTATTCAAAAATCACATTATCACATCAAGCATCATTTAAAAATGATGCATGTAAAATTTCAGGTCATTTGTATTAAAATTTACACATATGATAATAACATTTAAAAATTAGGATTTCGGCGTTACCGGTACCCATTTCCTACCTCTATCGCATTTTTCTTTTAACATAACCACACTTCAACAATTTAATCATACAAAATAGGCCTTTCCTTGAACCCTTTAACTCCCTATTTCACTCCCATCATCTCGGATCCAACCTAGCCCATGAAAAAATATTCTAAGCATCTTAATATACATCTTCTACATTTTTCTCACACATAATTTAATACCTATTTTTTTTAACAGTCTCTTAAGTATACTAAATGCACTTAATTAAAATTTCAAAGCAAAAATCTATTTTTCCATTTAAAATAACACAGCTCATAAAATTAATTAAAACAGCTCACACACACACACACACACACACACACACACACACACACACACACATATATATATATATATGTACATATTAAATTAATCACACACATGCTTAACAAAACAGCCCACATATATATACATATATATATGTATATATTAAATTAATCACATACATGCTTAAAAAAAATAGTCCACATACCTTTTTCTTCTCTCTCTCAGTTTGGACTAAGAATACCTATCAAAGACTTGATTTTTTTTCTCTCTCTCTTTCTTCTTCAATGCTCTCGGCTTAACACACCCACATATGGTTTTCCCTTTTTCTTTCACTCTCCCTCACTGTCGGTTCCCAGCAGGCCAGAACACACACACACACACTGTTTTACACCTTTTACTACACACACACATATTTTACTTTTTAACACACACATACACACGGCACATATGCACAACTAGGGGTGTCAAACGTGTCGGGTTAAACGGTTACGTGTCGAATTAAACGGGTGACGGGTTGAAAAACATGTAAACCTGTACATGATATGTTTAATAAACGGGTAAAAAATTTAAACACGGACACGAATCGTTTAATAAATGGTTAACACGACACGACTCGTTTAACACGTTTAATTTTATTAAAATTTTAACCCACACCAAAAAATTATTCTATTAAAATTTTAAGGGTTAATTGTAAATTACACCCTGAAAGATCGTTCTAATCTCAATTTGCACCCCCAAAGATTAAAAATCTCAATTTACACCCTAAAAGATAGAAATTTGTCTCAATGTGCACCCCCAAAGATCAAAACCTCAATTTGCACCCTTAAAGATATAATTTGTATCAATGTGCACCCCCAAATATCAAAATCTCAATTTGCACCCTCAAAGATAGAATTTGTATCAATGTGCACCTAATACATTAAAAATATTTTATTTTATTTTTACTTTTATCTTCCGACACTAGAATTATGTCATGTTTATCCTCTAAATTTAATATCACAATTTATATCTATTTATATTTATATCTATATCTATATCTGTATACCAATATAAATATAGGCATCCCTTCATATTTCTCTAAATAATTTACAAACCCTATTTGCTACATTAATTCATCTACTTACGGTTTAGCCTTTAATTTTTTAAAAAGTAGAAAAATAACATGTCTGTTGGTTAAATTGTATTTAATATAACAATTACTTATTTTAGTAAATACATGGCTGATTCTAATGGAATGCTTCTCTCTCTCTCTCTCCTCACAATATGCCGCACCACCTGTTGGTGATTAAAGCCAAGATGAACAAAAGAATGGCCATCATCATTTCCATCACCCACCTCTTCCTCTCCTCAAGATTAAAGGCTAATGAAACACAATATTCATCATTTTTATTTGAAATTTGACCTCTCTTTCAAAAAAAATTTCCTTTCATCGATGTAAGCCATGGGTATTGGGCATTTTGTAGTTTTTTATCGAAGTTATTGATATCTTGTGATTGGTTTAATTCTGTGTTTTATGGATTACAGTAGTCAATACATATTGACTTTTAACAAATTTAGATCCTCCAATACACTTGTTTGAGTATTCTAAAAATGTTTAGATATTTGACATTTAGTCATGTGCCTCTTACATTGATAGGTTATGTTATTTGTTTTTAGTCCTCTGTTTGCTGAATATAAGAATTCTAATATTAGGCATTTAGTATATGATTGAGGTATTGTATTTTTTTTCAGGAGTTTTGAGGTATTATTTAGAGAAAGATGAAGGGTTGCCTATATTTATATTGGTATATAGATATAAATATAAATAGATATAGATATAAACTGTGATATTAAATTTAGAGGGTAAACATGACATAATTCTAGTGTTGGAAGATAAAAGTAAAAATAAAATAAAATATTTTTAATGTATTAGGTGCACATTGATACAAATTCTATCTTTGAGGGTGTAAATTGAGATTTTGATATTTGGGGGTGCACATTGATACAAATTATATCTTTAAGAGTGCAAATTGAGATTTTGATCTTTGTGGGTGCACATTGAGACAAATTTCTATCTTTTAGGGTGTAAATTGAGATTTTTGATCTTTGGGGGTACAAATTGATATTAGAACGATCTTTCGGGGTGCAAATTACAATTAACCCAAATTTTAAACTCTATTAACTATTAATTATCCACAATATTTGTACTCTCTCAATTAAAAGTTTTTCAATTAGTGGATACTTACAAAAACAAGTGAAAAAGTTGAATGGTGAAAGGAATGGACTTCAATTTATTATAGGCAAGGAAAGAGGTCTCATTCTCTTGAATCTACCGATGTGGGATTCAAGTCAAGATGCTTGCATAGTAAACACTTCTCTTACAAGCTTCTTGACTTGAACCTCACATCGGTAGATTCAAAGGAATGAGACATCCTCCCTTGCCTATAAAAAGTTGAAGCTCATTCCTATCATTATTCAACTTTTTCATTTATTTTTGCAAGTGTCTGCTAATTGAAAATCTTTTAATTAAGAGAATATAAATATTGTGGATAGTTAATTTTAATAAATTTTGATTATTTTTTTTAAAAATAATTATTAATTAACTATTATATTAAATTTATTTAAACGGGTAAACGGGTGATAAACGAGTTAGCATATCTCACCCGAACACGACTCGTTTATTAAATATGTTAAACGGGTTGACCCGTTTATCACTCGAACCCGTTAAGGTCTCACCCAAACCCGTTTAATCAGCGGTTAATCGTGTCGTGTTGAATTTGACAGGCCTATGCACAACCTTTTTTTTTTTTTTTAATTTTGTTAGTCTAACACCTGGAAAAGTGAACTCAAAGTAATGGGTTAATTAAGCTTACGTCCCCAAAATTTTTAAGTGATTCCAAAATTGACCCACTAGTATTTCCACATATGAAATGTCCATGAATAGGTCTCACTAACACATTACCAACGGGTCCATTACCCAATGTATACTCACACATGTCATGGCTATAAAAGATTTAATTTAATTAGCCCTTTAATAATTCCACATAATTACAATTTAACCCACAAAGTTATGCTAATATGTATACAATGCTTGATTGGGTCTCACATCGCTTCATCGCCGGAAGGCTGAATCGGTTCTGCTACTATTTATAGATTGAGCACTAATCTAACATTGAAATTGGAATTGGAATTGAAAATATTAAAATGACACCCCATTTTGGCACCTGCTATTGGAGCAGATTTATAATTTAGGGGTGTCAAAATACTGTTCAAGGTTGCAAAATGACATTTGACACCCTAAAAATGGCACTCCCCTTGGAGTTGCTCTTAGTGAGACAACCCATGAGTTCCTTGCTTTATTTAACACCTATCTATGAAAGAACTTAGAATACGAAAGGCCTAAACTGCTTCAAATTCCAATTTGTAGTTGATATTTAATGTGAATACAAGCATTAATATACAAAATATCTCGACTTTAGCATATTTGTCGGCTTACATAAAAAGATGGAATCATATTTTATTTACATACATCACTGTTCGTATCACAAATTATTGACGATCCCTTCATTTCTTAAATAATTATTGACAGGAATGCTCATTTCTTGAGTCTATTACCAATTTATTTATGGTATATTTAAAACATAAATACCAAAATACTGTAGTTTTGAATTTAATTACCATTTTATAGCACTTTTTAAAAGCGGAGTTAATAATTCCGTTTTTATTAGAAAGCGGATTCAACAACCCTGCTTTTATTAAAAAACGGGATCAATGATTTTGCTTTTAAATAAAAAACGTGATGCAAAATAATGAGCTGAAACACGTTAAAAGCATGATTACTAGCCACGTTTTTTAAAAAGCATGATTAGTTACCATGCTTTTCACGCTTCTCTACTGGTCTGAAGACTCATCTCTAAAAAATCGAGTTCAACTGGTCTGAAGACCCATCTCTAAAAAACAATCTTCATCTTTCTTCATTCTTTATCAAAACCCATCTCTAAAACCCTCAAAATATTTTAAAACCAACCATGATTTTATGATCAACACCCCTCACAAATGGGATCACCAAGAAAACCCTTTTGCATCTTTTTTTTTTTTGTTCTCATTAATGGTACATGTGAATATGTCAGGTGAAAGAGTGTGAATTCATTCCCTGTAATTGTAGATGTGTTCCGCTACAAAGACATATCAGGGCATTTGACTTTTATATCTTCTTCTTCAAGTGATACATATATGTCTTTATCGGCTTCTGTAAGTGGGTATCCCTTAATTCAGATACCAATACTTTGCAGGTTTCATCCTTCTTGTATGAGTATGACCACTGAGGAAGCGAAGAAACTGGATCAGTTCATGTGTTCAGACTATTCATATGAATGATAATGCCAAAAGATCCTTGAATGGTACATGTGAATGTGAGTTTTCCAATGATCTTAGCAAACATTTCTTTTGCTTTATCAACCTGAAAAACATATGAAATCATTCAGTCAATAGTTTAAATATCAAACCATAATAATGTCTATCTAAAAAAACTCAATAATTACATTATCTTCCTCGGTGTGTCCACTTTGTCACAGTCTTTCAATTTGACTATAAAAATCGACAAGTTTGCCGCATGTTGCATTTATATCAGTCCAACGGCTTTTAATAGAAGCTTGCGAACGCTCATCTTGATTGCGTCAATAAAGTTTTTTCGTATTTCAATATTCTATTCCAGAAAACACCACCTTGTTGTTCATTCCCAGAAATTGCATCTTTACTTGTATTAAGTCACGCAGACACAATTAATTTATCTTCTTCTACATAAAAATTCTTTGTTCTTTGCAATTTTTTCACTTTTGGAGCGGCTTCACTTTGTACTGGCATCAATACTGTGGGATTGGTCTATATAGCTTCATCATATAAATCGATGTCATTCATAAGCAAATCAGTGAAAGATTCATCAAATTGTGAATCCATCTACAAAAAATATATATACAATCAATTTAAAAGGTAAGATAAAATAATCAATACAAAAAAATTTTAAAATATAAATTGAGAATACAAAAAAAATTAATGGTATAATATGACAATACAAAAAAAATTTAATGGTATAATATGACAATTCAAAAAAATTTAATATATAAATTGAGAATACAAAAAACTTTTAGGATCGAAAGTGTCATTTTTCCTAAAATAAAGTGTCATTTGCCCTAAAATATCTTCCTGAACGATTCAGACCAAACCCATCTTCCAAACCATTCCCCTTCCCCTTCCGTATCCCGTAAACGCTAAACAAAATCACCCTAAATTAAAATACCCACAACCTTTCAGACACCAATGAGGCAACGATTTTCAGGCAAAGATTTTCAGGCAAGTAGATACCTCATTCCCCTTCCTCTCTCTCTCTCTATATATTTTTATAGAAGTTTTTGGTTGAATATAGTCGTTGATGAACAATAGACAATAGTAGACTCAATGGCTCTTTTACAACCGCTCACAGTCTCTCTCCAAAATTTGCAAATTTGCCACCCCAAGTTCATTGTTGCTATTTTGCCACTCTTGATGCCACCTCCTTTGGAGCTCAATTTTTTGATTTTGGGGTGGCATTTTGGCGTTTAAAGGTTTGCCATTCCAGATAGCACTCCCCGTTAGAGTTGCTCTTAGTGAGACAACCCATGAGTTCCTTGCTTTATTTAACACCTATCTGTGAAAGAACTTAGAATATGAAAGGCCTAAACTGCTTCAAATTCCAATTTGTAGCTGATATTTAATGTGAATACAAACATTAATGTACAAAATATCTCGACTTTAGAACAATTGTCTCTCTGCCTCCTAGTATAAATTGAGCACTAATCTGGCATTGTACAAAAGTATGAGGGTAATTATGATTTTTTTTTTTTAGCCTTTTAAGAGTAGTATAGATATAAATGTACTAAATTTTATGTCTTTTCATGGTTGAGTTATCTACCATGAAGAGAAAGTATATGAGAATGGATTTTATTTCGACAAAAAATTATGGTAACAAGGTACAAAAAATCGTTAGTGTTGAATGGATCGAGCTTGTTATGTCATCTCGGAAAACTCCATTTATTGGATTCCATTTGTTAATGCATAAGAATTTAAAAACAACAATACTACTTGTACCTAATTTAACAACTTAATATGAATAACTAATGTATTAAAACCATTGAGTTGGTAATGAATCTCATCTATTAGTAGGAAATTAGGTCCTCAAAGTATAGTTTTCATAAAAAAATTGAATGAGAAGGCCTCTCTCATGTATACATCAACGACTTTTGTTTTTATTTTATTTTATGGGGAGGGAGACTTAAACTCTTGACCTCAAGAAGGCAAAATTTTTCACAAAGTAAGGAGTATCATTAAATCGAAAGGCGATTGGGTGTATATAACTCAAAGTCTATAAGTAAGTCTTGAATTACCCTGAACAATAGATTCAAATTTCCTCCAATATTATTTTCTTTCAATTTTTTCATCGGTAGATCACCTATCGTGAATTCAAATGAGATATATTGTATATAATTATCCCTTTATTAATTTATAGCGAGTGATCTATCAAGACTGAAAAATTGATAAAATATGTATATTGCTGCAAAGATAACTTCCATTTCTTTGAAAATTGTCTTTCCTCGAGGTCAATTTGATTAAAGAAAAAAGAACGAATGAGAATAAAAGTGGCCAAAGAAAGAAAAATGAGCATTGAGACAGGAGCAAAATAACACCCCCGAGACTTATGATGCATTAGTCAATCAATACTTTTTTTTTTCCTTACACTCCTGCCAAAGTTGTGTGATTGTATATTTCTCAGTTGTTTTTGACCTAAATCTTTGCACTATTCATTCTGAACAACCAAAGAACATATTTTTTTATTTTACAGTATTGATACAGGAGAGGAGAATTTAAAGCAGTGATATCGACATGAAAAATGAGGTGTTTAACCATTGAAATAGGACCGCAGTCCTAAACATTGAGAACTTAGATCAGTATTGATCTATTATTTGCTCAATAACCAAACCAAATAGATTGTTTTAAGGACACATTTTACACTTTAATATGTCATGATTTTTTATAACGGTAGGATTTTAAAATGGGCTGTCCATCCCAAACTCAAAACATCTGACAGGTCCGACGGTTGCATAATGGCCCAAGAGACTCATGTACAACTCGTCTACTCCGCAATAAAGAATGAACCAGAATCCAAAGGAGAGAGCCCCGCAAAGAGTCCAGCTCGGCATAACTCTGCTCGATCATCACAAGTGGAACGTCTAACAAACGTGTACTCTTTGGTAAAAGGAATATTTGTGCACAATCCATTGAAAGGCCGTGGATATGGCTAGTGTTAAGGGTAACAATTACCATTACAAGACAAAAATGAGGGGACCACAGAATCAACCGAAGGAAGAGAAAGATCGCAAAAAACTCTAGATAACCTGTTGTATAAATAGAACACTATTACACTACGTAAAAAAGTATCTAAAAAACCTCTACTCACAAAGCATTGTTTAGTAAAACTCTACGCTAAAAAACTCATTATAATCTTTTTCTTCAAGTAATATTACGAAACAAGAGTCTCTATTGCAGTGGACGTAGTCTTGGTCTTTCGGTTAGGGTGAACCAATTATATATGATATTGGATCTCATATATTTCTTCGGTTAGCTTAGAATATTCATACTACTCCTCGCTATCTTGAGAACCATTGATCTAGACTTGGGCTGAGTATTTTTGAGTCCCATCAAATTTTTGTTATTTGGTTTCTATTTTTTGTCTTCCATTTTTTTTCACCAATAACATAATAATATCAATAACGCCATCGGACCTAACTTTCTTCTTTACCATATTTCTCTTACCAACTTCTACGGCTCACGAGATTAGTGGGTCTCACTTGAATGTCCCTAACATCCAACGGTGGTGGGTAGGCCATGTCAGTAGTAAAGAAAATTTGGTAAGAAAAAAATTATCATGTGAAGTTTGAAACTTGTGGTACAAATGATAGACTTCGTAGTATATTCAAAGAGTAATACTATTGAAACTTAAAAAATTAATTTAATTAGCTGACTTAATGTGTGGCAGGTTCAATAGTATTGCTGTGATTGTAACTTTTGGATTTTTTCATTAAGAATCTATTACTTAACACATCGTTATGTCGATGTCAGCAAATGGACGAGGCAATAGCTATTCCATGTGTTGGATTGTCAATAGACAGTATGCAAGTAGCCTCAATGAAACTGCCAAAATGCAAGTTGTAATTAAAATCTAGACTGATTTTACAGACGCAAATCAATTGTACAAGACCTACCTAGAAGAGGATTACAGAAGCTTCAAATTTGTATGTTAACTAATGAAATTACAAGATAATTCGTACTGTCATTGAAATTGTGAACCGGAATGCTCGGGTTTTTGGGCAAGCCGTGAGTTGCGTCGATGTATAAAGTTGGATGGCAGTCACTTCTTCCACTGGGGCAACCTCTGAACAACTACCTGCCAACATATAGATACCAGAATAGAGATCCATCAGAATGGTCACATATGCAGAATTCGCAATCGTTGGTTTTATAATGAAATTGTTAACCAACACCATTCGATAGATATGCAAGGTATGAGGGAACTAAGGTATCCTTATTCGCTCTATTCCTCGTTAAAGTAGCATCCAGCAATATAAATGAAGATTTTTTTCAGCATTCCAAAGGAGATTAGAATTTTAACAAACAAAAGACAAAAGAAACGCGTAGCACAGTTTAAGCATCCATGTTCATATGCTACTAGCAAAAATTAAAGGAAGTAACCCCTATAATGAGAATATGGTTCCACAGAGCTGGCTTAGACGACTCAATTTGCCAAAGCCACAACAAAAATAATGTTTGACAGCTTGAAGAGTCAAATAATTTGATCAAAGAATTCGATAGTGACATACCTTGCCAGAGTTCTCTTTATTTCCAACAATAGTTCGGCAAGCCAGCCTCCAAGACTCTGGTTTCTGAACATTCAAAAGAAGTTTATCTAATCAACCAATTTCCAATAGAATTAACCGCGTACAAACGACAAAAGAGTGCAAAAAGAAAAAAAGCATACAATGTACACAAATTTGTAAATGTTAAAAGATTTCAAGAATTTTGTTGCAGACATTTGAGATGATGATTGACAAAGCACCCATGAGTTGAGCTGTTACGTGCACATTTTCTGAAAATCTAGAAAATAAAAGTAAAATAGAATATGAGATAAAGAACCCACTTCGAGGGGGAGAACCTCCGTTGGTTTAATTCGAGAGGAACCTATCACCAAAACTTGACAAAAAAATTCAATACAATATTCAACATATCTATTTAATTGATAGGAAGACCTTTAAATACAAGATAATAAAAACTACGTTAATAACTAACCTAACCCATGATTCCACTATCTTAGTAACCACCTAAAAACTACCCACAAAATAACTTCCTAATAATTACTTCTAATATTGCATAAAAATATATTAAAATTGTGTACATAATATGAGCACTCAAACGTGCCAGAGATGCTACGGAGCACTACACCTTATATTTACTGATGTGCTGTGGAGCACTACACCATATACTAACCGATCTTATAACTCTTCCATAGTTTGAGAGCATAATCCATTTTAAAATTCTCATAGTTGTATGGGATACTGTCGCTGTGTAAGGCAAGGTGCTTAAGTAGAAACTAAAAAGATTCACAATCATTCCTTGTAAACATGCCTTTTTGAGATATCGGAGCTCTGTTTTTGTTCTTTCATTCAAAAGATCCTTTCCATCTATAATCTGCATCAGAAGAAAAAGGAAATGCCAACAAGTTAGAATTACAAAACATGAAAAATTGGATGTCTACGATGATCTAACATCTTTGTGATTTTCTCGGCAACAAAAATTTCATGTGATGGGTCAGGTCGTTAAACCAATACCAGTTTGCAAAACTTTCAATCTTAAAACACTTAACCATAGTGAAAGCTTCATATAAACCCTGAATCACCTAACTCAAGGTAGCCAAACAATTAGAGGAAGAAGCAACCACATTGCAAGAAAACACAAAAGGTTAGCATTTATGGGGTGTAGTAAAGGTTGAGCTTGAGCCAACCTATTGTGTTTTACACAGGGTGTGAATGTGTCCCTATGCTCTTACCAAAATGTGAAATACTGATTACCTTTTTCCTAAGTAATGCACCACTGACATTCTAATTGACTAGTGCATCTTGCCATATTTCATAGCATAACACTAAGTTTTAACATGCTATATTTCAACATCAGCCTAATTTATGGTAGCCCTTTGCCTTTCTTCATCATTATGATTTTGCTCCATTGTCGTAGTTGAATGCAATGAGCATGAATACATACACGTTGAAAGATCAAAATGGTGTGATTGCCCATCTAGGGGAAGTTTGCACTGTTGATACCTATGGTTTTAGATATCTATTCGTCTAACAAGGAATTTGAATAGTTGATAGCCCTTTTCTTTTAGATCAAGAAGTTTTAACAACTTAACTACAAGATTAATATTTATAACCTTTTACCAATAGGTCTTTGGTTCAATGATAGTCCTTGTCTTGTAAAGGTTTTGTCTTCTTGAGGTCAAGGGTTCAAGTTCCCCTTTCCCTTCCCCTAAAAAAAAAAAATTATAACCTTTGGGTTTGTCGTAGTAGGCACAATGACACAGCTATTAAACTACAGAAAAATCTATGGTACAAAAGTAAAAATTTATGACCTAACGGTATCAATATGTTGTCACAAAGGTCACGAATTTGGGATTAATCTATACTACTATAAAATGTGAGAATATCTGAAAAACTTTTTATTGACTAATGTTAATCAGCTCCACCATTTCAATAACATAACATAACTTCCTAATATTTAATCGTCCATCCCCTCCCCTGTTCTTTGTAGCCTATCAATAACCTTTTGCTCTCTCTCGCAATCTCTGACAAGTTCCTGGTGTTCTTAGGTAAACCATATGTTTCTTCTTTAATTTAATAGTTATAATAGCTATGGAATGAAATATTTGTCCTCTTTAATGGTTTCTTCAATCATCTGTGAATGACTTTTGAAACCATGCATTTTTACTGAATCTTATTAACTGGATCTATGGATTTTTGTTTTAATTACATATTGGATTCTTCAGATACTCAAAGCACAACTTAAGTTTTCACCTTAGCAATTGCAATTCCATGGTGAGACTCGAGACATTTAGATCGTCAAGCAATCTACTGTTCTTTAATTCCAAGTTGTAGACTCACATGCATAGATTTGTGAGACACTACATAAATTGGAGCATTGCAGTAAAATGTTTTATTTATTGAAATTTTTCTGCTTTGAAGTTTATTATTTCGTTAAATTTTCTGGCTGCAGTTGCTTCTTCATTCATTCTCTGTTTCTCTACCAATTATTAAGGTACTCTCCCATTCTAACTTTGTTCATTTGTTGGTTGAAAAACAATGATAAAAATTTTTAACACTTTAATCCATTTTTTTTGTGTGCCTGCAATGTGTTTGTTGAAATGCCATTGGATTGTTTTTAAATAACATCTTTTTTTGACCGTGACTAAGCATTCCAGACCAACTCTAAAATCCTCAAGACAAAGATAATAGTTTTTAAGGTGTTTGACCCATCTAGGAATTGGCTTCCCCATCAATCAGAGAATGTGTCATTGCAAAAGTGATTGCAGTTCTTAGTAATGAGATTGTTGGTGTTTCTCGAGTACTCCTCTGCTAATTTTTCCATGAATGCATGGACATCTTTTGGATTCATATCCGTTTTTTCCAATCAAGATCAATTTTCTGATGTGAAACCAGGGCATTGCTTTGGTTCCACTTCAAATATCCAAGTCATTGGATGCTCATGTGCACCAAATGCATATTCTATTCTATGAATTGCCCAAAATGAAAAACAAAGAAACTAATCTAAGAGATCTAAAGTTTGGCATAAAAAATAATAATTAAATTCATCCAATAAAGTTGACTCCTAAGCACATTTTTCTGTTTGCTTACTAAGAAAATTTGCAACAGCAAAAGAACCCAATATTTAAATACCAAAATTTTTCTTTTTCTACCACTGGGAGAAGAAAATAGTCAGCCATTAATAAGTGTCATGCTCTAATGATAGGGAACGGGCTAGATTACAGATGAGATGATAAAAATAAGGCAAAATATACGATATTATCGATGGTGAGATCAATTTTTTAGAATCTTTAGCATACTATTGTTGTTGCAATTTTTTTATGTCACTACACTGTGTAAATTTAAATTTATCATTTTGATTCAAGTCAATGTAGGTAGATGATTAATTAATAATGTGTCTACACATGATTTTACTGGTTGTGTTTTATTTTTATTTTTTTACATTGATGATTTTATTTAGTATAATTTGTGTCTTCTGTGATTTAGATTGTTACTTGTATCATTATAACAATCTTATGAGAAAAACCAACGAATACTTTTTTTGCATAGATAATGGCGGGTTTTGGAAAATGCTGCATTCAATATGATTTTTAATATGCAATTAGAGTTCTACATGAATCACTTGAGAAGTGTAATTATAACTACGAGTTCATTACATATAAAGGTTTGTAATGATTAATGAATGTGAAATTAAGGCTTATTTCAAAGCGCGTAAAAAAGGAACAAAGAGGACAATATAAATGCCTGAAAACTCGAATATCACCTATCAAAGAAAATGCTAATGTAATTGGAATTATGATTGAGAATGAGCTCATTGGGAATTTTACACATTACTATAGAATGTGGGATATAATACAAATAAGACTAATTAAAAATTGAAAGATGGACATGTTTTGTAATTGGTTCGAATACAATCGGGTGTGCTTTCGACTTTCATTAACAAAAGAAAAAAGCACGACTAGGTTTATTGGGGCAAATAAACCTCTAGGATTGCAAGAATTTGTGCCAAACATGCAAACAATGCAACTTCCACAACATCAACTTTGAAGAAAGAGACACCTACAGCAGGACACAAGAGCATGGATAATGAGGGGAGTGCATTAGATGAGGAGAAGATGCTTAAGATATCATGGGAGAAGGTTCGTGGAAAGTGATTGAGGATCTCTCAAGCCCTTTGCTTGTCTGACTTTTTCAATAAGTTGTAACTCCTTTTTCTGAATGCTGAGAAATCTGCTTAAAATCATGGTCCACCCGAAAACCTGCTTGATGTTGGATATTAGGTGTGCGATAATTTAGTTTTGAAGAAGCTCCAAGGGCTTTTTGTCAATGTTTAAAACTGTTATTTGCTATTTGAAGCACATTTTATCAAATATTTTATCTCATTCAATTGGTTTGCTAACTTGATAATTACTTTGATAAAATTTGATCAAATATATTTACTTTTAAGCAACAATCCCTTTTCCATGGATATCTATATGATATATTGAGTAGCCCTAGTTGTGGACAAATGACAAGGTGAACCTACCCAAATATAGAAAAGGGTGTTCAGGTTTGATTTTGGTGTGACAGTTATATGAGTAAAAGAAAACGGCTTTTAAATTTACGGTATAAAATGGAGTCTCATTTTCTATGTACAGAAGTTCAATATATTAAAGTAAATATAAGTAGTAAAGATTAGTGGATTAGTCATCATGACTTGAAGAACATTCAAAAGATCAACTGTATGGAGTTTTTACTATCGATTATCATACTTACAGATGTACTACCCTAACAAGAAATTAGAAAAAAAAATGAGTGAATGGCAAGAAACACCATCACACACAAAGGATTCATAGCGAAGATTATGTAAGTTACCAAATAGGTTATTTCTGTTCATAAACTTAGCTCAAAATATAGTCATATCTTGCGATATATGGCTACATAGCTCAAAATAAGTATGTTTGTATTTGATTAACAATACTAATACCACTTATCATTGAGGGAGTACATTTTACCATTGGTTGCTAGACAGCTACGGTGGCTTCTTATTCTTTTATAACCATTGTGTATTAAATTGTATTTGTGCTTCCATGGGAAAAAGACAATTTTCTGGACATGTTGGTGCATTTGCATTTAATATTTATCTATCAAATGTCCCCCATATCAAAAAAAGTCTCATTCTTTCTCACATTCTGTAGTAAGCCACATATAATTTTTTCACAAATATATACTTGTTATTAAAATTATTTCATAATTTTGTACTACGAAAATGACATTATAACTATAATTCAAAATGATTTACGTGCAATGCACGTATGCATCAACTTGTCCTAAAAAAATTTGGATTGATCTTAGTGATTTGGATAGATCCTAAATCAACTCTGTTGAGTTGTAACTTGGTTAGTTTGAGTTCTATCTTGATCCAAACTGAGCCATAATCTTCAATACCGTAGTCCTTAACATAAAATTTTAAAAAAGACATAGGCTACAAAATTTAAAACAATCCATACCTCCACAATGCAAGTTCCACAGGTTCCACTACCACCACAGTTCATCACCTTCCCCTATTGAAAAAAGTCAATTCCATCGTTCAAGTCTATTAAACTAGGTGCATAAATGAATTAAAAGGAAAATAACGTGATCCACAATATTTCCACAAAGTCTCTACATCCAAGATGGGAACATTATGAATTATGATAAAAAATTTGCAGCATATTTTTTGGAGTTAAATGGGCAGTATTGGACAATTAAGTTAATTTTTTAGATCCAATAACATTACTCTTTGTAGATTAGTGTGAGTAACCCGTGCCCGAAAGAATGATACAATTTATTTTTTTGTGGACAGGGGGCGGGAGGAAAAAAAAGGGGTTGAACCCTTTTTACAAGGTAAAGAGTACCATTGGACCAAATGTCTGTTGATCAAATGTGAAGGCATGATATAATGCGAAGGGTTTTGAGATGAATATTGGTAGTGATTTGAGACCGTCAAATAGGTTTATTGGAACCGGCCACCAGTTTTATGTTATAGATTATAGATTACAAGAATCGATTACAAGGAACCTAAAAAATTATAAATAACACCATAAAAGTTGTAATATTAACACAAATGTTATAATTTTTTTTTTTTTGGAAACAAACCAAAAAAAATTATTTTAACCCATCAAATTTGTAAATTTTTACAGAAGATACCAATGACGATACTATAGTCTTCTCCTATGGCTATACATGCCAAACCTGTACGACATCGTTTGACGTCAATAAACAAAATCATGTTAACGGTCAACACAATTTTTACGGCAATGCTGATGCACGGCCATACATGCAAAACCAGTACGACATCGTTTTTCTTGTTACCTCTGAATCAATCAACTGGACTGAAACGTCGCCGTTCCATCACCATGGGTATAGTAGAAAAAAGAAGTTGCGAAAGACTAAAATGAACCTGGGAGGCTAACTTAAACTTACATACGCGGCATAGAGCTCGATATTGTTATCCGACATGATGCTCCGAAGCAGCTTCTGTCCGCTTACTGCCGTGGCTATCTCCACCGAGTACTTTCCATCTGCTCCAGGTTTTGGCTACCATGAACCCAGCAACGAAACTCGTAAAATAACCACACAAGACACACTCACGCAGAGAGAGAGAGAGAGAAAGTGTTTACAAAGTAAAAAGAATGGGTACCCCTATAAATTCGAGCTCAATTTGGGGCTTTTCGGGTGCCGCCGGAGCAGATTCCGGTGAACTGGTGGCAAAAGAGGCGGCGATGGATCTCTTTATGGCAAGAACTGTTATAGGTCTATGGTAGTTTATGTTGCCGGTGGTGGGTTCCGGTGGCCGGAGGGATATGGAGGCAAAGCTCACGGCTGCCATTTTTCTCTCCCTGAATCTCTTTTTCTTGGGTTTGGCATGCGTGGCTCCATTTGTGCTTGAGGCTTTTTTTTTTTGTTTCTTATTTTTCAGTTTCTTTTTTCTGGTGATTTTATGTGTGGTTTAGGAAAGAGCACTCTTTTCTCCCTCCTTATCACTGAAACAATATTTGCCGCGTAACGTAATTGTCCATAATAAGTTAGTTTTATTAAAATTTATAATTATTTAATTATTATATAATATATAACACCTTTATAATAATAAAAATGGTTAATTGCACCGAAGATCTCCAAAATATGGAGTTTTTCTCATTTTGATCCCCAATATTTCAATTGTATTATTCTGGTCCCTAAAATATTAAATATGTTTCTATATGGTCTCTCAAACAGACATTCTCCAGATTGTTAACGATATTTTCTACCATAAATTTACCACACGATACATAAATATGGATAAAAAAATAATTTAGATAATTCTTGACCAAATTTATACTCAAATTTTGGTTAGATGACAACTCAAATTACACAATTTTGATCATGAATTATTCAAATTTTGGTCAAAAGCTATCCATATTACACAGTTTTTGTCAAAGATTATCCAAATTTTGTTTAAAAGCTATCAACATTATTTTTTTGTCTATTTTTAGGTAGCACGTGATAAATTTATGATAAAAAATCGTTAACAATCTAAACGTTATCTGCATGAAGGACCATATAGAAACATATTCAATACTTCAAAGATAAAAATAATATAATTAAAACATTGTAACCAAAATAAGATAAACTTCAAAACATGGGGACATCTGGTGCCCCCAAGGAGAGTTTGATGCGGTTGATCTGGATTATGGGTTTTCACTTTTCACGTTCAAGGAGATTCTCACAAGGTTTCAACCAGAGGCCTGTGGATCACCATGAACGACTACCTTACGGTTTGAAGATGGGAACCCAATTTTGTGCCCTCTAATGCTTAACAAGTCTCAACAGCGATTTGGGTTAGGCTTCTTGAACTACCAGTTGAATATTATGAAGAGAAGACAAGTTTCAAGATTGCTAAGGCCCTTGAAAAGCCCATTAAAGTTGATATTAGAACTACAACTCCGAAGAGGAATTCCTTTATTACACAAAAAAATAATCCAAGGAACAATGTAAGGATATAATTTAGAAAATGCAGGATAGACTCACGGGCTGGAAAACCAAAAATCTCTCCATGGCTGGTCGAGCTACCCTAATTTAAGCTATTACAGCCACTATCCCCAATTATATCATGCGAACACAATGTCTTCCTCAATCTACATGTAAACAAATTTATAGAATTAATAGGAATTTCTTGTGGGGGGATTCAGAAACTAAGAAAAAAAAAATTCATCTGCTTAACTGGGATAAAGCGCGTACTCCTAAATCCAAAGGGGGATTAGGTCTAAGGAAGAGTCGAGATAATAACTCTGATTTGCTAGGAAAACTGGGATGGGAATAAAGAAATAGTAACGACTCAATTTGGGTTGATGCTTGATCAAAAAAAAAAAAAATTTGGGTTGATGTAATGAGGAAAAAGTATATACCACAAAGCCATGATAATTCGAAGAAAAAAGTTAATGCATCTCCAACTTGGAATGGCTTGTTAAAAATAAATACTTCTTTAGAAGCAGGCACAAAATGGACAATTGGAGATGGATCCAGAGTCAACTTATGGAAGGACAAATGTGTAGGCGATTGTCCATTGGTCCAAAGAATGGACATTCCCTCGAATCTAAGTGAAGATGCTAAGGTTGTTGAGGTCCATATACTCAAGTGGAAAGTGGAATCTACAAGTTCCATATGTGTTTCTTCCCACTGATATTTTGCAATAGATCATGCTTACCCATCTCACTCAATTCAGTTATCAAACGGATACTCCTCAATGGTAAGTTTTCCTCAAAAGTCTTTTATAATTTTGTTACTGAGAGTAACCTAACACAAATGGATGGTGACTCTTGGGAATGGATCTGGATGCTTGAGGTGCCCCAAAAAATGAAATATTTTCTTTGGCTTGTTAAACATGACAGGATCCCATCCAATAAGCTTAGAACTGATAGGCTTATGACTACTAACTCAACTTGTTCTAGATGTGGGGTTTCTATTGAATCCACTGTCCATATTCTTAGAGACTGTAGGAAAGCACGGGGAGTTTGGAGTCATTGTCTCAACCCCTAGGAGAGGAGTCGTAACTGTTCCCTTAACCTTGTTGATTGGATTGACAAATACTGTAAACCAGTCACTCCGACTTGCTGGAATGGACTTCCCTGGACTTAATTATTTCTCTCCATCACTTGGAACATTTGGAAAGACGAGAACAGAGAGACGTCAAAAGCATAATCTTGTTTTCATACATAACTTGTATTTATAGTTAACTCACAATAATAAAAATTACACATAATATCCTAACACTATTAACAATTTACACGTATTGCCCTAATACTCTTAACACTCCCCCTCAAGGTGGACTATATATGTATATCATATAATCCAAGTTTGTAACAAATTGATGTAAGACGTGTCCGACTCAATGCTTTGCTAAACATATCTATAAGTTGATCTTCAGATTTCACAAATGGAGTCGTAATCTCCCCGACTACTATCTTGTCCCAAATAAAGTGACAATCAACCTCAATATGTTTGGTTCTTTCGTGAAACACTGGATTAACAGCGATATGGATAGTTGTCTGATTGTCACAGAACAACTGTAAAAGAGGTTGAACTGGTAACTCAATTTCCTGGAGGAAATATAGTAGTCAAGTCAACTTACTCGTCGTATGCGTTATTGTCCTGTACTCAACCTCAACACTGGATCTTGCTACTACGAATTGTTTCTTACTTTTTCACGAGACAACATTATCTCATAAGAAAGTATAATAACCAGTGGTTGATCTCTGATCAGAAGGAGAACCAGCCCAATCAATATCTGAGAAACCTTTCACTCTAAGATGTCCATTAGCCCAATATAACAGTCCAAGTTCAGGAGCTTGTTTGAGATATCACAGAATACGAGTAACTGTCTGTCAATGTGGTACTCTAGGACACCTCATGAACTGACTTACTATACTGACTGCATAGAAAATATCTGGTCGAATAACAGAGAGATAATTGAGCTTCCCAATCAATCTGTGATACCGACCTGGATTCTCAAACAGTGCACCATCACCCATCAATAGTTTCTGATTCGGATCCATAGGAACATCAATCAGTCTGCCACCCAACAAACCTGCTTTCTCTAGCATGTCAAGTACATATTTCCTCTGTAATAAACAAATACCCTATTTAGATCGAGATACTTCAATTCCCAAAAAATACCTGAATTTTTGCAAAGTCTTAGTATAAAATCGATCTTGCAAGAAGATTTTTAACTTGACAATCCCCTCATAATCATTTCCAGTAATCACAATATCATCTACATAGACCATCAATAGAACATATTCAACATCCATCTGTCTATGAAACACAGAATGGTCTGTCTGATATCGAACAAGACCAAACTCTCAAACTGCATCTGAAAACTTACCAAATCATGCCCTCGATGACTACTTGAAACCATACAAAGATTTTTTTAACTGACATACACTCCTACCATACTCCCCCTCAACAATAAACTCAGGTGATTGCTCCATGTATACCTCTTCAACTAAGTCATCATGTAGGAAGGAATTCTTGACTTCTAACTGAAACAAGAACTAATCAAGATTAGCAGCCAAAGAAATTATGATACGAACAGAGAAAATTTTAGCAACAGAAGAGAAAATCTCCTCATAATCAACACTATAGGTCTAAGTAAAGCTTTTTGCAACAAGTCGAGCTTTGAGACACTCCACATAATCATTCAACTAAAATTTAACAGTATACATTCAACGACAACCAACAGTTCGTTTACTAAAAGAACGAGATCTCAAGTCCCATTATGATGTAAAACATCCATCTCGTCCTCTATAACTTTCCTCTAACCCGAATCAAATAATGCATTATGTAAATGTTTAGGAATAGACATAGTAGATAACTGAGAGGTAAAACAAGAGAAAACAGGAGACAAGACATTATATGAAATGAAATGAGCAATGAGATGATTAGTAACATACGAACGAGTACCTTTTCGAAGAACAATAGGTAAAGAATCTAAATTACCTGATAGACCAAGATCAGAAGGCGGCAAAGAAGATAGTACGTACACCTCAATCGATGTCGAAGACGACGAGAGTATACATGAAGAGGTAAAGTAAATGGTAACACAGTGGGCAGCGGAATATCTAAAGATGAGGAAAAAGATGGTGGTACAAGAGCTGACCCAAAGTCCAGATCCAAAGGCTGAAAAGGTGCTAAAAAATATAAAAGAGATTCCTCAAATGTGACATCGGCACTAGTAAAGTATCGTCACTGAGAAAGACTGTAGCAACGATACCCTTTTTGTGTGCATGAATAACCAAGAAATACACATTTGATAGCTCGAGGGTCAAGCTTATCAAACCTAAGACCTAAATTGTGAACATAACAGACACATTAAAAAACCTTAGGAGTTAGAAAAAATAAAGGTTTACCAGAAAAAAAAATAGAATATAGACTTTGTCCATTTAATATAGAGGATGATATATGATTAATAAGGTAACAAACAGTAAGAACAACATCACTCCAAAAATATCAAAGAATATTCATCTTGAATAACAAAACACGGGTGACTTCCAACAAATGACGATTTTTGCGTTCAGCAACACCGTTCTGTAGAGATGTGTAAGCACAGGAAGTTTGATGAATAATGCTAGTTTTACTAAGACAATCTAAAAAAGGATTAGATTTATATTCCCGAGTATTATCAAAATGTAAAATACAAATACGACAACCATATTAAGTTTTTATTTCCTTACGAAAGGTCTCAAAGATATAATAATTCAGGCCAAGCTTTCATCAACCAAGTCACACGAGAATAGTCATCTACAAATAACACAAAATAAGGATATTTATTAGATGAAATATTTTTTATTGGACCCCATACATCAGAATGTACTAATTCAAATGGACTAAACACACGGTGATACTTACTAAGTTGACAAGCTTCACAAGACAAAGACGGCACACAACTAAGACTGGGAACTTGACGCTTTAAATTTTGGAGAGAGGGATGTCCAAGACGACAATGCCCCTAAAAAGGAGACAACGAGGTCTGTAGAACCCGAGTAAGTGAATCAAAGTAATATAGGTCACCAGCTTCATGCCCCGTACCAATCTTCCTCTTCGTATTGAGATCCTGAAAGACACAATAAGAGAGATAAAAAGTTACAGAACAATTGAGAGAACGGACAATCTTGCTAATGAAAAGTAAACTAAAAGAAAAATGAGGAACAAATCATACAAAAGATAGGGACATATCAAGACTTAAGTTAGTAGTCCCCAAACCTAAAACTTTAGAACAAGTGTCATTAGCAAGAGTAACACTACGTGTGAAAGTAGCAGATTGATAAGTAGAAAAATATTAGACGCACCAGTCATGTGGTTAGAAGCACTAGAGTCTATGATCCAGGGACTACGATTGGAGGACAACAAACAAGTGGAAACAATACCTGACTGAGCCAAAGCTGTAGTAGAGGGAGATGGAACCGCCTGTTGGTATAAGAACTAAGCATACTCCTCTTGTGTAATAGTAACCAACCCAGTGTCCGGTGTAACTGACTGAGGTATGAGAGCAATAACATCTTGCTTAAGTTCCATAATAGTGCAACAAATAGTAACCAAGAAAAATGTTGCAATGCTGATTCGGGATAAAACCGGTCCAAGCTGGACTTAAAATAATTTAAGACTTGGGCTTGACCCGATATGATGGACCTAAAATAATTTAAGATTTGGGCTTGACTCGATCTGATCCAGACCCAACTCCACGGGTTGGATCCTTTTTCTTCATTGATTAGGGTTCTAAGGGAACCCTCTGGTCTTCGATGGCGCCAGACAACAACACACCACCACCACACAATAGGAAACATGTTCTCTTCTTCGCGACTAGGGTTTCAGTAAACCTTGGTCTTCGACTGCACCTCGACCACTTTGACCGCGCCTCGACCACCACACGGAACGACAGACCATCACAATGATGCTACACTACGACGAAGAAATCAACGATACACCCCCACAGCTACACCACCAAAGAACCAAGCATCGCAGATACCAGGTATCACAGATCAATCACCACCAATGTAGCTTCAACGATCAACAGTATACATCCATCACAATTGTATCACCACCACCACTATAGTTTTTTACAATCAACAGTACACAACCCACAAATAAGGTTAATTTATTCACAACATATTTAGGATTAAACTTTACTCTGATACCATGTTAAGTGTAGAAGATTAACACAAAATATTGGAGAGGAATATAGAGAGGTCAAAAACATAACTTAGCTCTCATACATCACTTGTATTTAAAGTTAACTGACAATAATAAGAATAACACATAATACCCTAACACTATTAATAATTTACACATACTACCTTAACACTCTTAACAACCATGTTAGACTTATTACTTGGGGTTTTCCACCTACAGATTGATACAAGATTAACATGGATAGAAGCTCGAGAGGCAATCCAAGCCCAACTGGAGTTGAAGGGATCACCAAAGATGACAAAAGTATATGGATCAAAGGTTTTTTTTAGCAGAATCAACAATACCGCGAGTCTCAAAGTCGAACTATGGGCTGCCTATGAAGGACTAATATTGATCCAAGGTGGAGGAGGGAACTACATCCTTCAAACTAACTCTTCCTAAGTTATTAATTTGTTGTCCACCAGCCAAGCCACCCTTTCAAAGTCCTATTGGACAATTGCAAGTATATCATCAGATCCTAAAATATCCTTTTGTGGCACACCTTGAGGATGGGAAACAACTGTGCGAATCATCTGGCTAAAATTGGAGTTACCCAATTTGAAGAGATGGAGACTCTTCACTTCCCACCGTCTTGTATTTTGTCCCTTTTAAGAGCTGACATTTCTTGTACTAGGTTGTTTTAGGGAATCCAATTACACGTCGGGATTGCTTTGAGTGTGTGTTATACAAATATCCTCACTTGCACTTCCCCTTTTAAGGGGTTGTGTAAGTGTTGTGTTAAAAAAAAAAAAATACATGTGGTTCCCTCCATAGCACAAAAAAAAAAGTAAATTCTGATGATACCAAGAAAATATTCTAAGTATGAGCTCAGACCTAGAGGTCAACCCAGAAAGGAGGTCGGATAGGGAATCCTGAGCTCAGGGGCACTGACCCAGAGCTCACTCCAGATAAGGCGATAGGAGAGACATGGAGTGAACAACTGACTAATAGCAATTGCTTCCAAAGCAGTAGGAAACGACAATCAAGGCATGAAATCTCAATCAACCAAGATCCTCTCCTAATTAAAAGGAGAATCCCACGATAGAAGGGAAAAAATCTCGTCGGGTATCCCCTAGAGATAGGGATCGCGTTATAAATACTGAATTATACCTTCATTGGAAGGGGGAGAACCATAGACCCGAGAGGCAACCCTAGAGGTTAGAGAGTCATAAAAAAACCCCTAATATCTTTCATATTGTAAAAAAAAAGAACACTCAAGTGATCAATAAAAAGAAAAAGGAGCACCAACCTCCATTAAAGAGTGGATTAGTCGAGCTTCAAAGCCGGTGAACCACTATATTTCTTACTGTTCACATTCTCCCAGATTCTCCTGAATACACTATTGCGAATCACGAGAGCCATATAGCTCAGATCCATCTCGATCGTCACGGTTTACACACCCCCTGCTCATCCGCGGTGAAAAAGCACCATCAGTTTGGCGCCGTCTATGGGAAACGATAGTTCCTGGTACTAAAAAAAAATTGATTTTTCAGTGGTTGATGGTCTCGACTCGTAATATGAGTAGAAGTCAAGCAAACCCGCCTCGAGTGATAGGTCAACGTGATGCTGACAACGACAGACAATACGAAAACGCCCCGGAGACAGATCCCCCTATAAGGGATCCCCCCCATCAACGACGAATTGGCTGCTCTTCGCCAAGCCAATGAACGCTTGGTGCAACAAAACGAAGAACTCATGAAACTTCTTCAACGCCCACAGGAGGCACAACGGGCCCAAGAAGGCTAGTACAATCCCCCGCAGAGGGAGCAACAACACCTCGATCCCCTTAGGGAAGTCGATGAAAGGGGGGAAAATAGCCAAGTCATGGGGGAAATCCCCCCTTTAGGAATGGCCACAACGAAGAAAATAGCCAGAACGAGGGGGGAGGGAGAGACGACTTCTTCCCTTATCAGCAGGAAAGAAGGGAGCAATACTGGGAACAACGTTTCAAGGGCATCCAGCAAGAGCTCAGTCATATGAAGGAGGCCGTAAAGAGCAAGACTCCGATAACGATGGACGCCCTCGTGCAGCAGACTGAATCCCCATTCACCACTGGAGTGCTACGCTTTCATCTCCCACCAAAATTCAGAATGCCACAGGTAGAGGTCTTCGACGGAACAAAGGATCTCGTAGATCATCTCAACACTTATAAAAATCAGATGGAGTTGCACGGGTACCAGGATCCAGTACGTTGCAGGGCCTTTGCTATCACCTTGAAAGGCTCAGCCCTGACATAGTTCAACAGACTTCCCCCAGCCTCTATCTCATTCTTCAAAGAGCTCTCCATAGCTTTCGTATCTCATTTTATAGGGGCTAGAAAATATAGAAAGCCGAGCTATTACCTATTGAACGTGAAGCAATGGCCTCAAGAGAACCTGAGGTCTTACGTTCAGAGGTTCAATTCAGAATCGTTGAAAGTAGATGTCCCGGATGAGAAGTTTGCCATCACAGCTTTTATAGCTGGATTGGGGGTGCAATCCAAAGACTTAATGTTTTCCATCTCAAAAAACCCGCAAGCAAGCATGGCAGAGGTCCTCGCAAAGGCAGAAAAGTATATTAAAGGTGAGGAGGCTCTTCTCTCTAAGGTGAGAAGTTCAGTGGTGCAAAAGGATAAAGAGAAAGAAGATAAAAGAGGGACCGAAGTCCCAGAAGAGAGAGAGAGAAAGGGAGAGACAAATCTCCCAGGAGAAATAGGGATCGATCCCCCAAAAGGAGGGGAGACGTCAAGGATCGCTTAGGACCTCCGCAGCCAGAACTGCAGCCAAGGTACGCACCTCGGCAGTTGCCCCAACTCACCGCAACAATTTCACAAATTCTGTTCGAGGTACAAAACGAGAAATTCCTGAGGTGGCCATCTCAGATGAAAGCTGACCCAACCAAGAGGGACCCTACTAAATACTGCGAGTACCATAGAGATCATGGCCACCACACCGACGATTGCATTCAGCTCAAGAAGGAGATTGAAATCTTAATCCAACGGGGGCATTTGCGCCGATACATTGCTCAAGACAGCCAAAACCAAGCTCTTCCACCTCCGCCACCTCGACAGCAAGCCCATGCCCAACATCAACGACCCTTGGGGGAAATCAGGGTGATTTCGGGAGGATTTGTCGGAGGGGGAGAATCCAGCACAGCTACAAAGGCTCATCTGTGAAGAATCAGAGCAGGAGAACCATGGGAGGTACATACCATGTCCAAGGCACCTTGGCTGGATAACACCATTACCTTCTCAGACTTGGATATGGAAGGTTGTCAGCACCCTCATGATGACCCATTGGTAGTAAGGGTCGTTGTGGCGAATAGAACAATTCACTGAGTCCTAATTGACAACGGAAGTTCTGCGGACGTCATCTTTGCCTCAGCTTTTGACAAGATGGACATAGGAAGGGAAAAGCTAGAGTCAGTGAGTACTCACCTGCTGGGATTCTCAGGGGAAAGAGTACTGCCACTTGGGTCTATTCAGCTTGAGCTCACGATGGGAGACCCGTCATGTCAGGCCACTACGACGGTGAAGTTCCTAGTGGTGGAGGCTCCCTCCGCATACAATATGCTACTGGGAAGACCGTCGTTCAATGCAATGAAAGCCATCCCCTCTGCCTATCATTTGGTTGTGAAGTTTTCAACGAAAAATGGATTTGGAATGGTCCGAGGAGACCAACGTGTCGCGAGGGAGTGCTATGTTGCTTCCATGAAATAGAAAGAGGTCGAAAACATACAACTGGACGAGCTTGATATGAGAGATGAGCTGGGAACCAGACCAACGCCATCAGAAGAGCTAGAACCTATCCAGCTCGACGAGGAGCCGGAACACCTCATCTACATCGGATCAAAGTTAAGCAAGGAAATTAAGGATCGACTTATACAGTTCCTAAGGGAAAGTGCAGACGTATTTGCATGGAAACAGGAGGATATGGAGGGCATCGACTCTTTAGTTATCACGCACAAACTGTGTGTGAATCCTACCTGCAGGCCTGTTAAACAAAAAAGGAGAAGCTTTGCCTCAGAGAGACAGAAGGCAATCAACGTGGAGGTCAGCAAGCTCCTCCACGCCAAAGCCATCAGGGAAGTGGACTATCCCGTCTGGCTAGCCAATGTGGTACTAGTCAAAAAGACCAATGGCACGTGACGGCTCTGCATTGACTTCACTGAGCTTAACCGAGCATGCCCGAAGGACAGCTTTTCTCTACCTCAGATCGACCTCATAGTAGATGCCACTACTGGCCACGAGCTCCTCAGCTTCATGGATGCCTTTTCAGGCTATAATCAAATCAGAATGGACCCCAGCGACCAGAAGAAGACCTCTTTTATTACGGAACAAGGAACGTATTGTTACCAAGTCATGCCTTTTGGTTTGAAAAACGCTGTAGCTACTTACCAGCGGTTGGTGAACAGAATGTTCCAAAAGTAGATAGGGACATCCATGAAAGTCTATATTGATGACATGTTGGTAAAATTCCTAAAGGCAGAACTCCACATTACGCACTTGGCTGAGTCTTTCCAGATCCTCAAAGAGTACAAAATGAAGCTCAACCCGGTGAAATGTACGTTCGGGGTCTCGGCTGGGAAGTTCCTGGGCTTCATAGTTAACAGTAGAGGAATTGAAGCCAACCCGGAGAAGGTTAAATCAGTGCTAGATATGCAGCCATCATCCAACACCAGGGAGGTGCAACGGATGACAGGCAGGATAGCTGCCCTGAGCCGTTTCATCTCTAGGTCGAGCGATAAGTGTCAGTCATTCTTTCACATCTTGAAGAAGGCATTTCAGTGGGACACACAGTGCGAAGAAGCGTTCAAAGCCTTGAAGAGATACCTGAGCTCACTACCGGTCTTGGTAAGTCCGTTGGAAGGAGAGGTCCTGACCCTCTACCTAGCTGTTTCGAACTTCTCAACTAGCGCAGCACTGGTTAGGGAGCGAGACAGAGCTCAGCATCTAGTCTACTACTACAGCAGAGCTCTGAGGAGAGCAGAGGAGAGATACCCAAAGATGGAGAAACTGGTTCTAGCCTTGGTCACTACAGCTAGGAGACTCAGGCCCTATTTCCAGGCTCATACAATCGAAGTTCCAACAGATCAGCCAATGAGACAGGTGTCGCATAAGCCAGAATCTTCTGGAAGGCTGGTTAAGTGGGCAATCGAGCTCAGTGAATTTGATATCAGGTATAAACCAAGAACCGCCGTCAAATGGCAGATTTTGGCAGAATTTATTGCAGAGTTCACGGCAGCGGCATCAGCGGATATCACGGAGTTAGTCCCCGACCTCCCTATATGGAAGCTTTCTGTGGATGGAGTAGGTAATGCACAAGGGAGCGGTGCAGGCTTAATCCTGACCTCTCCAGATGGAACAGATGTCGAATATGCCCTCAGATTTGAGTTCCAGACTTCGAACAATGAGGCTGAATATGAGGCGGTCATAGCCGGGCTTAATCTTGCTTACTCTATGGAAGTTGAATAGCTGGAGGTCTGCAGCGATTCTCAACTAGTGGTAAAGCAAATAGAGGAGTCATATGAGGCCAGGGGGAAAAAGATGGTCCTTTACCTCAGAAAAGTACAAGAATTAATTAAGCAGTTCGTGCAGGTTAAGGTCAGACACGTCCCCAGATCAGAAAATTCACGGACAGATGTTTTGGCAAGACTAGCAACGGCCTCTCAGGAGAGCTTGAACAGGCTGATACCAGTGGAACACCTTCCAGAGCCTTTGGTGAGCATAGAGGAGGAAGAAATACTTACCATCTCAGCTCAGCCGAGTTGGATGGATCCCATCATAGAGTATCTATAGAACGGAGCTTTACCTAGCGACCCCAAGGAGGCTTCCAAGCTAAAGTCCAGGTCAGCCAGGTTTTCTTTATTGCAGGGAAGTCTGTATAAGCGAGGCTTTTCAGCACCTCTTCTTAAGTGCGTAGGGGATAAAGATGCAAATTATATACTCAGAGAGGTGCATGAGGGAATCTGCGGCAATCACATCGGAGCACGGGCCTTGGCAGGAAAGGCATTAAGGCAGG